>JARHVA010004382.1:855000-1222500 GCA_037957365.1 Torreya grandis
AATGTGGACTAATATATTACCCTCTATGACCCCAAATATACACTTATTTAAGTTTAGGGAGATTCAATATTTCCTTCACCTATGCAATACTACTCTCAAATATTTCACATGGTCCTCCTATTTGTTGTAAAATATAGTTTGATCATCCATGTATATGATAATGCACTTGCTGATGAGATCCTTAAATATAATATCCATAACATGTTGGAATGTGGAACCTACATTGATTGGCTGAATGACATCCTTTTGTATGCAAATCTACCCCAATTTGTCATGAATGCTATCTTAATTTGGTTTTCATAGTTGATCATTACTTGATTATATCTTGAATACTCATTAAGAAATGACATCAATAGATATTCATTCACTATCTATAAAACCTCATCTAGTGAAGGAAATGGGTAATTATTCCTTTTTGACACTTTATTAAATTTACATAAGTCCACATAAATCTATATCTCTCCACTTTGATTGTGATCTAGCATCAAATTATCCACCCAAGTGTAGTAGATGATTCTTACTAGGTGTAATTTCTTCACTTCCTTGAGTATCAATGGGTCTATCAATGGATTCATCAACCTTTGCCTTTGATGGAATACTTTGACTCCTAGCTTGAGAGGGATAGTATGCTTGAGAATATAAGTGTTGAAAACTTTTAAGTCTTCATAGCTCCATGCTATAACCTCTTTGAACTCATTTAGGGTTTGAACCAACCATTGTTTTTCCTTTTCTATACATGTTGTGCCTAGAAGTACATGTTTTGATTTATTTGCATTGCCTATATTATAATACTAATATAGCATACTTTTGGTAGGGGTAGGTTTTTCATTTTCACCTTAGTAATCCATGTCCAATAGTCATTCTAGTGAGACCATGCCCTTTGGTATACTATTGGTTTTAAAATTTACTAGTCCTTCTTCATCCAATTCAAACTCTTCTTTATCATCTCCATCTATAATATGAGTTTCAAACACATCCGTGTTGGTGATGAAGTCGATGATATGATAATCATAATTAAATACTTAGAAGTTATTGATATTATCAATAACACAAAGAGTAGAGACTAACTCCACTAATAACCTTCTTAACCTAGAGTTAGATATAGGTTCTAGAGTGCTTATAACTATCACCAATGCATCTATGTTATAATTCTGAGTCCCTAAGTACTGTTAGGTTGTGGAGCTAAAAACTTCACTGTATGCAAACATGGAGGAGGTTGCTGAGGTGTAGAGCAACTGACGTTGGTCAGGCCAATCGACGTCGGTCATATTCAGAGCACAGGGCTGTCAACATTGGTCATGGATCGACTGACGTCGGTCATCTCCAGATAGACAGGGACCAACATCGGTCACCTGTGTGGTTTTAGAACTGCTAGTTGATGAATAGTTAGTTTAACAAACTGGTTATTTGCATGTAAAAGGCCAATTTTAGTCTTGGAGCTGCAGATCTAATTATTTTAATTAGATGTCTAATTATTGTTTGCATGGGATCTATATAATAGACTCATGGGCTGTATTGTAAAGTGTGAGGGATCAAAGTAGGGATTCCCTGGGTGTTAGATAGAGAGAGCAAGTTTGGATCCTCATAGTGCCATAGTGCCAAGTGTGTATGATCAGGTAGATCTACAGGAGAGCAAGGTCTGGTAGAAGATCCACAGGGGTGCTGGTTTGGAGGACAAGTGTTCTTCATGGTATGTAAGATCAAGTTGGTCTATAGGTGTGCAAGATCAGGAAGGAGATCTACATGTGTAAGTAAGGTTGGTTGATCTACAGGTGTGTGTGAGAGAGAGAGAGAGAGAGATCTAGGTTTACAGGTGTGCAGAACCAGGTTGATTTGTAAGTGTGTAATATCAAGGAGGTTGGCAACACAACAGGTAGCAAGATCAGGTGAGATCTACTTGGAGTATGTTGTGTACTTGGAGTACAGTGTGTACTCAGTCATGGAGTACATGGAGTACTTGTGTACTAGCAGTAGTGATACTGACTGGTGGTACTGGCAGTAGTGATACTGACTAGTTAAAGGTGAACACCAACTCTGTGTTTGAGTTGTGTGTTAGGACCGTAATTGAGAGAGTGAGCTCTTGAAGAGATTTATTGTTTATGCCCTAGAGGTGTGTAAGGAAGAAGACTGTGGCATCTTCTTTGTTGTATTTCCTTCTAGAAGAGTATTAATACAATTGGGTATTGTCTCTCATATTCTGTGTTGTTTTTGATTTCTAGTTACTTATTACTTCTAGTTTAATTTTGTGTTTAAGTTGCTTGGTAATCAATTGTGCTCCTGGGTCCTAACAAGTGGTATCAGAGTTGTTTGTGGTTCTAGATTCCTAACAAGTGGTATCAGAGCTGTTTATGGTTCTAGATTCCTACCAAGTGGTATCAAAGCTAAGGTTGCAGGGAGCAGGTTTGTGTTTGATTATAGGTCACTCTCAGGGGTTTTTGATTGAGTGGGAGTATAGTAATGGTAGAGGAAAGTACACTAAGAATGGAGGAATTCAAAGGCATGAATGATTAATTACAGTTTTATGGAAAGAAAGAGTAGGTAAAGAAATATTGTTGGTTGATAGCGAATCAGCATAAAGGGAATGAAGAAGCATGTGTTGCAGGTATTGTTGCATGGATTTCTCTTGTATGTTCTTGGATAAAGTAGAATCTTGGTTTATAGATTCTATTCCTCTTTCCATGTAGCCCCAAATAGAGTATTTTTCCATGTTAAGGTCCATGGAGACTTTGGAAAGATTTATTTAGGGGTTGGTGAGCCTTGTCAAATTGTTGGCAAAGGGGAAGTGCAGCTGAAATTATAGATGGCCAACACATGGGTGTTGAAGGATGTCATGCAGGTCTTAGTTCTGAAGATGAGGCTAATTTCTTTAGGAAAGTTGGGTGATGAGAGATGCACAGGAACTCTCATAGCGGATGCACTTTAATTAGCTGGTGGTAAGAAAGTAGGTACTCTTTATCTACCTACTTGTATTACTAATTCTTCTTCTATTGTGAAGACATGGCTTTGTAGGCTTGGTCACATGAGCAAGAAGGAGATGCATGTTCTTAAGAGGAAGTCAAATGTCTTTAACAAACTTACGAACTAGAAAGCCTTAGTGTTTTTGGAGGAGATGATGGACAAAGATCAGGAGATGGGACTGGATATCTCTAAGCAGGGCAGTTTGGACAGGGTTTTGATCTAAAGAGAGCTTATGGGTAAAAATTCATCACTCACAAGAAAACACAGTTATCGGTGTCAGTTAAGAGGAACTGACGTTGAACAAATAGGTATCGACATCGGTCATGTGCAAACAGGCAAAGTTGGTAATGTTAGGTGGGTGGACACCGATGTCAGTCAGGTAGACACCAGCGTTGGTTAGAGAATTGACATCGGTAGTTAGGTCAGTCACAGGGAATCGACATCAATCAGGTGCAGACTGGGAGGTGACTGACATCGGTCACTGACAGAATAGATTTTGGGTAGATAACAAGCTATCAAGGAGTCTCAAATGCCCATGTGGAGGACTGAAAGTGTAAGTAAGCCTCAAATTCATTATTCCCCTTCTTTACACTACTTGTTGCTCACTAATGATCAAGAACTAGGAAGTTTTAAAGAAACAGAGTAGGTAAGATCTAGGAAATAGTGGGAGCATGGCATGAATTCTTTGGAAGAGAACCAAATGGTAGATATTCTAGAGTTGCCAACGGAGTTAAAGAAGAGAGAGAATGGACATGTGAGATGGAAGTCCAGGTCATATGGTCTTGAGCAAGCTGTAGGACAGTGGTACAGGTTTGACAGGTGGATGACAAAGCATGGCTTTAGTCAATGTCATTGTAACCATCGTGGTTTCTTTACCAGGTTGGATAATGGTCGTAACATTATCTTGTTACTGTATGTGGATGATGTGCTTGTTGTAGGTGTATACATACAGGGATTTGTTGAGCTAAAGGTAAAGTTAGTTCAGTGGTATGTCATGAAGAATTTGGGAGCAGCAAAATTCTTTGGCATGAGTAATCTTAGAGACAAGGAAGATCACAAGTTGATGTTGTCACAGGATGATTGTGTGAAGGTAGTGCAGGATGCAGAATGACAAGCGCACCTATGGATGGACAGTCACAGAATAGGGTCCCCAATCACATGATGAAGTTGAGTACATGTGTACTCCCTGATGTTGCCCTAGTAGTGGGAGTTGTCAGGAGGTTTGTGGCCAATCCAAGAAGGAAGCACTAGAGAGTAATTCAGTGGATTCTCAGGGATCTAAGAGGGACCAGCAGTAGGGATTCATGCTATGTAGGGTCAAGCACTTTGGATATGGCAGGTTACTTGGATGACAGGTATTTCACCACAAGATGTGTGGTGGTTGGTCTTCAAGATTGAGCTTGAAGAGGAATACAAGCCAAGAAAAAAATTAGATGATGTACAAGTATAAGTATAGGTGCAGCTATTTATCTCCAAGTGGGAGATTATTAGGTTGTGGAGCTAAAAGCTTCACTGTATGTAAACATGGAGGAGGTTGCTGAGGTGTAGAGCAACCAACATTAGTTAGGCCAATCGATGTCAGTCATATTCAGATCACAGGGCTGCCAACATCGGTCATGGATCAGCTGATGTTGGTCATCTCCAAACAGACAGTGATTGACATCGGTCACCTGTGCGATTCCAAAATTGCTAGTAGATGAACAGTTAGTTTAACGAACTAGTTATTTGCATGTAAAAGGCTAATTTTAGTCTTGGAGCTGCAGATCTAATTATTTTAATTAGATGTCTAATTATTGTTTGCATGGGATCTATATAATAGACTCATGGGCTATATTGTAAAGCGTGAGGGATCAAAGCAGGGATTCCTCGAGTGTTAGATAGAGAGAGCAAGTTTGGCTCCTCATAGTGCCATAGTGCTAAGTGTGTATGATTAGGTAGATCTGTGGGAGAGCAAGGTCTGGTAGAAGATCCACAGGGGTGTTGGTTTGGAGGACAAGTGTTCTTCATGGTATGTAAGATCAAGTTGGTCTACAGGTGTGCAAGATTAGGAAGGAGATCTACATGTGTAAGTAAGGTTGGTTGATCTGCAAGTGTCTGTGTTTGTGCGAGATCTAGGTTTGTAGGTGTGCAGAACCAGGTTGATTTGCAAGTGTGCAAGATTAAGGAGGTCAGCAACACAACAGGTAGCAAGATCAGGTGAGATCTACTTGGAGTACATTGTGTAACTCAGTCATGGAGTATGTGGAGTACTTGTGTACTGGCAGTAGTGATACTAACTAGTGGTACTAGCAGTAGTGATACTGATTGGTTGGAGATGAACACCAACTCTGTGTTTGAGTTGTGTGTTGGGATCGTAATTGAGAGAGTGAACTCTTGAAGAGATTTACTGTTTATGCCCTAGAGGTGTGTAAGGAAGAAGACTGTGGCATCTTCTTTGTTGTATTTCCTTCTGGAAGAGTATTAATATAATTGGGTATTGTCTCTCATATTCTGTGTTGTTTTTGATTTCTAGTTACTTATTACTTCTAGTTAAATTTTGCATTTAAGTTGCTTGGTAATCAATTATGCTCCCAGGTCCTAACAAGTGGTATTAGAGTTGTTTGTGGTTCTAGATTCCTAACAAGTGGTATTAGAGTTGTTTGTGGTTCTAGATTCCTAACAAGTACCTTGATATTCTTGACTTTATTCTTTAGAGAAAATTGAAAGACGTGAACTAGTGCCTCATATTCAACTACATTATTCATGCAAGTAAATTATAGATTAAATATTGTTAAGTATGATTTTCTTATTAGGTTGATGAGTTCAAAACTGGTACCACACCCTCTCTTGGACTCAAAGACATCAAATTTTAGAATCCATGAGTGATTTTTAGTTACGTATGCAAGATTTTGATAATAGGTGTTTTTACCATATTGACCTCTTTGTTAATTTTCTCAACCTATAGTGGGAACACACTTGATTTATCAATTTATAAGGCCCTTATGGATAGATAATTAGTTTTAGAACTAGTTATAGGGATATTTAGAATAATTATTTTCTCATCTAAAGAGATTGAAAGTCCTTTATTTTCACTTGGATCAACCTGTTTGACATACTCATATACTACTGCAACACTATGGACTAAAGGTATCTCACATGAATAGGGGATATCATCATCATAAAGATGATCTAACTCCTCAAATTTTGAATTTTTTTATATGGACAACATATTAATGGAGAGTTTTTTCTAAGTTTTTAGCTCTCTCTCAAGTGCATAGACCCTAAGTTTAGTCTCTTTGAACATGACTTCATTTGTTTGATTATACTCTATAAACATGTGAGTCATTTTAGGCTCATGATAAATTCGTATTTTATTGGTATGACTCACCATGGGAGCCACATGTGATATAATTTGGGTTTTATGTAATCAATCATTATTTTTGACCAATCTCAACTCGGGATCATACTCTAAGCATCATGTATATGTACTACCTGATATCAATAAATTGTTGCACCCTATGATCAAATTACAAATACATATGGATGTGGTTCAAGTCACCAATAACATTAACCTTTAATTTTTACTATTTAACAACTTTTCTATTTGAATTTATAGGAGTCAGATAAAATTGGTGGTAGATTATAAGGCATCACATTACCGAAAGTATCTAAATCCACCAAATAATTGTGTAACTTCTTACCAAAAATATAAATTATTAGGAGGAAATGAAAGGTTTAAATATTTTATTTATAAATTACAACATGGGTAATGGTTATCTTTTTTGATTTTTTTCCCTTTAGGAGAAGATAATTCTTTCAATAATCTAGTTAGAAATTTGGAGCAAGTCAAACATTGTTATATTGGCCTTAGTTTCTTTTAGGTTATTTATAATGTTATATACATGTTTGCTTGGTTTCAAATATTTATCAAAATTTAGGGGTGTATAAATGTTCTTGGGTTGATAAGATAGTGCAGGTCCCTTGGATAGAAATGGGTTGTTTCTCAAGTTCTCATTAGGTAGAACTTGAGTGTTATTCAAATGATTAGACATAGTTAATGGACCTTGGTACTTACTCTTCAACTAATAGTTGTTTTCACTTAAGGATTATTTGAATGAATGGACCTTGTAAAAATTATCTTTAGGATCAATATCGATATCAAACATAAACTCATACATTTCCAAGACTAGAGTTGTACCAAGGTTTCCTCTGCCTTTGTTTAAGTTGTCATTATTAGGTGTAAGCATTATCCGAAGGTTATCCATCTATTTTTGAAGTATGTTTGAGGCTATATTAAAGTAGAAATAATCTTTTTTATCATGATTAACCATGTTGTGCAACATACACTAGGTGGGCAATGCTAAATTAACTAGGTGCATTATGTTTGAGGTATTATTGCTATTGTTATGGTTGGCATTATCAAACAAACTAGGCACTCCTCCATTATTGGGCCTCATGTTCTAATGCCTATTGGTTATCTAAAAGTTTAAGTTATTATTTTGTGTGGGTTTATTCATGTTTTGGTGAGTGTTTTAAGGTACTTGCCTATGCAAATTAACTATGCCATTTTTTACTTATTGAAACATTTGTTGTAAGTTTATGAATTTGGGGTTCACGCTAGCATTGAGATGATTTATAGTTTTTGGTTGTGGGTTAGACATAGGTGAAATAATTTTTAGAAACATAAGGGTAGTAGGATGTGTTTGGTTATGAATGTTTTTGATAGGTGTCTAATTATTTAGAAATGATGGGACAACCTATTTACTACTACTAGAAGTAACATAACCACTCATGCTAGGCATGGTAATAGTGTTGTTGTAAATGGTAGGAACAAGTTGTTGATTATTTGTTTTTGATAAAACATGATTTAGAAGAATATACAATAGACCATTAGGAATATGGATCATGGGAATTAAGGTTGATACTATATTTGGGCTTCCATATATAAGACATGGGATTGGGTTTGTCATATGAGTGTTATGTTGAAGAGCCTGGTTGATCATTAAAATTTGGTTGTAAGCACTGGGTTGGCCTAATGAAGGAAAAGGACCAAATACATATCCTTATGGCACCATTTATTTATCAATTTTGATAGCTTTGTTGAAGGATAATGATAAGGATGTAACTTCTTTTGGGGTTCTTCTAATAATTATGGAAGCCATTGAGTCCAAAGCCCTAAGGTAGGTTTGGATGGAAGTAACTTATGTTTATGTGTATGAATATTTAAACCTTTGGTATATATTGTTTAAAAATGTATTAAAAACACTCATTGGTTCATGTGGTTCCCTACAAGTAGTCGTAAAGTAGTGGTACACGATAGACAAATCAATGGACAACCTAAAATGGTTAATAAACATTGTTTCCAAATCAACCAAAGAGGTGATATACCCATTTGGAAATCTAAGGTACTAAGTGTAAGTAAATTATCCCAAGAAGTAAGGGAAAAAGTGTAAAGAAACATCCTTGTGTTGAACCTAAGTTCAAATAAGGGAATATTTGAATGCTTGAATGTGTTCTTCAATAATTTAAATCCCATTAGGTATGTACTTTAGGAAAAACTTAACGAGATTCTTTGGTAAGTAATGGGTAAACCCTGGAACTTTCACAGGGCATCCACCTCCACCAAGACACATAGGGTTATCTACCACTCATGGGTTTTGAGGGAAAAAAATGAATTAATAAATGGAAATATAGTCACATGTGAGCTACTAGATAAGTGGGTTTATCCAATTTTGGGTTTTCCCTTATTTGATCTTGATTTTGTATGTTCAGTGAGCTCTAATAACACAAATTTAGCCCCAATAAACTTTGATCTAGTGGTTATTCACCTAGTTTCTAGTTTAAGTTTTAGAATACCTAAGCATGGGCAATGCTCCTAAGTGTTGAAGTTTAGATTTTTATAAAAAAATTGAGTTTTATGCATTGGTGGCCCTCCTAGTGCCAAAACTATTGATGTGTCATTTAGAATGATAATACCAATATTGGGCTTTAGGGGTAGTGAATCTAGTTAAGCATCTCTTGAAGAGTCTCACCAAGGTGGATTTCCCTAAGTTTTATATCTACCATGTCATGGTGCATTGATCTTCACTCAGCTATGTGTTATGAATGTTCCAATCAAGGGACCTACTAGTGTAAAACTTTAAAATAAATTTTGATAGTGTTATAGTCATTAAACACATTAGAAAGGTATTATGGCTTCGTGTTTTAGTTATTTAGGTTCTAATAAGTTATTTAAAATAATGAAGCACACACATGTATTTGTCCACATACAAAGTTAGGGTATTAGATGAAAATAGTTTAAAATGCCAACTTTAACTATTCATTCCCATGTATTTAATCATTTAATAGTGTGATAACTTATTGGCAATGAAATGAAGCAATCAATCTAGATAAATGAGTAAAAGCTAATTTCTATTGAATGAAACCCTAGTTTATAATATTTAATAAAAATGTTAAAGAGAAGGGAGAAATAAATAAAACCTGATGTAATGAAGATAAAACTAGATTTCTTGACCATGTAAATATAAAAATAAGTCTCTCACCTAACCAACATGTGAAAATAATAAAATAAGCCGATGCATATGCCAAAATAAATTAGACAATGAAAAAAGGAGCCCATTTAAAATACCATTTGCATGCATTATGAAACCCATTCATGAAATTTATTTGAGTTTTTATAGAGGATTAGGCAAGAAAAGTTCAAGTCTGAAACTTAAAAACTAGTGAGAAAGGGTTAAAATTTGAATTTGAGGGGGTTTACAACCCAATTGGGTCATAAACCCTTGAATAGGTTTATAAGGATTTTTAGTAGGATTATCATGTTTTAATCAAGGAACTGGGGGATCAATATCATGTAGACAGGAGTGTTAGGAAAATGGGGGGTCAAAACCTTGAACATACTTGATTGGGCCTAAGGCCCTCCACTATATACCTATGTGGGTTTTGATCCTTAGTTAGGTTTATAGGGAGCCTTCAAGGATCTATGAGACTTAGACAAGGAAAATACCCTGACTAACATTGAAACTTCTTAAGACCTAATCCTCACAACTAATCAGGGCTTGGTCCTAATTAACACTACACAACTATCCTTGAGTCCCCTAAGACCTAATTGAAGTCTTAAAGTCTGATTACTGATAAATGAAGCCCCCCTAATCTCAACCTAATTTGGAAAAATATATCAAATAGTAATAGACCCCTAAGACTCAAAATTTGGCAACCTAATAACAAAGGAAAACAACAAGACTTAGACCCCATACCTATTTGGAATAAAAGTTTCTATTAACAATCAGTTTGACAAAAACAACCCTAAGACCTAATTAGGATTTAGAAGCTTGATTAGGTCTAGGGACCTACAGATTTTAAAATTAAGGAAAATTACACCTTAAAAATATTGATTATATCTAGGCAAGACAAAATGATAAGGAAGACCCAACCAGATAATTTTGTAAGTTTTTCACCTAGAGAAGTAGGATTTTACAAATACTAAATGGAGGCGAAGAAGTCATCAAATTATGAAATGTAAAATATGAAAATGAATTGTACAAGATTGGTTGATAAGATGAGATGGGTTTTAGAGGATGAATAACATGAACACTAAAATGACCCATTAGGGAAAAATGGGATACTTGAGTAAGTTAGAGAACAACTAGTCTAGAGACCTGATAAGTGGGATAAGAGTCTCAAAAATGTGTTTTCGCTCAAAGAGTAAACTATGAAATTTATCCAAAAAATTGAAGAAAATAGGATGGGATAGGTATTTGGGGTCAAATAGGAATGAAATTTAAATTACCCCCTAAATTAGCTATAGGGAATTCAGAGAGTAGGCATGCAATAATGCTAAGTGAGTAGAAGTGTAATAGAACTCTACTTTAGGGCTAAGTTTTATATATGAAAATTCACCATTCAGACTTGGTAATCATAATGAGATAGGTTTTATGAGACCAAAGGGCATAGAAAATGAGGTGACCCCTAGGTCAAGCTAAGAGATCTAGACTTGAAATGAAAACTAGGAGGTCAAAACTCCATTTTTACATTACATTATATATGAAGTTTTCTCACATGAACAAGGTATTTCCAATGGTGATGGGTTTGGGACCTAGTTTGACAGACAAACCTAGATGGACCACTAAATCAACTTAAGATTATTGAGACCAATAATTCATGAGCACAAATGGGAGCAGACACAAAATAAAAAAGAGGTTTCATGATTCTTGTAAGAATTAGGGTGTATTATGCAAGAAATAAAAATAAATTATATATTATGTCCTATGTGGTAGATGTTGTGACTACAAATATGCATTTAACATATGAATAAAACTGGCAAGCATATACAAAATACCCAAAGAATAAGATTTGTGATGAATTCAATGTCTTTGATGTGTATAGGTTTAGAAAGTAAATGAAAAGGTTGCCATTGAATTTTTACCAAATGGAATACCAAGACATATATGAGAACATACCCAGACTATAAGATCTTATAAATAAGACTATTTGAAAAAAGGGTGGCTATTAGTTTTATCCTAAATGCATTATAATCAGGATAGAAAGAACTAAGACCTTCAATATAAAACCTCTACCATGTGCCTTAGTTCCTTCTATCCTAATTAAAGTAATCCATCCACCCAAAACCTCTACTCATTGGTCAAATTCAATACAAAAGGTGGGAGCACTTCCAATCTGTTAGAAGAATAAGGATGCATTATGGATTGAAATGAATACAGTTTAGGCATTATGACCCCAATAAGAATGTATGGGAGCATGTCAATATATATGAGAGTAAATTAAAAATAATTTATGATAATTAGTCTTACAGTCATGATAATGTGTTCATGAATGTAGAGGATGACACTTAGTTTCCTATTAAGATGTCCAGAGTAAAAATGTCAATGATTTTAGCACAAAGGATCCAATATGATCCCAAAATTACTAAGGGATATGTCAAGTGGATCAAAAAGGAAAAATGGGTTTCTAGACCTAGTCCAAACCTCCTCCTCACATAAAATCATACATACAAGAACAAGCTGGCTCATCTAGAGAAGAAGATATCAAAGGAAGAGTTGAGACTACTCCAAGATCCCATAAACATTTAGTTGTTGTTTTTCCTCAACACATAATTGATGTAGATAAACCTATAGGTTCAAGTGGATCAGTTGGGAAATTATCTATGTTACCACTACCTCCATTAATTATAACACAAATAAGTCTTCATACTTTATTGTCTCATGTTTCCATTGCTTCTCCTCCTAGGTCACCACTTATTATAGTAACACCACCAATAGAAATGCCTCAATCTCATAAGAAATTATATTCACCACCCATGATTCCTCCAGTGGTCACTAATCTACCCATTTCATTACCATTTTTCACCACTAGAGTCCCTTCATCTCCCACTTCACCTTATATTGGGCTATCTTGTATTAATGCTAAACTACCAATTAATTATAAAATGAACTCCAATACTCCTCCTTTCTCACCCCAAAAAATGGAAGTATAAGGGAAACATGCAAAATTTTCTAGGGAAAGGGAGGATAGAAGAAGTGGTAGGAAAAGATCAGAACCTTGTTTAAATTTATGATAGTGAAGAAGAAGACAAAAGATGGGTAACTAAAGAAGAATAGGTGTCCAAGATAGACACTAAGTAAACATAGTCATTTTATAAGACAAATGAAATAGATTAAGAGGATAAGTCAATAACTAAAGAAAGAACTCAGTCTAGAGGAACTTAGATATTAGGTGAATATGAGGAGGTTAATTAAGGATATGTTATCTTAGTGTCCACTTAGTTATTATTAGATAAATAAGGAAATGTATAAGAGGATGCAGATTCAAAACTACAAACCTCAATATAGGGGAGATCATCAATGACATCCCTAGTTTCCAAATCAAACTACAATGGTGATAATTAAAAAAAAAAATCCCCAACTATCCCCCATCATATTGTAATTACAACAATACCTAATTATTTGATAACTTCCTCAAATTTTTCTACTATAATTGGTGTGGTAGATATTATTCATTATGTACATTATTTGAGCCAAACAAACAAGCCTCATTCAATTACAATCCTATTTTTTCCCTTTATATCCTAGTTTTCTACTATGAGCCCTCTTGCTAATAATATTACTACTGGGGTTGCATATACATCAATCACATATTACTTATAAAATCTACTTATCACCCCAAGGACCTATTCATTATTTAGTGGAACCCGTCCCTAGTCCCATGAGACATCAATAGGAGTAAATTTTGAAAGCTTAGTGTTTGCCTATATTTTTAATAAATAGGCCACACCCCTAGGTTATCTACACAATTGGTAATGCCCATTTTACAAGATTTTTAGATAGATTACACTATAGTTTTAGTGTATAGGGTATATGGGAAGACTAATTACATCATTAATACACCAATACAAAAACACACCACTATATGGAGGAAGGTTTAACCTCATTTCCCTACATTGGGGACATATTACCTCACTACAATGCATCCTCTAAAGAAATATCCTTCTTATATTCTTAGTATTATAGAGTAATCAAATTAAAAAAAAACATTGAACATTCCTTCATGGATTAAGTAGTTGTAACAAGAGGAAGCAGGAAGATAATACCTAATAATTACTAAGTAACTAGCAATAAAGTTTCACTTTGATAGAAAAATAAATACCTTGAGGAAGGTTAAAAGAAATAATGTGGCTGTAAAAGGAGAATAGTTTGAGTTGGAATAGAGTGAAGATATATTCACTCTGACAAAGAGAAGAAAATTAATCCCTCATACCTAGATAGAAATAAGAGGATCCTTACAGTTTTGTGGATGCTACCAGAAGAGTAATAAAATAAATGTTCATAATCTATGACCAATCTATTTAAAAATCACAATAGAGGATCACTATTCAAGATCCTAAGGAGATAATAAGTAAGTTTCAAGGGGTAGCTAAAAATCTATATGATACAATTCATTTAATAAGTTTTGTAGAGACTACAACCTAGCCTAAGTAAGGGGACATACTTCAATTTTTCAACAAAATGAAGGATATAGATGGTAAGCTTCACTTATTAATCTAGGAGACCATAAATAAGGTGTATGCCCACTTAAACCTAATAATATAAACAAAAATTACATGGGTCCAAAATTACATCACTGCTAGAGAGATGGCTTACTTGATTGGTATTAAGAGATGTGAGCTATGGTGAAATAATTTGTGAACAAAGAGAGAGAATTAGTCTCTATTTTAAAAGATATGAGAGTCTGAGGTAAGCACTCCTCTTGGGAAATTAGTTCATAAGCCCATTTTTAAAAACATCTTTTGAGATGTAGCTGATAGCTTGTGAGTTATAATTGAAGGCATGATTTACATAACTAATGAGCAATTATGCAACTAGTAAAATTTATGAGGGTAAAAATTATAGGAACCGAGACACTTCATGTGGAGGTTAAATCTACATTAGTCACACATAATAAGTTCATGGATGATATGCCATAGTTATTTAGAAAGTCTTTCCTTTATTTTTAAGTCATTCATATTGAATTTTAGGTAGCCATGCATTATATTTACAAATGAAGGTATAAAAACATTCAACTTTAGTAGAAGGGGCACTAGTAGTACCTCTTCAAGGTAATTAGGATCTAATATATGCACTAGTGAATACAAAAATAAGGCCAACATATGTGCCATTTTTGATACTCACTGCTATAACTACATTGGCATCAACTTCTAACATATATATAGTGTCAGTGCTTGCTCCAACTGTAACTCAGATTACTATAACAATTTCATCCACTTTAATTTCTATAGCCATTACCCCATAATTTGTTTCTTCCAATAGTGCCACATCAACACCCCCTTACATATATATGTATTTTCATGATTAAACTAAGTTAGAATTGTTAGTTCCTAATATATATATATATATATATATATATATAATTTTAGTCAAGGAATTCCATTCCTAGAAAACACCATTGTACATGGATGATTTGCATGAGAATTAACACATCTTTCTATTTTTTGACATGTGATTTTAAAATTTTATTTAGAGATGAGGCATCCCCATCCCAAGCTTCTATATATTTGTATTATCTTGATCCCAAAGGGAGAAGAATTTTGGCTATTCATATTAATAAGAAATTCTATGGATTATTTTGTAATTATTCTTGATGTGCAAATTTGATTATTCTTCAAACTTGTGAATCTCTTAAGAAGTTATATAATTATATTATATTAGTCTCTTAGTTGTGCATGAGTTATATTTTCAATATATTTATTAATATTGTGGTATTACTAATTTTAATGCCTTTTATGCATTAATCATAATCTTCCCTTATAGATGTGCTAACACAATCTTACAAATACAACAACCTTTGATTATATATGCTCATGTTTAATGTATTCCTATTTCCTTGGATTCATAACTATGATTGATTTTTGGTGTGCTTTTAGTAAATTTCAATGAACATTGGATCCTACTTGCTTGTCCAATTCCTTATTCTAGAATCAACTTAGAAATGTTTCATCTTATTTGGTTTACAAGCATTCTTTTCTACCTTACGTTTCTATCTTTTTGAGTTTCTTTTGGTCCTACCCACCTTCGGTTAGATCCATAATCTATCCACCCATCTCAATTAGATTTATATTCATCCATATTTGAACCATATGAGGTTAACAACTATTTTCTCACCATTAATCCACCAACATGTTGTTTATAAAACCTAATACCCTGTAGCTCATGCCTTGGAGTGAATTTATTTCACAAATCTTGAAATGTTAAATATTACCTCATAATTTTCCCTGGTGTGTTGTCCCTGAAAAGTGACTTCTCATTTTTGGGACAACATATGAACTATTTGGGCCTTGCAAGACCAAAATTGTCTCTTCCCTTTCCAAAAATTTGTTCTAAGCTTTCAAATTCCCCATTTTTCAAGCTTTTTTAGTAAAGGGATTAATAGGTTCAAAGGTTTAAAGGCTTCTACAATTGAGTCCAATCAAAAGAACCAATTTCTAACACTCAGGCATTTTCAAGATTGGTTCAGCACCTTAGTTCAATCAAAAGAATTCAATCAGCAAGCTCCTAAGCACCATTGAACCATTGAACCATTGAACCTTTAAGCATAAAGGTTCAAGGGTTTAATGGGTTCAAGGTTCAACATCATCGGTAGGAGTTGAGCACACCTGACAAAGTTCAAAGTTCAACTATTTCAAAGGTTCTGTGGCCTCGAGCACTTAACGAGTCTCAAAAGCTTGAACCATTGAATTTTTGAACCTTGAACCATTTTGGTTCATCAGTTCAATGAGTTCAACATTCAATAAATTCAACACACTAAGTTCAAAGGTTCAAAGGCTACCTCAATTAAGGAAAGAAATGCGCACAAAGAAGAGTCAAGCAGGCATCCACATGATTGTTAAAAGTATATAGAAGATGCCACATGTCCCATTGTGACTCAGTGAAATGTGACACATGTCAGCATTTACATCTCAAAGATCCTTATAAGCTGTAAGCTTATTTTGATAAAGTTTCTCTCAGAGTTCTACAGAGGGTGACAAGTGGCAACTGTGGAAGGCTCCACTATGTTTTTTTGAGAGTAGCAGACCATGCCACGTGCTCCTGGTAGAGATCAATGGAGACCAACAAGTGTCATCATCTGTGAGAGCCTGACGAAGCCCCAAACATTTCTACGATGTCACAAAGGCCTGAGAAGGTAGATGCTACCAAGTGTCAATAGTGAAAGATGCCACATGTCTATGGTGAAAAGAGCAGAAGGCACCACATGTCAAAGGATAGAGCACCCTCGAGTGCAAAGGCACACATAAAGCCAAGGAAAGGTTTCCTTCAAAAAAAAAATTTAAAGGAATTCCTTTAGATTTTATCTGAAGGAAACAAAGGGACCAACAGCCCACTAAAGAATTGAAGCCTGAAGGCCACTTGGAAGATCTCGAAGGGTAGACACCTTTGCGGAAGGACACTCGACATTTAGAAATGGACCTTTTTCAAGACCCTAAAGGGCATGTTCCCTTTAGGAAAGGTTTGAGCCTCAAAGTGTAGTAGAAGCTACCAAGTGTCACATGTCAAGACATAGTTTTAGATGAAGCTTCAAAGCATGAAACTCATCACGTGTCCCATCCCAGTGCAGCAAAAGCTATCACATGTCTACATCCATGCCTCCAACTACTAATAAGTTTCAAAGCTTATTTTGATAAGCCTATTTCAAAGCTGTGGATGCCACCATGTGTCCTCACCTATGTCATTGTGGAAAGAGACCATGGGAAGCGAGAAAGACACAAGAGAGTTGCTAGGAAAAATGACATGCCTGTAAATGTCAAATTTTTTGCAATGAAGTGTCTGTTGATTTTAGTAGACTTAAAGCACAGCCCTGAATGCATTCAAAAGACTCTAAGGCTAGGACCAAGAGAAGGAAGAGACAAAGAGGGAAACTCATTAGGAGTTAATTCTATTAGGTGAAGCAATTTGTTGGGTAGATATTAGGGGCCTGTAAACATTGAAAGCATTGTCTATTTGTCCCCTTTGAGATAAAGGTAGAATAGATAGTTGTGCGGCTAAGTAGGTGATGGAATGAGAGATTCAAGCTCGAGAAGAGGCACTAGAGATGAATTGACATGCCATAGTTAAGGCAAACACCCTGCTTCAGCATGGCCCTTTCTAACAAGACCAAGAATGCATCCAAGGCATTAAATGCACTGAATGGGTCACTCCATGGGACAAAGTTCCAAGCCTCCCTCAGGCCTCTATATAATGTAATCTTTTATACCATTTGAAGGGAGATCTTTTTGACCATAGAATCAAAACTTTGCCCAAATTAAAAGGTGAATACTGAGACTTTGAGCTCAGATTGTATTTCATATTATTTTATCTGAATGAGAAAGCAAGTGATTCACCGAATTTGTGTTATATAGCTTGTATCATTTTAGGAGATTATTCTTATGTCTGTCTTCTGAATGTGTTCTTGTTTATTTAAATTAACAAGTAGAGCTAGTGGAAGTGATAAGGAAGGTGTCCTGAAACCAGTTACTTTCAGACTTTGTGCTGACATAATTGTTTTTAGTGTGTGTTTATTTTCTATTTCTGTGTAAAGGACCTTGGATTGACTTTGTGCCCCCATTATTCTTTATACCTCACTCTTGGGTAGTCAAGGTGGAGACTTTGAGTTACACCTTATATTGTTGGTTTTTATGCATTCTATTATCAGTCACTTGTTACCAAAAAGATTCCTATTGTTTGTAAGAACAAGCACTTCTGAAAGAAGAGAAGTGCCTTCTGTCCCTTCACCAAGATTTCTACTATCCAAGAGGGATCTGGCTCTTGGTTAAATGTTACTTCTAAAAGAATAGAAGCACCTTCACCAATCACCCAAGATTTCTCCTCTATTTTTTAACATCATCTCTAAAAAAAGAGAGATGGATGGCTTATCCCACCCCTATGTCTTATTTCCTGCTTATATATATAGCATATAGCCTCTGTATATTTAATAAGGAACCTCCCCTTGATGAGAGGAGAGATTTATCCCCTATTGATGTAGTAAACCTACACACCAGGATGACCAATCTCCCTATGCTATGGTGATAGGAACTATTTTGCTCACCAATTAGCTGGTCGACAAAATATTCACCCAACAGTTTTTGGTGACTCCGTTGGGGACACAATAATTTTGTGTAATTTGGAACCTCAAGTTTTAGATTGAAACATCACCTATGTCTTACCCATTATCATTATAACCTTATCCATGCATTCCATTATGGAAGGATGAACTACTCCAATGTTTTCCCATTGTTAATTTTTCCTCCCCAACTTCGAGTAATAGTTTCTGGCGACTCTGTTAGGGATGAACGTGCAGTTTGAAGCCTCAAGTTTTAGATTGAAATAGTTACTTCCCTTATCCATTATATAGACTCTAGAAAATCCATTCCATGTCTTACCCATTATCATTATAGCTTTACCATTTTCCTCCATCTCCATTATTTTATCTGGTCTGCAAAACTAGAGCTGCTGGAAAAGAGTGTGTAGTTTGAAGCCTCAAGCCTCAAGCTGAAGTAGGGCTAGTCCTTTTCCACTTTTGTTTTATAATTTGGCCACTCCTAAATTTGTTATCCCTATTTTTCATAATTAAATCATGGAAGTTTGAGGCACCTAGGGTAACTCTTTTGGCCCACTCAACTTGACTCCACCTCTACATGAACTCCCACATAGTTCAAGAAAGAATTTACCCAAATTCTTTGGTGATGGGATAGTTCACCCTGATGAACACATTGCAGCCTTTAGCATAGCCTGTGGTGTGATAGGGGTGGAATTTGAAGACATGGTAGTCAGGATTTTAGTGGAGACACTACAAGGTGCTGCTACAAACTAGTTCTACCATCTGTAAGCGAGATTAGTGACCGACTGGGATACACTCAAAGCCAACTTTGAAGCAAGGTTCAAGCCCATAGAAGATGCACATGCCTTGCTAACCCAGCTCACTCAGATGAAGAAGGAACCTCATGAGGCTATGTGGGATTTTATTTCTAGGTTTGATAAGTTGAGGCACAATATTCCCATGGTCGCCCAATCGACACCTCAAATGCTTCTTCATCAACTCACAGCTACTTGAAGTGAGTTTTCTGCTTAGACGAGCTAGCCACATAGATCTTGTTGCTACTCAAGACTTGGATACTAAGGTATAAGATAAACTTATCTTGGTAGGAAAGATAAGGAGAGACTTAAATAGAGGAGAACCCTCTTCATCTTCTGAATGCTTACCCACAACCACCACTGACCCAATGGTACAAAAGTTGGCAAATGAATTGCTAGCCTTGAAAAGGCAAAAGGCCCAAGGTATGTATTCTACTCCTTTATATAGAGATGCACCAAAGCAGACATTTCCCAATTAGCCATATCAAGGTAACACTACCAAAAGTCAAGGGCAACCAAATCATCTTCCACCCCCACAGAGGAACCTTTCCCTTGATGCACCTCCAACCAACTCAGTAGTTGGATATCTGGAAACAAAACATGTTTCCTCTTTCTAACCTAAGTTTAAGCAAGAAAATGATGTTGATCTCTTTAAGGAAGATCAAGAAGAATCAACTGGTGACTCTCACATTGGTTTCCTAAATTACCAGGATGAACCCAAAAGTGAAGGTGAAGCAGGCGAAGGATCATATGCAGTATTCACCCAGTCTGAGAATCAGTCAGCCCAACAGGCTGACAAAGAGAAGATAGAGGAGTGAGCTCAACCAACAACCTCAATTGTTAAACATGAAACCACTCTACCTTTTTAGCTAAAGGACCTAGTAGTTGCTAAAAAAGTAAGTGCATTGAACATCTCTGCACCTTCTACTTCAACTTTGCAGATCAGTCCTCCCCCTCCCAAAAACCAAAAGGATGAACTCCCATCCTCTCTTCTAAGTCCATCTCAGTCATTTGACATGATTGATCATGTCAATAAATCCAAAATTCAAATGATTGAGTTTGAATCCCTACAAGCCAATCTTGATCAATTAAACATTAGTGGAGAACTAAGTATGGACCAGTCTGAGGCAAAATTTGTGGTCACCCAAGCATTGGCCCCTATAGCTCAAATTTTGTTTAAGCTGTCAGGTAGGGGTAATTACTTCTTGACCATAGAGGATGCTCATGTCTCAGCTGATGAAATTCATATAGCTGGTAATCTAGGATTTAATCCAAATAAGGCATCAAAAGAATTAGTAGGGTGTAGTACAAATCAAGAAAGATCTTCCATCTCCATTGAAGAGAAATCTAATAGAAGATCAGCTTCTGATGATGCTTGGATCCTAGAATCTGATGGCAGCAATTCTTCCATAGTTGGATGTGGATCTCTATTACTTAGATTGAAAACTACTCAAGATGAAGAGATCAAACTCTTCACACCAAAGGAGATGCTGAACTGATGGTTTATCAGGGGTTTGATGCTAACAATCAAAGCATGTGATGGATTGGACTAGTAGAACAATAATCTATGGTGGTGGACCATATTGTTGTACTCCAAAGTTAACAAAAGGAAATCTTCACTAAGAGAGCAAGGAGTTATGGTTTTCAAATTGAAGACCACATCCTACCATGGGGCAAGAAGAAGAAAGAGCCAAGAGGAAGATGTAGAAACTTGGTTTCTTAGTGGAGAGCTCCATTCGTCTGTCACCGTTTTCGGGGACAAAATGGTTTCCTACTAGTTTATCAAGATGGCATCCCCTTTCTTCACCTCATGATGAGCAGCATCTAAATTACTTCAATTCTTGAAGTACCAATTAAGTTCACCTATACATATGTATATCTGTATAGTCTTTAGTTTTATTTTGTGCTTTTCATTTTCATTTTTGGAGCCTTTCTTTTTGAGTAGCATGACTCTATAGCCCAATGGCATACTTCAAGGCACTAGAGATTTTGGTTTCTACTCCCCTTAGCTATTTCAAGTTTCCAACTAAAGGAAGTTCCCCAACTAGAGCCAGTTGTTGTCCCTTAAAAGTGACTTCTCATTTTTGGGACAACATATGAACTATTTTGGCCCTGTAAGACCAAAATTGTCTCTTCCCTTTCCAAAAATTTGTTTTGAGTTTTCAAATTCCCCTTTTTTCAAGCTTTTTTAGTAAAGGGATTAGCAGGTTTAAAGGTTTAAAGGATTTTGTAGGTGAGTCCAATCAAAAGAACTAATTTTTAGCACTCAGGGATTTTCAAGATTGGTTCAACACCTTGGTTCAATCAAAAGAATTCAATCAGCAAGCTCCTAAGCACCATTGAACCATTGAACTTTTAAGCAAAAAGGTTTAAGGGTTCAATGGGTTCAAGGTTCAACATTGTCGGTAGGAATTGAGAGCAACCAACAAAGTTCAAATTTTAACCATTTCAAAGGTTTCACGGCCCTGAGCACTTAACGAGTCTCAAAAGTTTTATCTGTTGAACCATTGAACCTTAAACCATTTTGGTTCATTGATTCAACAGGTTCAACATTCAATCAGTTCAATGCACTGGCTTTAAAGGTTCAAAGGCTACCTCAGTTAAGGAAAGAAACACGTGTAAAGAAGAGTCCAGCAAAAGCTACCACGTGTTTGCATCTATGTGACTATTAAAAGTATGTAAAAGATGCCATGTGTCCCATTATGACTCAACAGAATGTGACACATGTCGACATTCACTTATCAAAGATCCTGATAAGCTATATGCTTCTTTTAATAAATCTTCTCTCAGAGTTCTACAGAGGGTGACAAGTGGCAATTATGGAAGGATCCACTATGTTTTTCTAAGAGCAGTGGACCGTGCCACGTGCCCCTAGTAGAGATCGGTGGAGACCGACAAGTGTCATCATTTGTGAGAGCCAGACTGAGCCCCAAATTTTTCTATGATGTCACGAAGGCTTGAGAAGGTATATGCTTCCAAGTTTCAATAGTGAAAGATGCCACGTGTCTCTAGTTAAAAGAGTGAAAGGTGCCACATGTCAAAGGATGGAGCACCCTCAAGTGCAAAGGCACACATAAAGCCAAGGAAAGGTTTCCTTTAGACAAATTGTTTGAAGGAATTCCTTTAGACATTTTGTCTGAAGGAAATAAAGGGACCAACAACCAACCAAAGAATTAAATCCAGAAGGCCACTTAGAAGATATTGAAGGGCAGACACCTTTGCGAAGGGACACTTGACATTCAAAAATAGACCTTTTTCAAGACCCCAAAGGCCAAGTTCCCTTTGGGAAAGGTTTGAGCCTCAAAGTGTAGTGGAAGCTACCAAGTGTCACATGCTGAGACATAGTTTTAGATGAAGCTTCAAAGCATGGAACTCATCATGTGCCCCATCCTAGTGCAGCAGAAGCTATCACGTGTCTACATCCATGCCTCTAGCCGCTAACAAGTTTCAAAGCTTATTCTGATAAGCCTATTTCAAAGCTATAGATGCTGCCATGTGTCCTCACCTGTGTCATAGTGGAAAGTGAGCATGGCAAGTGAGAAAGACATGATAGAGTTGCTAGGAAGAATGACAGGCCCACAAATGTCAAATTTTCCACAATGAAGTGTCTGTTGATTTTATCAGACTTAAAGCACATACCCAAATGCATTTAAAAGACCCTAAGGCTAGGATTAAGAGAAAGAAGAGATAAAGAGGGAAACTTAGTAGGAGTTAATTCCAGTAGGTGAATTAGTTTGTTGGGTAGATATTAGGGGCTTACAAACATTGAAAGCACCGTCTATTTGTCCCCTTTGAGATAAAGGCAGAATAGATAGTTTTGCAGCTAAGCAGGTGATGGAATTAGAGATTCAGGCTTGGGAGGAAGCACTAGAGATGAATCAACATGCCACAGTTAAGGTAGCCACCCTGCTTCAGCATGTCCCTTCCTAACAAGACCAAGAATGCATCTAAGGCATTAAATGCACTGATGGGTCACTCCATGGGACAAAGTTCCAAGCCTCTCTCAGGCCTCTATATAAAGTAATCTTTTTTACCATTTGAAGGGAGATCTTTTTGACCATAGAAGCAAAACTTTGCCCAAATTAAAAGGCGAATACTGAGACTTTGAGCTCAGATTGTATTTCATATTATTTTATCTGAATGAGAAAGCAAGTGATTCACAAACTTTATATAGCTTGTATCATTTTAGGAGATTATTCTTATGTCTATCTTCTGAATGTGTTCTTGTTTATTTAAATTAACAAGTAGAGCTAGTGGAAGTGATAAGGAAGGTGTCCTGAAACCAATTACTTTTAAAATTTGTGCTAACATAATTATTTTCAGTGTGTGTTTATTTTCTATTTTTGTGTAAAGGACCTTGGATTGACTTTGTGCCCCCATTGTTCTTTATACCTCACTCTTGGGCAGTCAAGGTGGAGACTTTGAGCTACACCTTATATTGTTGGTTGTTTTGCATTCTATTATCAGTCACTTATTACCAGAAAGATTCCTATTGTTTGCAAGAACAAGCACTTTTGCAAGAAGAGAAGTGCCTTCTGTCACTTCACTAGGATTTCTACTACCCAAGGAGGGATCTGGCTCTTGGATGAATGTTACTTCTGAAAGAAGAGAAGCACCTTCACCAATCACCCAGGATTTCTCCTCTATTTTTTAACATCATCTCTAAAGAAAGAGAGATGGATGGCTTATCCCACCCCTGTGTCTTATTTTCTACTTATATATATAGTATATAGCCTTTTTATATTTAATAGGGAACCTCCCCTTGATGAGAGGAGAGATTTGTCCCCTTTTTGATGTAGTAAACCTACACACCAGGTTGACCAGTCTCCCTATGTTGTGGTGATATGAACTATTTTGCTCACTAGTTGGTTGACAAAATATTCACCCAACAGTGTGCATAAAACACACATCAACAAATATGTAATAACAAAAAGTCTCTAAATTTACATGATGTAATGATGGTAATCACTCATATGTTCTATTAATGGTAAAGTGAGTTTTTTGGAAATAGGGACTTTACCCTTTACAATAATAATTGAAAACATGGTCTTCAAACCCAAATATAACAAAAATGTTTACAATAAATCAACTAAAAAATTTAATACCACCACTACAAAAATAGTAGATAAGCAACAAATTCTACATCAACTACACAAAACAAAGGTGTATCAAGACCCTTTAAAACTTATTTTCCTTTATGATCTGAGGGTCATATTAAGAGATGTTAAATTCTTATTCCATCTATAATTCTTTTTGTTACCTACCATAACCCACTTCCCCCCATCATATGGAAGGAATGAAATGGACATATTCAGTGAAGCTTTTGAATCATTCAATGGTAACCACATCAAAGAATCCCTATTTAAATCTTCACTTCCAATTTTATGATATTTATTTTCCAACCCCAAAGGGAGAGGATTTTATGGTGCTTGTTTAACCTCATTTTGGGTCAAAATCGTATCTCCATCTAGTTCCTCTGAATCACTCTCACAAACCATGAAATGTTCAAGTAGAGATTCCTTCCACCATGACATACTAGTAATATGCTTAGAAAAATTACATGAAGAAGCAAGATGACCTATTTGATGATAATTTTTACAATGGGAAGACAATATCTCAAAGTTGAGAGATTACTTCTAAGTTCTACTTTAAAACTTCAAATCAATGGACTCAGGAAGATCTATAGAAACATCTAGACTAACTAAAATATGAGAAATAGTTATGTGGTGAATAATCTTGGGATCCATATACAATAATTTACCTAATGAACCCCCAATATCTTTGAAATAGAAAGGAGTATATAACTATAAGGGTAAATAGGGCATCCTCACCCAAATTGGTCTGATGTTGAATGCCTTAGAGTGAGGGTCAAATGAAGTAAACCATAGGTTACAAGATAGAACATAATGGTTCTAATACCAAATAGGTTACTGAAATAGAAAAGTCCTAACCACTTCTAAATAAAAAAGAACAGTGAAAAATCCTTTTGCACAAGGAAAAATATATAGGTTTCCATCCATAAGTAGAAGCCAATTCTCCTTCAACCAACTATTTAGATCTATAAGAGAAGGCCACAAGTTAGATAAATAGTAAATCAACCCATAATTTTATAGATCTTGTTCTCTATCTAGAAGTGTTTTAATATTATCTCCTTCAAAAGAGATAAAGAGATATGGTTTATAAGGTTTCATAGGCTTATTCTGCTTTTCCTTACCTATAACTACTGCATAAGAGAGATAATTATCTCTTGTATTTCTTTTCAAAACCCTTTTAGGGAATCAATGCTCTACCATCACTTATTTATTTTTTAATAGGGATGGAACCCTATCCCCTTCTATCACTTCTTCCTTAAATGTCATATCCAACACAAATTCTACCTTGGAATTAGTTTTTGACATAGGCAAGGTTGACGTCCCTATGGTGGTTGTGAATTCTAGCTGACTATCCAAAACATACTTATTTGCATCAATTTATATAGCTTGAGTCCCTTCCTAATACCTTCCTACTACATTATTTCCTACCAATGCATCAACTTTCCTCGTAGAGTGAACCATCATCGCCACAGAGCTTCCAATGAGATTAGGGTTCAAAATTTTCAAACTAGGGTTTTTTGTGGGAATTGGCACCAGGAGTTCTATTCTAAGATTATATAATAACTTCAAATTTATGTTCATAATCACTCATATGTAAATCTTTATCTTTTATTCTTAATAAATTTCATAATAATACTTATTATAACTTAACATATGTATGTAAAGACACACTAGCTAGTGAGTGATGAAACCAATTTAGAGCATCATAATCTACCTCTTTAGAAATAAATGTAACAATGTCATGATGCCACCTTAAATAATCATAGATTTTATGTAATATTTAAGGTATAAATAAGGATCTCCATGTCCATTGAACTTAGAAAATGTGGGTATCTTAAAACCATGTGGTAAAAGTTCATATAATATATTTCACAATATAGGATTAACACGGATAACATTTGATTCAACCAAGAATGATATATCTTACCTTATGATTTATGTTGATTTAATTCATGTTTTGAATCACCAAAAAAATTCATTATATAAATAACCTCTTGTGATGTTATATTAATATCATTAAGGGGATAATTTAATGATTGAATTTTATTATTAATTTTAGCCAATTTTAGGCTATTTGGAATAGGAGAAGAAGGTTTTGTAATTATTTCATCTTTAAAAAATTTAGGTTTAGGAGATTCATTTATATTTAATGTGTTATTATTTTAAAAATTTCTATTACATTCCATGAAAATAGAATAAATATAACTATTATTTTCATCACTTAAATTAGCATGCTCACATATTTTATATTTCAAGGGAGAACTAGGAACATATTCATGAGATGAAATAACATCATTATTAAGCAAGTTATGATTTTATTTTTTATCAAATATATATTAATGATCAACATGAGAAGATAATAAATAATAATATATACTATGATTATTATAAACCTTTTCCTCTTCATTATATACATAGTAGTCATGATCATTTTAAATTTCCACCATGAACACTATCTTTTTCGCTTATAGAAACATCATTTGATATAACAACATTTTAATTTTCACTAAAAGAGGGTGAAGAATATATATTTATTTTTAAACTTTTCTCAAAACATCAACACATGTAATATTAATATAATAATTACTTTCATTATCAACATTAGAAATGGAAACATTTACATTTTGAAAAAGGGAGAAAGGAGGAGAAACATTGACATTTTATACCTTATCTAAAGTATCACCATATTAAAAATGAACATTGTTTTCATTTTAATTATCAAAATTTGCAATATAAACCTGTTCATTATTAGGATACGAGATTATAAGATATGAATTTGTATTTTATACTTTAGTCATATCATTGGTATGTGAAAAAGGGACATTATTATAACTAGATTTCAATTATTGATATGCACAATTGCCATTTTTGTTATGAAATGAAATTGTAAGTTTATTGGATTTATATTTTAAGATGTGAAAAAGATATATAAGAATAATAATAATAATGTAGGATTATTTTCAAATAATGCATCACCAATGAGGGGTTCTTTTGGAATTATATTGTTATTTTTTTCGACATTGTTTGGAAGAGATACAATAAAAGAAGTAGAGGAAGGTAATGAATATAAATTAATTTCATTAACACATTGATCATGAATTGAATAAATTTACTCATAATTATCATGAAAAAAATAATCATTATTATCTTTATACACACAGTCATGCTTGTCAAGTATCTAATACATAATGTTGGTAATTGGTCCATTATTTATTGTAATTATAAGGAATGCATAACAATGCATTAATTGGATGAGGAGGAAGAGATTCATTATTATCCATTTTAAATTTTATAAAATTGAAAATGAGAACAAGAGTATAAAGATAAACTAGTGATAACAAATAATCAAACATAAGAGGGAAATCACAATTTAATTTTATACCCTAAGAAGATAAAATTTTAGAAGGAAACCCCTAAGGACACAACTAGGGATTGAAATATTTGATAATAAAAATGAGTTTACCAATATTTTAATCAAAATATTATATTTATAATATAATAATAAAAACAACTAAGAAAGGTAGATGGATAGTTGAATAAACATTTATACAAGCATCTACTTGCATAAGATATGAACAATTAAGGGTTTTGATCCAAAATCATAAACAGGGATGAACACTTATCCATTTTTTTTTAAATATAGAGTTTTAGGTGACTATGTCTTAGTGAATTTGACTAAGACACATTCTGATCTGAATATATGCCAATTTTGATTGATTTGGATATGGCTTGTGGATTTGGATAATAATGGTTTGTGCTTTTGTTTAGATAGGTTTGTATTATTTGAAATGATTGTGGAATAAATCTTTAAATTAAAAAAATATATGGGGTTTATTGTAGGTGTATTTTATCTTGTCATGTTCATGCATTCATGCATGATATCCTATATTTGTCTTCTCTTTATTTAAAAAACACTAGCCATAGCCTACATAAGAAACTAAATATAAATCAAATGGAAAATAGGGGATAACATGTAAAGGGAATAGTTGAGATACCCTTAGAAACCCCACTATGACTAAGCACTACCTACATAATTATAAATAGGGACCTTAGGCCAATGTAGTTCTCCTCTAATAAGTGTGTGAGATTTGATCATATGCAATGTGAATCTAAATACACTTTACCTAGGCCCTCCTCTTGGTTCAATCATGAAACATATATGTATGATGTAAACTTCATATAAAAATATAGGTGTTAAACTAGTTATAGTGATGTTTTACTAGATAGATAAGTGTCAAATAAACTAAAGAATCTAAAATTAACACCCTTTAAATAGAAGACTCCAAAATTAAAATTTTAAAACTCAGTGGCATGCTAAACTGACTTAGAAGGAATACAATGGTCATAAAAAGAGACCCAAAATAAACATGTCTCAAAAAGGGTATCAAAAGTTAAGTTACAAAAACACTACTCTATTTGGATAACCACATAGAGCGAGATAGTCCAAATAGAAAGGTCTTGTCTAAAATTAGGAAGATAGTAAAATAAAATAGAAATAAGGACCAAGGATCCATGTCTCAGATAAGGATTAGAATGGAATAATAATAAAATAAGAACATCAGTGTGGAAAGATAAAAAAATAAGAAGACATAGGACTAAAACAAGATGCATTAATGGAGTCTTAATTTGGTATTAGGAGCCTCTAAATACAAAAGTCACAAAAGACATAATACTTATATTTTATTGACCAAAATTAGGTATCTACACCTTATCCTCCTAATAATAATCCATGACCCTATTGAACATTACCTAAACCCTATACCAAGTTCTATGGTCACATTATTAACATGTATATTCAAAGGTATTTGGTATTTGTTGATTATTATTACTAGACCCTTATCATGTTTATAAAATAATTATTAATTATGGTTGATTGGGTGTGATTAAACCTAAATTGACTATCTCTTTCACTAATAAAGGTTAATTTTGACTAATAATGATCAATTAATGTTAATAGATGGCGTGATTATCCCAAATTTGACAAATGTTTATACTAATAAGGGTTAATTATGACCATTTAAGACCAATTCTAATTAGGGACTTGGTTTGTCAATTATGGTCTAATAGGTAAACATACAAAAACTTAATAAAATGACATACGTGGGTTAATTATGTGCATATATCTCAAATTAATCCCTCATTATTGTGATCAATCATGAATAACACCTTGTTTTATAAAAAATGGTGTAATAATAAAATATAAACATAAAATAATGATAAAATTGGGCTAATTTTTTAGCATAGTTACTAATTGCTCTTCATTCCTAATATCACTTCTCATTAGCTCAATTTACTAAATGTGAAATTTAAAACATTATAATAGTATATAAACACATAATAATGATAAATGAGATTCAATTATGTGCACATTACCCTAAAAAAACCTTTATTTTGAAATCAATCTTAATTAGGGCCTTGGTTTATCATATTTACTTTAATAAATATTTAAAGATACCAAATACAAATAATCACATATAAATTTTTTGCACATAGCCCCAAATGATCATTCGTTATTTTCATCATTCCTCATTAAATAAATATTACATTAAGAGGGTAAAATTGGTAATTATTTTAATTATTTAGGACTTAGACATGTAAATCCTAGGTTATTTAAGGGCCTGAGTATAGAGGGTGAGTACTGATAAATATTTCAAAACGTATATCAAACTTATTTACTTGAAATATAAGCACAAATGAATAAATCCACTTATCGAGAGTGAATAAGGCATTGTCAAATGTCAGGAAGACTAGAATAGGCTTGGAGATCAATTAGGAGTATATTATTCTAGAATCAAGGTTAAAAACTAGCTTTAGATAGTAGCATGGTCAAGAGGATAGTAACACACTATGCTAGTGTTTGAGTTATCGTGCTAGTGTCTTTCTTTGAAAAAACTATTTGAGACTTCCAAGGATGCTACAGGAGGGTTTCAAAGACTTGTAGGTGAGTTTTAAGATTCTGATCATTCATTTGTGTCACTATTATTTTGAAGTTTTTCCAAAACCTAATGAACACCTATACACATGAAATAACAAAAAAATAAAATGCAAAAGGAAAATAAAAACTAGGTTGTGGGATGTTATGATTTCATGGGATATAACCCTTATTTTTCTATCCATTACCTACATTAACCCCAATGATAAGGGTCTCAGATCACATGTAGTTATTATTGGGTAAATTTGGCCTACATACCAAAATTTACCTAATCCAAAATAAGGACATGAGTAGGGTCCTAATTGAAGAGTGATCCAATGTCACAAGGAGAATATGGACATCAAGATAAGATCACATAGCATTTTCAATCTTAAAAAACACTTTAATCAAGATCAAAGTGTGAATTTGGTGATCTTAGATAGCCAGACCATCATCAACATGCCATGTAGAAACAAATAATCCAATCCGATTACTCATTTAATAAATACACTTAGAAATCCTCTCAAGACAAAATATTGCATGAATATGAACTTATTCATGCCTTTATCATGCTCTACAAATTTCATGTCTTGATGAGATTTCTATCTCAAGATATGAATCTTTAAAAGTAGATGTGCAAAGTGAAATGTGCATGCAAACATCAAGTTTAAAATATGACAAATAGCCATTTAAGTTTAAGAGATTCCAAAGATTGATGATCAAAATTTGATTGGATCATAGATCAATAGTATATGGGTGGTCAAAGAGTCAAAAGGTGCTTAGATCATAGATCAATGGTGCATGGCAACTGACAAAGAAAGTGGAACCAAAAAGATCAATGGTTTACATTCAATCAGATCATAGATCAATAGAGAGTGATAACTTGGTAGTGTCAGTGGGTCATAAATATCTAATAAAGCAAATTTGATCATGTATCAAACATCAATGGTGAGCATCAAGTCAAAATGTCAATGGATCTTAAAGACAAATGCATCGGTGATAAGTGTCTCAACCACATTAAAATGGTAAAAGATCTATGTCTTGTGTTCATTTGTATAGAGGAATATTGATAGTGTATGAAGGGTAAACAAGTTAGTGGATCCTATAGATATAATAGATCATGTTAGACTATGAAAATTAAAGATCAACCAACATTAAAAGTTGAAGCCATGAACTTAATAAAGAATAATTATGATCAATGTCAAATCAAAGAAAACCTTTTAAAAGGAGGCCATGGATGCAAACCTTTAATGCGTTCATTTCCAAAATTATTAACATGATTATGACCCTTTTCTCTATTCTTGCATGCCAAAGATGAACTAGTATGGAGAAATTGATGCTAGAAGAAGATCAAAATAGATTGATTGAGCTATTATAACTGCATCAATGTCAGAAAGAGATTTCAAAAGATTGATCTAGCTATTGTAATAGCTTCAACACAAAAAATTATCTTGAAAATGACTTGATTCCACCATTTCAACCATAAGTAGCATCAATGTAGATAAAAAATAGATTGAAAGGGACTTATATGATTATTTTGGCTACTTTCTAGAAGTAGTCTTGGACACTATGATCTTTTCTAATAACATCAATCCTAGAATGATGAAAAATCTGGGTCATTATGCTCTCTTCTCCATCCTTCTATGTATGATCCCCATCTCTCTCATCCTCATCCCATTGTACTATAAATATAGGCTTCTAAGCCTTGTAAATGATCCCTCTCTTTGGCATGACTAAACTCTATCAAGATTTATGTTGTAACGTCTATTTGATACAATAAAAGATTGAATTCCTCCATTTCTAAAATTGAGTTGAAGTGTGTATTATGAATTCATTGATGTGTTCAAATGAATTTATGTTTTATTTGATTTTGTTTGAGTTTTTTCACCTTTATGCAGTGTCTTGGTAGTTATCATAGGTCATTCTAAGCACATATATAGTCTATTGGTTAGTTTAGAAGTGGATAATTGCCCTCCCATGCTAGGTTTATATCTAATCAATACCTTTTTGTGAAATAATTATGTGAAATATGATCAAAAAGTGAATGGAGTGATGTTTATTAGTCTTAAAAGTATCTTATAGTGTGTCTTGTGCAAGTATAATGATGAAAATATTTGGTGTATCACCTCATTTTTACATGCTTTTATGAATTATTGTCAATCTCTCTCCCTTTTACAAGCTAGCCTTCTCCTAAGTTTTGAACCAAGATTAGGTGACCCATAGCCTAGGGTCAGTCCCATGTTGGACTAGATTGAGCAAGAGGGCCTGAATAATCCTTTTCTCAGCCAAGGTGTAATCTAAGTATACAAAAATTCTAGCACACTTGATGGGACCCAAAGGAATTCTTTATAGCTAAATTTTGGAGCTAGGGAGAAACATATGTAGTAGCAAAAGACATACACCATCATTAAGAGATAAAGATTATTTAAGTTGCTAGATAACATTCTCATGTCAAAAGTTACTATAAGGTCATCTAGTAAAAGTATTCCCCTTGAATTCATTAAGCTACCTACTATTTCATATAATAGAGAAAGATTTAATAGGTAAGACCTTTTTCTTAGAACCAATATTCATCCCCTATTCATCCTATTATTTTAATTAGTGCAATCCCCACTACCCAAATGGCTATCAAAAATCAATTATTTGTTTTATTTAATAGAGGTATTCCATTGAACTTAGCCCAGTATGATGATATCCCTATGTTTACTCTTAAAAGCATCCAATCATTTTTGGGAGAATGTCAAACAATGACAATTGAGCACATCCAAGATGTTACCAACCTTCGTTCAATTTATAATATTATTCAAAATAATGTAGCTATTATACTATTTACTACTTCCTTCAAAGGAAAAGCCCTACAATGGTATAGAAATATCCCATTAAATTCCATAGCTATATGGGATGAGATAGGTGTAGCCTTAGTCAGGTAGTTTGAAGTTAAATCTAACCACCTATCATTAGTTGAGTAGCTGACTACCATTCAGAGAGCTCTCCATGAGTTCATGTTTGATTTTATCCTCAAATTCTAAAAAGCATAGACCATGATTCATACAGTGATTAGACCATCCCCAGAATATACATTCTTATATTATCAAAAAATCCCTCAATTCTGATATTAGTGTGATGATACAATCAATGGGTGGTATTACCTTGCCAGATGCCTATGAAGTTTCCATAAGGGTAGAGTATAACTTACTACAAGTTGGAAAGATTTATCCAAGTCCCCCAATGCCCATATTCCCAAAGTTGCAATTTATCCCACCCTCTTAAGTTTCTCAAATCCCATTTGTAGCTCATATCCCATCTCCTAAAGCCCAAATTGTAGTCCCTCCTGGTCAAGCTAGTGAGATTAGAGAATTGAAAACTATGTTACAAGCTTTTGGGAATGAAATAATTCAACTCAAAATATATTAATACCAAGGTAGGCCTTATCAAAAACAAAACTAGATCGCCTATCATCCCTTTGGTAGCCAAAGGCCTCTTTATCAAGGGTTTAGAGAAAATAGACCACCCTACCAATCATAAGGGGCCATAACTCAAGCTATACCATATGTAACCCTTAATCTTAATGTACCCTCCAGTTCAAGAGCTATTATTCCCACACCTTCTCATAATAACTTGATGCATGACTCAAATTGGCAGCCCTCCAACCCCATTGATGCTCAAAATCAAGCCTTAATATCAAAAAATATTACTATGCCACATATGACACTTGAAGAATTTTCTATTCAAGGAGGTCATTATCAAGAGACAAATTTGGTACACTAAGGAGAGGCTCAACAAGTTCAAGGGAAGCCTAATGCCATTAATGTAGATTGGTAGATGGATGATCATGAAGCATTTAGCCAAGTTGAGACTAATAACATAAATGGTCAAGTTACATATCTAACTAGAGCTAAAAAAAAGAGCCATTGATGTGGTTAAATATGTAAACAATTAATTAATTGATCTGAATGTTATCCCTCAATATAATATCAAAGATCAACCTACTACCCTTGTAACACAAAAAAATAAAAATGCAGAGGCTGGGAAGGTCCCTCAATTACCTTTGATTTGTGAATAACTAGTGGTTCAAAAGGTGAAACCAAAGGTTAGTGGAGCCTCATTCAACATAATATATTAGACAAAGAAATATAATGTTAGAATTATCATGTGGTATTCCCTTGATATTCTAGGGAAAAAAGACATGCTCATCTAAGAGCTTTCACCTCTCAAGGTGTCTTCAGAACTAGTTAGGAAGCAAGGATTTATCCTAACTAATTCAAACTAGCCAACCAAGTAACAAGATCAACATGCACATAAAATGTAAAAAGGGGACAAAGCTAAGGTAAAATCAAGGAAAACTCATCCCTTCTACCTCTCTTTGATATTTGGTGAATATTTAGTTCATAATTGTATGGTAGATAGTGGAGCCAATAGCACTATCATGCCTAAGCAAATTGTAGATAAGCTTGGTCTTGTCTATGAACCAAATACTAAAGGAGTATTTTAATTGGATGGTTCACCAAGAAATATATTATGCATCATTAAGGATATGAAGTTGAAACTACATGCTTGCATTAATTTTACTATTCAACATGATGTATTTATGGTGGACTTACCTCCCTATTTTACCATGTGTCTATCAAGGGACTTTACCTTAAATATTGGAGGATACTTATCAATTTATTAGACATATTTGATGTTTAGGACCTGGTATGGCACTAAGGTAACCATATATTCTAAACCTATTACATGGTTCCATTTGGATCCATATATGCCAAGTGTTGTGAACATAAATTGCCTCATCTTAGATGAGGTGATAGAAGATAGTGCAGAGGAAATTAAATCACCTTTAGATGGGATTATAGATTTATTCCTTGATGAATGGGACTTTGATTTAAATTTAAATGATCCTTAAATCTAATTGAAGAAGAATGACTTGGTGTTTATTGCTTCCATGAGAAAGATACACCAATTTCAACTTTGATGAAGGATGAAGAGTCTAGTGATGATCTTTGACAATTATACTTTGATGGGTCAAGGACTAAGCATGGTACAAGGGCTGGAATGATGTTTAATTTTCCAAAAAATCAAAGGTATTTCTCATCTATTAAGTTTCAATTTGGTTATTCAAGCAATGTTGTAGAATATGAGGCACTAGTTCATGGTTTGTAATGGGCTATGAGGATGAAATTTAACACCTTACATGTCTTTGGTGATGGTGAACTTATAGTTCACCAAGTGAGAGGTCATAATGTATGAAAAAACCCATTGTTTAAATATTATAATCATAGGGTATGAGACTTACTTGAATATTTTTAAACCTTAAACATTCAGGCAATACTAAGAGATGATAACAAACATGTATATAGGTTTTCTGCCATTGGAGCACAATTTAGTATCCCAGCTGATGTAATAAATGAAAAATTCTAATCACACATTAAGGTGGTTGTAGGGCCATCTATCCCAGATAATAATGATAATTGGAAAGTGTTTGAAGATGATAATCAGATTGTCATATTCTTATAAGAAGTGGCTGAGTTTTCCTCAAAAAAATAGTCAAAGTATTTACAATAGTATGGTGATTAGATTGTGTAACTAAAAACAAATAAGTTTCCCAAGGGATTGGTCACAATTGAAAACATATTCATGGTGATGATAAGCTGAGGAAAGAAAATTCATATTTTTCAACAAAGGAATAACAGTATGCCAATGTGGAAGTTGCACCTAGTAAGAACCTAAAGTTGGGTAAGATATGCACTTATTTAGAAAGGGAATCTTTCATTAAGCTATGTGAAAGTTTTTCTAATGCATTTGGATGGAAATATAGTGATCTCAATGGATTTAACCCAAGTATAGCTCAACACACCATTAAAATAGAAGATGAAACTAAGCCAGTAAGATAAAGACAAAAGCATATTAATCTTAAGATTGAGCCTTTGATGAGAGCTGAGTTTCAAAAGCTCATTTAGTCAGTTATTATATTTCCAATCAAGTACTCAACCTAGGTGGCAAACCTTATCCTAGTACATGAAAAGAATGGTGAAATTAGAGTGTGTGTTGACTTTCATGACTTGAATAAGGCTTCCCTCAAATACCACTATCCACTTTCATATATGGAATATATTTTACAATTAGTTATAGGATTAGAAAGGTTCTTCTTGTTGGATGGCTATAGTGGTTACAACCAAATTTTGGTCAAGGAAGAAGACCAATTCAAGACAACTTTTACCACAAAGTGGGGGACATTTACATATAGAAATATTCCCTTTGGTCTATCTAATACTTGAACAACCTTTTAGAGAGCCATAGATATGGCATTATAGGGCCTTCTTAACAAGTCTATGCTGGTTTATTTGGATGATGTAATAGTGTTTTCAGGGAATGCAAGTGAGCACAAGGTTCACCTTGAGCAAGTTTTTGAAAGTTATAGGAAATTTGGGGTATCCCCAAATCCTAAAAAGTGTGTCTTCTCAGTTCATGAAGGTAAGATCCTTGGACATATAGTTTAAAAGCATGGTTTAAGCATAGATCCTAAAAGAATAGATTTAATTCTTGCACTTTCCTTGCTTAAACGCAAAAAAACTTTGTAGAGTTTCTTAGGGGAGATCAATTTTATCATAAGATACATCTCATATTTTTCCACTTTAACTAAGCCACTCATAGATATGCTAAAGAAGAATCAGAGCTTTAGTTGGAACAAAAGAGTGAATAGTTTTGAAGAGACTAAGAGAGCCATAGCCAGTGTTCCTATGCTCATGAACCCAAATTTATCAAAGGACTTCATTATGTACACCTAAGCTAACATTGACACCATTTCAAGCATTCTTATGTAGCAGAACCATGGGGCCTTAGAGAGGCCAATAGCCTTCTTCAATCAAGGCTTGGAAGAATATGAAATAAGGTAATATTTTATTGAAAACATGTACTTTTTTTATAAATTCTCTCAAGAAGTTTATATTATTATTATCGAATGATAAGATACACCTAATGGTTGCACATACAAGCATTAAGGAGTTTATCTTGCATAAGGACATAAATGAGAAAAGAACTAGTCAGATAAAAAAGGTAATGGAGTATGATGTGGATATCAAGGTCATGAATTTGATTAGAGGTAAAGGACTTTGTGAGAATATAACCTAAGATTTACAAGAAGCCAATGAGTTAGTTATGATGTCAAATGATGAAGAATTTATAACCAATCACACCTCACCTTCTAACTAGTTCTAATATATGGTAAGATATCTTCAAGATGGTATTTATCCCTCTCACCTAACTCCTTCAAAAATAATATATTTTAGATTGAAATCTATTCCTTTTCTTCTAGTTGATGGTGCCTTGTTCAAGAAAGATATAAATGGTATGTTGCTAAGGTGTATAAAGCTAGGCCAAACATAGAGATTGCTTGATCATTTTCATGATAGACATGGTGGAGGGAATTATTCAACAAGGACTACAACCCATAAGATAATGAGAGGTGGGTATTATTAGCCAAGCATATTTAGTAATTGTCATGCATGGGTTAGGAAATGTAGATAATGTTCTATGTTTGTTGGAAAGGTGAAAATTATAACCTTGCCTCTCCAACCAATTACAATGGATCAGCCCTTTGTCCAATGGGGATTGGAATTTATTGCTCTCATTAACCTCCCTTCAAGAATAGGTCATAAATGGATACTAACTACCACATACTACTTCACTAGATGGACAAAATCAATGGCATTGAAGGAAGTAAATGAGGCCAATGTTATAGATTTCCATGAAGGTCTGATTATTAGGTTTGGAGCCCCTTCAATTATTATTTTTGATAATTTTATGTCTTTTATGGGGTCTAAAATCTTCTAATGGGCAGTTCAACATGGGATTTATCTCATCACTTCATCAAACTACTATCCCCAAGGAAATTGTCTTTCTGAGTCTACCAATAATAACCTATTAAAGATCATAAAAATAACAATTGAAGATAATCATTGGTCATGGCATCTCAAATTGATGTCAACTCTATGGGCTGATAGGATCAATTATAAGAAGTTAATCTCCAACTCCCCCTATAAGTTGGTATATGGTAAGGAAGCAAGAATGCCTATTTTTCTTGAATTTCCTACCCTAGAATTGATACATCAACTTGAGTTATTGGAAAATGAGCCTATCGAGATCAGATATGCTAAACTTATGGAGTTGGAAGAGACAAGACACCAGTCCATGCTAACCATGGAAAGCCATCAAGCAAAAGTGAAGAGAGACTTTGAAAAAGGAGCTTCTTCACAAAGTTTCAAAGAAGGAGATTTGGTCCTCAAACAGGATTAGGATAGTGATAAGCCAGGAAGGCATACAAAGTTTGACTCTCTTTGGAGTGGCCTATACATAATATTAAACTAAAAATCCCATAATAACTTCCTACTTGTAAAGATGGATGGAGAGGATATTCTTATCTTAATCAATGGGATACATCTGAAACATTGTTATTAGGGAAGCTAAGTTCCTTGTACATAGTTAGTTGGTCTTGTTTTTCTCCAAGTGTTGTCCTAGCACATTAGTTTTTTTATTTTTATTTTGTTTAGTTAGATTCCCTATTTTATTTATTTCCTTCCCTATTTTGGTGAAATTCATTATGTTTTCAAGTCAAACACTTTCTTGCAATCATCATTATTGGTGAGCCTATGAATCATGTAAATGGTTTGAGTTCTCAAGCATAGTAGGCTTGCTTCCCAATTGAGTCACCAAAGATGTTGGCCAAATTTGGCTCACATACCAAAATTTTCCTAATCCAAAATAAGGAGTTGAGCATAGTCTTGATTAAAGAGTGATCCAATGTCACAAGGAGCATATGGAATTCAATAGAAGATCACATAAAATTTTCAAGCTTTTGAAACACTTTAAATAAGCTTAAAGTGTAAATTTGGTGATCTTAGACAACTAGACCATCATCAACATGTCATGCAAAAACAAATAGGCCAATCCAATTTCACATTTAATAAATGCACTTAGAGATTCTCTAAAGACAAAATATTGCACATACATGAAATTTTTCATGCCTTGATCATGCTCTACAAATTTCATTTCTTGATGAGTTTTCTATCTCAAGATATGAATCTTCAAAGTTAGACTTACAGAGTGAAACATGTGCACAAACATCAAGTTTAAGCTATGATAAATAGCCATTTAATTTCAAGAGATTCTAAATATAGATGGTTAACATTTGATTAGATCATAAATCAATGGCACATGGGCAGTCAAAGAGTCAAAAGGTGCTAAAATCATAGATCAATGACATGTGATGACTAACAAAGCAAGTGAGCCTAAAAATATCAATGGTCTACATTTAATCAGATCATAGATTAATGGTGAGTGGTAACCTGATAGTGTTAGGGGGTACCAAATATCTAATGGATTGAATTTGATTATGTATTAGAGATCAATGATGAGCATCAAGTCAAAAGGTTAGTGGACCTTGAAGATAAATGCATGGGTGACAAGTGTCTCAACCACATTAAACTAGCAAAAAATCTATGGCTTGTGTTTATTCATATAAAGGAAGATCGATGGTGCATGAGGGGTACACAAGTTAGTGGATCTTGAAGATCTAAAAAATCACATAAGACCATTAATATTCAAGATAAATGGTTGACATTATAAGTTGAAGCCAAAATAAAAAGTAATTCCTATTAAGGTCAAACTAGAGCAAACCTTTTAAAGGGAGGCCATAGAGGCAGACATATTAGCTTTGATGGGTTTGTTTCCAAAACTAGTAGCATGATTATGACCCTTTTATCCATTCTTACATTCTAAAGATAAACTATTAGGGAGAAATCAATGCTATAACAAGATCAAAATAGATTGATTAAATTGTTATAACTGCATCAACATTGGAAGGAGATTGTAAAAGATTGATCCAGTTATTGTAACAATTTTAATGCTAGAATTCAGCTTAAAATGACTTGATTATACCATTGTAGCTATAAGGATCATCAATATAGACCATAAACAAATAAAAAAGGATTGATATAGTTTTTTTGGCCACTTTCCAGAAGTAGTCTTAGACATTATTATCTTTTCTATGATATCAATGCAAGAATGATGTAAAATTTGGGTCATTATTCTCCCTTATCCATCATTTTATGCATGACCCCCATCTCTCTCATCCCATTCTAATATAAATAAAATATTATGATGCTTTTAAATGATCCCTCTCTTTGGCATGATTAGACTCAACCATGATTTGTACTATAATCCCTATTTAATGCAATGAAGGACTAAATTCCTCCATTTTGTAAGCTAAGTTGAAGTTTGCCTTATGAATTTATAAAAGTGGTCAAGTGAATGTATGCTTTCCTTTCCTTTGTCTAAGTTTTATCACCTTCATGTAGTGTATTTTTATTTCTCATAGATTATTCTAAGTGCATATATAGTTTGTTGGTCAGTGTGAAAGTGGACAACTGCCCTCCCATGCTAGGTTGATAACTAGTCAATGCCTTTTTATAAAATAATTATGTAGAAGTTGATCAGATAGTGAATGGAGTGATGTTTAATAGTATTTAAAGTATACTATAATGTGTCTTGTGAAAGTATAAGGATCAAAATATTTGGTGCATCACCTCATTTTTACATGCTTTTCTAAATTATTATCAATCTCTCTCCCTTTTCCAAGCAAGAGATAGTTTAGGTCTACTATAGGTGATATATCCAAAAGGAAGCTAACCTTATTCAAAGGTATGACCCAAAGTGACCCACAACCTAGGTTTAGTCCCATATTGGACTATATTCAAGTAAGAGGGCCTGAACAATCCTTCACTTAGCTAGGGTGCAATCTAAGTCTACAACAGTTATCCCTTAGGGAATATGCATAATCAACATGCATGGTATGCTATAAGGAATTTTATTAGGCCCTTATTTGATAAAGAATGTAAGCCTATGTGTGTTTTTGAGTAATATGCAAAGTGTTGAGCTATTATTGATTGATTTTTAAGTAATTATGTGCCAAAGTAGTAAGTGCAAGATGTAAAATGCCTTGTGAGGATATTTATATAGAAGGAACATAGATTTGAATGTAAGACCCTTGTTCATTAGTTTAAAATATTAAAAAGAGAGATAAAATCATAATAGAAGTCTTAAGGAAGGGTTATGACCAAAAATGCTGAAAAATGGTCATTAGACACTAGTGCTAAATTGGAAAATAACACATTTTGCTAGTGTCTAGGACCGTGCTAGTGTCCTATGAACATAAAACTAGGTGAAGACTATGGAAAATAGGATAGAAGGCCCCTATGACTGGGATGATATGATAAATTTTTATTGGAGGTACAACAAATAGGGAAAATAAGTCATAAGAAAGATCAAAAGACCCAAAATAACCATGCGAATAAGACTCACATTCACCACTAAGACCTTACCATGAAAGAGGAATAAAATACATGGTACTTATGATTGATTGACCAAATTAAGGTGTATATAGTATTGTTCACATTCAATTAAGGCCATTGAATGATGATTGATGGCTATGCACACATAATATATCCCTATTTTTTTACATTTGATGGTACTAGACCATTATTTGTCTAATTTGTATTAAATAGGGCCATAATTAAAAGTGATAAAAATAGTGAAGCATGATTTATGGATATGTTAAAATAAATTAACCATGATTTTTATTACTATACACACATAAATTTCTTGTTAGACATTTAGAAACATTAGTTTTGACACACCTTAACATACTTGAACTTGTATTTGACTCTTACACACACTTTACCTAATGTTTTACTCACTCATTCTCTTCGCCAACCCAATTTATAAATATACACATTTAGGATTTTCCTAACATGTACAAGAATACTTTATAATCATAATTATATTATCACCATATTACAAATCATTAGTTTCCCTCTCTAGACATTGTTAGAAAGAGTTAGACAGTTATGTTTATCTAAGGTGTTTGCCTTTGATGGTAACATTAAAAATATAAAATATTTACTAATGAAATTAAAAATGATTCCTTGAGTCATTATATAAACATTTCACATGTTGATTATGGGGAAATATCAAATAGTCATCTATATATACAAATCAATCCTAAGGTTTTACTCATGACAGGATAACTTGGATACTATTTATCATTCACATTGAGAAATATATTAGTAAATCCTTGAGACATTATTAAAAAATAATAAACATCCAAAAAAACATAAAGGATAATCTCTATATTTAATTCTAGATACAAAAAGCAAGTCAAAGTTTCTTGTTATCAAGTGTCAAAAGAAAAAGCATTGCATTATATTCTCAAGATTGAGCACACCCACACATACACTGGATAACTATGTAAAGTTAAGCCCTCTTCATAAAATTGGAATACAATAAATTATTAATAACTTATTAAGGAGTGGTTAGGATTATCTAACCCATCTTTCTAATCCGTTTTTCCAAGTCAAGCTTGTGTTAAAAGTGAAGCTAGTGTCTTAAGGCAAAGAGAAGAAAAATAAAATTTTGTAAATAAGATTTAAGGAAACTTAAGACACAAAAATCATCTATAAAGGTATAAATATTTATCTAATAAGGTGTATACATGTAAAATAAAAGTATAAAGTATTAGAAAACAAAGGACAATACTAATTGTTTTAGGTTTTTTAGCTTCACTAGTATCATCCTAAAAGGTTCAATGGGGTTGTTTCCTGATCTAAACAATTACATAGATACTAAAAATAATTTTATAGATTGATTATGTAGATAGTGAGTATTATAGACTAAAAAATCAACTAGGTTCTTTTTCTCCACACTTTTATTTTTCAATTCTATAATTTTAAGTGCAATCAATATCTTCTTTACATTATGATTTGTATGGTAAACTCCCCATCTTACACAATTTATATTTAAATAGTTTATCTTGTTTAGACAACCTTAATATAACATAAGTTAAAAAATTATTGTGAATGATATTTATATTGAGGGAGATAAACCCTAGGTATTCCTACATTAAGGTTTCATCTTGAATTCTTAGTGTTTAAGATTTCTCATACACCATGGTTTAGATTTTAGATCTAATTTCAGATTTTCTTTCATTTTCACATAATCATAATGGAAAATTAATTAATGTGGATTCTCATAATGAAAATGATTATACTAATTTTCATTATATATTTTATGATATATACCAAATTTAATTTAATTAATATTTTAAAATGAATCCACATCGATGCATTGTTACATATATCTAGAGATGAACAACAAATATTTCTAAAGATCCTAAATTTGAGAAATGAAACCTTGAAAATATAAATTATATTAATAAACCTTTTAAAGGTATATATCATAAAATATTTTTTCATAACATTGATCCTAATTCTACTACTTATTCATCTGCACCTATGACCAGATAAGTGGTGCCCACCCATGGTGTGGTGGAAACATAAGTTAATCCTTAGATTTATATGGATATTCCTAAGAAACATAGTTATTTTACCTCCTAATATTGATACTCAGGTGACATAATCTTTGGATAATTAATATTTTTTTTCTATTAATCAAGGTCTTATCTAATCTATTCTCAATTTTGAATTCAAGGTTTCCTAACTAGAGAAAAGTTCTTCAGGTCATTCAACTACTTCTAAAGCATTAATACACAAGTATTTGGCCATAAATATTATTGATTATACTTTACCTATAGGGTTAATTTATCCTAATATTAAATTATATGATGGTAAAGGTGATCCATAAAAACATATTAGATCTTTCCATGCCACATTTTTATATTATTCTTATAATGATAAGTATTTACCCAAGTTATTTCCTAGGAGTCTTAAGGACTATGCTTTGGGTTGGTTTTATAACCTTCTTTTCCAATCACTACATGATTTAAATATTGTATATGATTAGTTATTAGCTCACTATTATATTATCATTAATAGTAATATATCTTATGCATAAATTATTAAACTCAAGAAATGACCTAGTGAGCCCATTATTGATTATGTACATAGTTATAAGACTACACTATTAAAAATGACAAATCCTATGGCTGATAATGAATTGTAAGACATACTTAATTAAGGATTACTTGATCCTATACATTATTTTATTATTTATAAACACTTTTAATAATTTGATAACATGTGTCATAAGGTCAATGATAATAAAGTTAAGCTATTTTCTATGAATAAGACAGAGTATAGGATAACTCCATGAAAATATTATAATGCCAAGTTTCAAGAAAAACCAAATTTAAAATTTAATATAAATGATGTTAATAATGAGGTTAAAAAAATGGTAAATGTATTTTCACAATACAAAAATAGGTTTGTCCTCTCATCTCCTCAAAAGAATAAAATTACATGATTATCAAAAACTCCTCACAAGGTCTTAAAAAAACTACTTGGTTTCAATGTCATATTTAACCCTATACAAATAGCCATTGATATTAAAAATGAAAAACCTAAGGGGTTTGATATCAATGCCTATTTTTATTGGCATACATGTTCAAGACATTTTACTAATAGATAATTTGGTTTAAGGCATAAAATACAAGATTTAATTGAGAACAATGTTATTGAGGTTAATGATGTTAATATACCTACAAATGATTATTTTATCAAATCATTTTCCTAAATATAAGGCACAAGAAATCATGAAAAATCTTGAAGTGCATATGAAATAAAATATACATCATCCTCCAACTTCTTATATTTATAGAACTATATAAGTTCATCCTTCAAATGGTATTATGGTATATTTGCAAGCACATCTATAACAATAAATTCTAGTCACATTTTATGATCATGAGTTTGTTGATGATGATTATATTAATGCACCTTTTTCTTTCTTACTTTGAATAACTTGCATCCTAAAGGAAATGTTATGGTGGATGATGGGTCAATTGAAAACATATGCTCTATTAAATTGATTATTAGTCTAGGGTAGACACATTAATATTTCTTTATATAATTAATACAGTAAAATGATTTGATGCAAATAAACATAAACTTATTGGGGGTGTTGTGTTACCACCCATGGTATGTCCTGTACTAGTTTCTACTTAGTTCTTGGTGTTTATTGATACTAGGACATTGAACAAGATATTAGGACACCCATGTATACATAATATACATGTAATACCACCTTCAGTACATTAATGTTTGAAGTGTATCTATAAAAATTGAGTGGTTGTAGTTATAGGTATTCCATATAAGTATCCCATTTAGATAAATATTTTTACTTTGCCACCTCCATAATAACCTATTAATAGGTAATTGATCTTCCTTTAAGACCAATTATCTACTATCCATTACATCAATAATATATTCTAATTTAGAAAATGTTACCTATTTTGTGACATCATAATCTTATAAACATGTTCCACAGTGAACACTGACTCATTATTTTTTTATAAAATAATATTTAATATTTAATATGGCTAATAAATCTACATGACATATATATCATAATGTTGAATATGATGATGATGATGATGGACATTGTAGATCACAAGATCAATTATTTGATCTAGATATTGATACATATATTAATCCTCTCCCATAGTTTGACATTTTCACAAATTAATCTAAGACCTACACATAAACATCCTATCAATGTGATCATTGGCTAGTAGGAACTTGCTTTTCAATTAAAAAATTAAAAAATGTAAAAATTAAAATATTCAAAATCAGGCCCTATGCATGACATGATTTTATAATTTACATCATTCATTGAGGTTATTTATCATATACTTGGTGAATTACACATCAATTTTTATATTAACATGATTTTCATGATATTCATGCGACGTATGCAGGAAATAAAAATTTCATATAATACATGGACATATAAATGCATGAAATTATTTACACCTAGGGGATACATTTTCATATTAGAGGCATGCCTATACTGGGAATAGATTGGTACACTTTTAATGTTATATATTTATATGGAACTCCCTTGATCATATTAAGTGGCTTATAATATTCATACATTTCTTACTCTTGCATATACTCTTTAGAGTGCTATTTTTAATGGATATTATGTTTTAATATATTGGATGATGATGTTGATTGATTATATTAATTTACATTATGTGCTATATGTATGTTTAATTTTTTTATTCATAAATTTTGTGATTATTGATGTATGTTAAATTACATGTTTCTAGAGTGCATTTATTATGTTTTTTCATGTATTATTTTTGTTCTAGGATCCTTTAGTTTGTGTCATGTTCATGTCATGTCTGTATCACATTGGAGTTGAGTCATTTATTGAGTGATTGTGTGCTTCATGATAATTATTTTATGTGCATATTTGTATGATTATTATTGGTCTTGATGTCATGATTTATAACATGAATTAATATATTACGTGTGATTTCATGATGTATTTCATGAATCATATACTATGTTATTTATTACTCCATGCATAGTTTCTATATCTACTTGAGATGACACTTGTATGATTATTTCCTTAGATTGTATGTTTCATATGCACTTTGATCATAAAATTCTTCTATGATAACTTATCTTATTAGGTTTACATGCTTTACATGAATACACATTTTTACATAATACATGATGCATAAAACTCATTATTTTTAAACAAGTGATTCATAGGCTTCACCCCTCACCTCAAAAGGTGGGTATCCAGTGGGATTTTGTTATATATTTAGGTCATTATAGACATATCATTCATATTTCGGGTCAAAATATGTGATTTAGATGTGGTACATTGGACATATTTATTTAAAATGATAACATAACCCATGGATATTCAACATAAAGTATTCACACAAGAGAGATTCACTAATAAAGATTCATTGTATTAACTATGTGTAATATACAATGAATGTGAGCAACCATCAATGGTTTCACTATAACTATATTTTATAAGATACTACATCAACATTAGCTCATGAGATTAATATAATCTCTATTTCTTTCCACAAGAACACAAATGATTATTATATAGGAAAATTTAAGATGTGAGTAAAGAATTTTTTTTTGGTTGAGAAAAAAGTGGGATAATTACCTAAGTTAAACCTAACCCTTATTAAACATGTGAGGATAACTACCACATTAATTAAACATTTAATAATTATGTTCCCATAATAAATCACTGCTTGGTGACACATATACCTATGATGGGCTTCACATCAAGTGTGAATATGATACACTCTAACAAGATTGAGGTAGATATGGGGAATTTAACATGATTTTGAGGACTAAATGGAATATTTTATGACATTAGGAGACATATTATATGGCTCAAATTGATCATATTTATCAAATTGATCAAATTGAGCAGGTTAATAGACATATTGTTTTATTTATATATCACTTGGATTATATTTTGGACATGAATTTTATATATGAAGACACTTTTCCATTTATAAGTTATTTTTTGATGGAGAATTATGGTACTAAATATTCAATTTGGATATAAAATACATTTGTAGTGGTTGATTTATGGTTTACATTTACATACAAAATTGTTTTGGGGTTCCACCTTTGACATATGAACCTATTTTGAGGTTCCACCTAATATTTATAGTGGCGTGGTTGAGGTTTTACATAACTTAACTTATAAAAATTTTAATTATCCAAATGGTATTGATTAATTTATGCTTCTCAACCCATGGTTTTGAAAACTACATCTCCTTCTGAAATAATCACACCATGGCATTCTCTAATTGATTTCAAATAGAAGCTTGGTTTGTATAGCCATAGTTGTATTCATTATTTGACTTTTCAATTTCAAGTAATTAAAATTTATATATTTATTTTATATTTTATATCATTTTTGGAAATTGATTTATACATGTTACACTATAGGTTTTACATGGATCAAGCAAGACATTTGGGAATACCTATCAATACCAAATGTGGTTATCATAGGTACCCATTTTTTATATTTAATCCTTTTAGTCTAGAATATTCAATACTAGAATTAAATGTCTACATTTATATACATATATATTTGGTATTAAACAATTGGAAACATCAATTTTGACACCTTGACATACTTATAATTATGCACACAAAATAAAATCTTGAAAATAGTTTTCCCTACTTGTTTAATCACTCATTTTATTGGCCAATTTATTTTATCAACAAACATATTTAGGATATACCTAAAATATGTAAAAAAACTTTATTATAATAATTATATTGACACCATATTTTAAATTACTATTTTTCATCTTTAGACATTATCGACAATAATTTGATAGTTATGGCTTGTCACAGGTGTTTACCTCTTCTAGTAGCATCCATAATTATCCAAATGAAAATTTTAAATTTTAAATACATCCCTTAGATTATCTTAAATGTGTTTCACAAATAATTTATGGGAAGAAATATGATTACTCATCTATAAACATAAATCAATCCTAAGGTTTTACTCATGATGGGATAAATTGGTCACTATTTAGAATTTACATTGAGAAATCTATTTTCACAACCTTGAGACATTGTTATAACATTATAAACATCCAATACCCATAAAATAATAATAATAAGTCAAAATTCAATGTAAAGTTGCATATTTTTAAGGCTGAAATCCAAAACATTACATTGCATTCTAGTGGATCATGATTGAGTGCACACACCCATAGGTGGGATAACTACGAGTGGTTTGAACCTCCTTTAGAGAATTGGAGCATAGGATATGTTTAATCAATTAGGAAGGATTGGTTGGGGTTGTCCAACCCATATTTCTAACCCATTTTTCTAAGTCAATCATTATCAAAAGTGAAGATAGGGTTTTAAGGCAAACATAAAAAAAATAGAATTTATGCACATGATCAAGGGAAATTTAATATATACATACATACATACATACATACATACATACATACATACATACATACATACATACATACATACATACATACATACATACATACATATATATATATATATATATATATATATATATATATATCATCTACAATAATAAGTGTAGTAATTTAAGGACTTGAAAAACAAAAAAAAAAACACCTTGGATTATATTGGTAGATATGGTACAATATTTTTTGTCAAATGGTGATTGAGCTTCACTAGAAGCATCCTAGAAGGTTTTGAGGCTCTATTTCCTTATCTTAGAAATTATAGAGATAATATAGAGAATTTTATAGACTAGTAAAGTAGAAAATGAGCCATATTGATTTAAAAAATAGCTAAGTGCATTATGTTTCCTCTCTTATTAGTTAATTATAAAAATACAAAGTGTAATAAATCTATCATTTACGTTCAAATATGTATGGTAAATGTCCTATCTTATAAAATTTGAATATTAATATTTTAATATTGTTTCAACCATGTTAATCCAAAATATGTTAAAATAGATATTTCATGTATGTCATTATTAGTATGAATTTGATATATGGAGGTCCTAAATAGGAGTGATTAGAGTGATCAGGGCTATTTTAGGGTTAATTACATAAACCAATTCCTTTAAATAACATGCTATGATATATTTTTAAGATAACACACTCTAAATTTGTTATAAATAACATAATGTAAATTTTTATTTTCCATCATTGATGTACATCCCATATTATTGTATTTTTTTATGTGGTCATATAAACTAGAAACCAATATAAGCAACTATATGCGACCTATATCATATGAAACTATTTACAACTATCTCTAAATCAACTAAACATTACAATACAAATGGCCACATGAGATAAATGATTACACTAATAGAGACCAAATGTAAAAAATAAATAGTAATAACTAAAAATTAACTCCGTTTTTAATTATTTGTTCATAGATCATTATTTGACAAAATTTACAAACTAAAACCCTAATGAAGATCAATATGAGGATATTGACGATGATTTTTAGATTTTGATGTTTATTTTATCATGTCTATGGATTACTAAAGAAAATTACTCATGAAAATAGAACCCATTTGGTAATTTTTATTAGGGATTTGGTCATAATCCATAATTAGTAGACATAATTATCCATCATTAGTACAAACATCATTTTATTTAAGGATAAAGACACAAATCAGTGTTAAAATTAGAAAAACCCAAGACCTCAATTAGATGTGATTAGAGCCATGCATGGAAATTTCTTGGTCATCATTATAAATTATATAACAAACCAATACCATAATTAAGAGGGATCCAAGTGATGAAGGAATGTTTGGGGTTATGCACATAAAAATTGACACACGATTTTCATGAAACATTTTCAAATGCTCAAGATAGTGCTCAACTTCATGATGTTCCTTATAATGTGGAATGTTGATATTTAAATGATAGAGCCAATATTAAATATTATAAAAATAATTATTATCAACCTCATAATAAGACAATAAATATATGAAATTTCTAATTTAAGAATAACATTTAGATCACCCTCAAGATATTTCAAACATGGTAAACATTCTAAACTATTTGACTCATGGTGTAGCCATTATTTTTTGTAGTATGTTGTTCTTATGTAAAAATTTGATCATTCATGTGAATCATAGATCTTATAATCTTAGAAAAAAATGGTCACTCATTCATGCGACCTAGAGATACATATTATTTCAACCTTTAAAAAAAATGAAGTTTTCTAACATATATTATATATTATTAGAGACTCCTTGTGCCAAAATATTATTTCAATAATTTAAAAAATAGCTTTTAGTATTTACTTTTTTCATTGATTACAACATTAAAGGTTACAAATAGTCATTATAAGTGCTATATTTTTTTCTCAATTATCCATTATTAGTGAAATATTTAATCAATTTGGATATAGTCACAAATAATTTAATCTATAGGTTAACACATTTATGAATTTAGGTTCCTAGTGTAGATGTCTCCATTAAGAGATAAAATAATATGTGATGTGCATCAATATGTATGCCAATTATGATGGGAAAAATTATTCATAGTATGTTATTTAATAAATTCTTAGTGTTTTATTTATTCAATTCATAATTGGCTATTAAAAAATACTAACAAGGAGAATCTTATAGATGGTTACTCCATAGGAAGTCATCAACATCATTACCTTAATTGAGAACTTTTTGACCCAGTTCACCAATTATAGTGAAAGATTTATTACTGAGGTGGGCCCTTATGACCCTTGTTTTAGGTCTTGTGTGTCATTTTTTATTGTTTTGTTAGCCTTTTTCACCTATCATATGTTATCTTTCATGCCAAATATGTCCTATTTTGAATTTAAGATGTATATAAATATAGAGTTACATTAATGAATATAAGGTAAAAATTCATCTATCAAAAGATCAATTGTGTAATTTCCATAAAACTTTATTCAATAATTTATATAAAAATAAAATTAAAAGTTTAAATATTTATTTCTCTAGTGTGAAGCATTAATTTTTCACAGAAAGTCATATAGGATAGGTTTGGATAGCTAGATTGTTTAGCTAAATATGCATTATCGTTAGTGTGATGTTTTTTTAAATCATAAAAAAATTAAAATATTCTTATAAGAATCAAGCTAAGGGTAAAATGGGACCTATAATACACCCCCCATTATTTTGAGGTATTCTATATGTTGTTGGACTTTTAGGGTTTTAAATAAAGATATATATTTATCAAAGATACTCTTGGAATTTTTAAAAATTGAGCAAAATTTTTAGAGCCTTGAAGCTAATGAATGGGATCATCAAATCATTTTTCACATATATTTCATTTACTAGGTTTGGCCTCACATATATGAAATGTCACTATTCTTATATAATCACTTGGTGATTATTAACATGTATGCTAAAATATAAAAAATCATACAAATATTGAATATATTAATATTTTATTACTTTTATGGAAGGAATCACTCCAAATCACTTACCACTTAGATGGAGATACCTCCTTAGAGTAATACTCTAATTGAATTGATATTTTCTTGGATATTTTACAATAGCTTATGACCCTCTATTTATACTATTTTATTCTCTCTCATTCTTACATTCTATGCATGTGGGATTATTTCTCTATAACATTCTATTCATTAATCTATTATTTATGATACTATTCTACCCCTCCTTAGGTATGTTACATTGCAGCCCCCTTGAAAATATTTTTCCATCGAAATATGTAAAATAAATAGGAAGAGGATCAAGTGAAGTCTTAGCCATACATATTAAAATAGGTTAAAGACTAGATAGAATCCCATCCATTCATCCTTTTTTTCTTTTGCTTCTTCCTTATATGTTAGGAGATGAACATATATATCAACATGGTGAACATGAACACTATAACTAAAGATTGGAGTGAAATTTAAATCATGATGACCATCTCCTCAAAGTGCGAGAAAGGGTGCTCAAAATAGTAACCTTGATGAACTAAATGAGGATACATGTCATCCCCCTTAACATTGTTTTTGACACACATTAGTTGTGAAGTGGGTAATTCTACCAAGGTATGCATAGTGATTGTTATAAGTGAAGCTAAGGGCTTGGAAGCTTTGATTTCCTACTCTAACTCTATTGGATCCTATTGGAGTATATCTAATGCCATCTCAAGTGATTTTTATTCCATCTTGGATTCTTTAGATGTTTCTATTTCCCACCTAAGAACTATTGGTACTAGCAGGGGTGCCTCCTCTCATGATTTAATATTAGGTAAGGATAATGTAGCTACCTCAAGGAGATATTTTATGGCCTAGAGAGGTGTTGTTATGATGGGATATTGGAAGGAAGATGTCTTGGAGAGTGTCTAATTGATACGGTCTTCAAAGAGCTTGGATAAACCCCATAATTTTATTAGGGATTGAGGTTTCCACATTTTTACCTCTATTGGAATCTCATCCTGAAGTCTATTGATGAAATAATATTCAAATAATTCATAAGATAGGACTATAGTCTTATTGGTGAGGTGTTCAAATGATTTTTGATATTCTTGTATCATACTAGTTTGATAAGTTTAGTAAATATTGTAAAAATGGAAATCTACATGATAACCAAAAGATATACTTAAAAACTAAACACACACATGCTCTCTCTCTCTCTCTCTCTCTCTCTCTCTCTCTCTCTCTCTCTCTCTCTCTCTCTCTCTCTCTCTCTCTCTCTCTCTCTCTCTCTCTCTCTCTCTCTATTTTTACCAATAGTAATAATTAATCAAACTAAAATAAATTTTCAAATATTAAACAAAAATAAAAAAATAAAAATGTTATTTAAGTTTGGAAATAAGGTGCATAAAACCCAAAAATGGTTTGATGTTATTCATTATAATTTGAGAGTAAAATACTGAAAAATAATCAGATTATTTTTTATACAATAGTAGTAGCTACTAAAACTATTACAACTTTTAAAATAATAAATGAAAATAAAACATTAAAAAGTGTTATGAAAATATAGAAATAAGCTCATAAAACCCAGAAATTGTTTGACATAATTCGTTACCATTTGAGAAAAGTTTAGAGGAGAATAGTTATGAATTTGAGGGAAAAAATAAAAATCTGCACTTATACTATATAGATCTGACTTTTGAAAAACTTAAAGATGTAATGAAGCTCCAAAATGTGTCTATTGAATACCTCCAATATGAAATGAAGTTCCAAAATGTGCTTGTAATAAAGATCATGGAAATGGCTCTGGAAAGTGCTATGATACCATATGTTAAGAACCTGTATGCTAAAATATATAAAATCATATAAATACTAAATGTATTAATACTTTATTCCTTTTATGGAAGGAATCACTCCGAGTCACTTTCCACTTTGATGAGACTAACTCTTTTTTAGAGTAATACTCTAATTAAATTGATATTTTCTTGAATGATTTACAATAGCTTGTGCCCCTCTATTTATACTATGCTAATCTATCCCATTATTCCATTCTATGCATGTGGGATTATTCCTCTATAACATTTTACTCATTATTCTACTATTTATGCTACTATTCTACCCATCCCTAGGTTTATTACAATGAATCTAAGAGTAGTCTTTGTTTAGTCATATTTTCCTAGGTCTTTTTCTCATCATTGTATGGTCTTGATTTACACTATCTCTTTATAAAATATATTCTCCATATTTGTACGAAATCAAATAATCCACTTAAACTCCCTCTTGTCAGTTATTATAAAAAAATATATGTAAAATTAAATCTAATTTTACCATCTTAAATCTAATTAAACTTATTTTCCATGTCTATGGGTAAATTTATTGCATTATGATGTGAAAAATCACATAAAAGCAACATTCAATTACTTAGCATAAATACATTAATAAATGCCCATTGGAAATATAAATACACATAACACATTTCATTAAATTAAGTGGTTAGTCATCATTGGGCATCAAGAGAGGTGGCACCTTTCTTACATGTAGTTGCACAAGTTTTTGGCTATCTCTTATAGTATTTTTGGATATTTTAAGTGGATTAGATATTTTTAATAAAATAACCAGCTACAATTAAAGTCATGGGATTAATAATTAAGATAAAATTTAAGAAAGAATATTTGCTTTCATGGTTTATGTACTAGGATATGCTGAATATTGAGTCACTTTGTTTTATCAATTATATTTTGGATTCTACTACCTCTTATTCTCTTTCACACACAATGTCTTTGAAAATTTAGAGAGTCTCTCTCTATATTTTCATTGATAAAAGGATTGTTCTAAATAATTTTATTTTCTTGGTATGAAAAACATAAAAGAGATATAAGGATGGGATTATGGCATGTTGATTTGAGATTCAAAAATAATACATATCTAAAACCCACCAAAGAGGAATCCCTAGAGCCAAGTTTAAATACAAAATGTAAGTCAAAGTTATATATTAACAAGGTCATAATCTAAAGCATTGTATTACATTCTAGTGGATAATAAGTGAAGACACACACAACTAGGAAGGATAATTTCATGCATTTTAAGCCATCTTTGGAGTATTGAAACATAATAATTTCTCAATCAATCAACAAAGAGTGGTTAGGGTTGTCTATCCCATATTTCTCACACAATTTTCCAATTCAATCTTGTGTCAAAAGTGAAGCTTTGTTTTTAAGGTAAAGAAAAGAAAAATCATAATCTACACATAAATCATTTTAAAAAGTAGGCATAATGATATGAGGAGGTATAGACATGCAAAATCAACTTGGACAATATTGGTAGACAAATGATGGTATTGGTCATTGCAAGTGTTTGAGATTCACCATCAACATCCTAGCAGGTGCTCAAGGCCCGTTTCCTTATATGAGCTATTATGGAGATAATAAAAAGGATTTTATAGATTAGTGATACAAATAGTGAGAAATGTAGATAAAACACAAGTTAATTTATTTCTCTTCCCTCTTTATTTAGTCAATTCTAAAAATAATAAGTGTAATCAATCTTTTGTTTGCATTCAAATTTGTATCCAGTAAATGCCCTATCTTGTACAATCTAAATCAAAATTGTTTTATATCGTTTATACCACCTTAATCCAAAATAATATTAATATGAATTTGATATACTAAATTTATAATTAGGATTTATTAGAGAAACAAATGTTATTTTAGTGTTAGTTACACAAATCAATGCCTTTAAATAATACATTATGAATTTATTAAAAATAATATATAATTAATTTTTTCCCCCTTATTGATGTACATCCCATATTATTATATTTTCTAATGTGTTCATCTACACTATAAAACTATATGAGAAACTGCATATGGCCTATATTCTAGGAAACTATTCACAACTAGCCTCAAATCAACTAAATATTAACTATGAATGACAAAGTGAGACATGATATTGCACTAATAGTATCCAATTATAACAAATAATAATTAATAACATAGAATTGACAATATATTTTCATTATTATTTATTCATAGATAATTATTTAACACAAATTTATAAACAAAAACCCTAACGAGGATAAATATGAGGATATTAAGGATGATTTTTGGATTTTAATGTTTTTTGATCATGTATATGGCTTATTCAAAAAAATTATTAATTAAAATATAACCCAAATGATCATGTATACTAGGGCCTAATCACAAAACATTGGTAATTATTCATCATTAGTACAAACATTAGTTTATTTGAGGTTAATGACACCATTCATTGGTTAAATTAAAAAACCTAAGGCCCTAAATAGTTGTTATTTGAGTCATGAAGGGAAATTCCTTGCTCATTATTAGACAATATCTAACAACCTAATACCATAATTCATAAGGGATATAAGTTTTGAAGGTGAATTTGGGGTTATGCACATAAAATTGACCCATGATTATCATGAAACATTTTCAAATGCTCAAGATAGTGATCAACTTCATGATGTTCCTTATAATGTGGAACGTTGATATTAGAATCCTAAAACTGATAGTAATTTGTTTGATCATAATACTTCTTAGCCTTTTAATAAGATAATCAATAGACCAAGTGTCTAATTTAATAATTTCTTTTAGATCACCCTAAGGAGATTTTAGGAATGGTGAATATTCTAAACTATTTTTTTATATAATTAACTTTTATATTAATAATATGACAAGAAATTCCATTACATGACATTTGAAGATAGGATGAGAGACCTTGCCAAAATTTAAGGTCACATTATTACCCACATTATACTATACTATATCAGCATCCAGTTGGTTTTACTCCCCTTAGATATATGATTCTTAGTTTTCCTCTTCATCCCCTAATTCCTCTACAAGGTTGTTTGCCTAAGACTTATTATTCTGCACATAATGCCAACAATGCATAAGGTCTTCTATGTTCATAGTTTCTTCCAATATAAAATTTAAGGTGTTTTACATTCCTTCTATTTTATAAATGTTAATATGGACCACTATCAAAATCTGAGTGTGGATTCTTGCCTCTTTCCCATTATTTTTAATGAAACTCTTAATATGGATCAAGCTTAAGTGAGACATAAATAATTACCAAAATCTTCTAGTCAAGGCCTCTTTCCACTACTTCATTGATGGAGTGAATACTATTGTTAGGTCTTTAAGAATTTCTAGTATCTGACTTCCTTGATTAGTCCTGCTACTACTAAGATTTGAATTTTATATATTGTATAATCCCTAAGCATTTTGTGACTCCTCTACATTGATGGATACTTATCTCTTCACTAGTCTTCCTTGTGGCAAACCTACCTTTCTCTAGCTAGCATCATTGTCTCTTTTAACATTGTGCCCATCCACTTTTTATTTTCCTTTATCCTAGTCATGTTTTAGCTGGTCATTCCTCCTTATCCATCTTCTTCCTTCTTATAAGGTTGCATAGAAATATCACCATTTCTTATTTACATCCCTTCTACCTCCATAATATATGTTTGTAATTGATTTTTATATTATTTATTCTCCATGACTTGAATTCTATTTCTCCCTCATTATTCCTCTACTAGTACCTTCCACATTTCTATTGGTTTCCTCATGTTTAACATAATGTAAGGAAATTTCATCATCTTCTCTACTTTTCTCATTGACTGTTGCATTTGTTTGGGATAATTGAGTGACTAAATCCTCACATTGGTCTTATGGTTCCCTTATTTATATAAAATATATGGCAATTTGTATTCTTTATAGCATGTTGATGGATAAAAATATGAGGAGTTAGAGAACTTGTAAGAACATCACAACTATCTTGATAAGTTGATCAATTTTTTTATGTGCATAACATGTCAAATCTACCTATATTTAAATCTAGAGGAGTTAAGGAAATCTAATTTTTACTTATAGGCATCTTGATGCATTTGGGGAAGGAGGCATCATGCCATGTTTGGTAGGTTTCCAAAATTGATATCATTGAACTTGACTTTGTTCTCTCTATTTCCCTTTGTTATAAAAAATGGTATTTTATAAAGTTATACCAATAAACCTATTATGGATATGATATATCTACCTCTTACATCCCCATGCTCTCTTTTTAACAGTTCCATAGTAATTTCCCTTCTTTCTACCTTTAATTTTCTCAGCTATTTTTTTCTTTTTTTTGAAAGGTCTCTTTTGGCATTATTTCCCCTAATGCTAATAATTTTTTTAGAATAATATTTTTTAGTTTTGGGCTAGTTTTTGATGATGTGTAACATTATTTGAGAATAATTTCCTTCAATATCTCCACATCCTTCTCTTTGGATATGTTTCTCATGTTACCTATCTTATCAGATGATGAGGTTTGGAGGCCAAGGTTTGCTAGCTAGTTTATTGCTTTATTCCCTTCTCATAGAGTGTGGTTAATTTTTACTACATAAAACTAGTTTTGGATTAATAAAATTATTTTTATAATTATTTTCATTCTTTAATTTAGGTTTTTATTATTTTTCATCGCTTTTATGACTATTAGCAAGTCTCCTTCTATCACTATTTTTTGATATTTTCCTTCAAAGCTATCTTTATCCCTAGAATGAGACCTAAAACTTCCAAAATATTATTCATATTAATTCTAGTATAAAATACCTTATGTATATAACTTATCCCTTATGATATCTAATAAAAACCCTTACACCAAACTTTTAGGGTTATGTTGTGTTGCTCTGTCAAAGTTTAATTTTTTCCAGCTCTATTTCGAGAGCGGGGGGGGGGGGAATTTTACCTTTTTCATTATTGACTCTTTTCTCTATTTGTTTCTCAGTTTGATAGTGTCATATTACTTTTTCATTTTTTCCTAGTTTTTGATGATTCTAGCTTCCTTGGCGTCTACTTCCTTATTCTTAGGTTGTTTAGTTATTATGATGATATGGGTAATACTAGCTTTTATTTCTAACTAGACTTTCATTCTAGAGTTATGCCTAACCCTAGTCTATATAATTATCAAATTCATTTAAATTTAAACTTCCCAAGTCACAAGGATTGGAACCATATCCCAAACATATTTTAGAATATTCAATTTCTTATATTATTACCATGATTTTAGGTGATTTGGAAGGTTATCACTCAAGGTCCAATTCAAATTGTACTTATCTACAAAATTGTTCCAAAATATTGAGGTGAAATTAAAATGTAATAGGAGGTGCTCTATGATATCTTCATTTCTATAACATAGGACAAATCACATTAGACCCCAAAATAACTTCATTCTTAGATTTTACCCTATTAGGATCTTCCTGTGAATGGCCATCCATAAGAAAGCTTTCACTTTAGATATGTTTTTGAGCTCTACATGTTGTTTTAAACAAATTTAGTTGTGTCCCCTTGATTAACTTCCATATGAGAAATATACTTTGCCTTCATTGAGTACACCCATATGCCTTTCCTATTCTAATTTAGTATATATCCCAATTTGGACTTTAAGGAATTTGAAAGCCTTGAAGGATACTATTCATGATATTTTGAGGTTCATTCTAAGTTTTTTCTACCTTTTGGAAAGTTTTCCATGTTATGATCTTATGGTAATATTTAGTGCATTCAATCCAATATTTTTTCACTTTGTGTGCCCACTACCTAATACTTTTCTCTCTAGTATGGTTAAAAATTAGATCCATCCTTAGAGGTTTTTAGGTTACCCAACTATCTTCCTAGAATTTTTTAGCCTCTCCAATTTTGACTTATCAAAATAAGCCTTTCAGAATAATATCTCTAGCTTCCTTCATGTTGTTCTAAATGGAAGATCCAGTAGAATTTTCCTTGACCATGAATATTATTTATGGTTTCCATTGATATAGATATTTTCTCTTTTTACTTCACTCCATCCTTCTATTTATTTTGATCTCATTCTCCTAACTGGGTTTGTAATGAGGGCCACATTTGTTTTATTGATATTACATATTGTCGCCCCTCCTAGGATATTGGTTTACATATTTTTACCATGCCAAAAGAGGAAACTTGGCCTTATCCCCTATTATTTTCCATATATGTTTTTGAGGATTCTATTCATCTCAGTCAAGGTTCTAGGAGGTACCTTTAGAAGAGAGAACCAATAGTTGGTTGTTTCTTGTAAGACTATCTTAATGAGGATTATCCTCCCTGCATAAGTTAGATATTTACCTTTTTAATTGATTAGTTTTCTCTTCATATTTTTGGTAATTTTTATAGAGATTCTTATCTCCTTTTCCTTTGAAAAGAGGGAAAACTAGGTAACTATTTGGGAAAGGTTGCCTTCTCGAAGCCTAGGGTTGTAGAGAAGAAGGAATGAAGATTGGGAGAGACATTAATGAAAAAAAATATTGGACTTGCTTATGTTAATAGATTTCCCTGATGTTCTCTCATATTTTCCCAATATATCCCTAATAGTTATGATCTCTTGTAATTGTAGGAGGGAAAAAAACATTGTATCATCCATGAACTACAAGTGGGTGTGAGACCTTTCTCTTGTTGATGCTTGAATTTATTTTATTTTTTTCCCTTAGGGATATTATACTTTTATCCATAAGGATGAAAATAAAATGAGAAATTTGGTCCACTTGCCTGAGGCCCCTAGTGGAAGAAATTAACCCTTTTGGGGATACATTAATCATCACAAAGAACTTGGTAAAAGAGTAAAAGTTATGGATCCATCTCTCCAATCATATTTTAAGCCAAATTTTTGGAGTATATTGTCCAAGAAGGTATAATAATATTTTTCATAGGCATTAGAGATGTTTAATTTTATCAACATTCCTTGTCTCTTGATGACACATAAAGAATGTATGCTTTCATGGGCTATGATAATTCCATCTAAGATTTGTCTACCTTTGATGAAACCACCTTGTTCCTCTGAGATTAGATTATGAAGATGTTTTAGAGATGATTTTAAATGATCTTGGAGATGATATTTTATATGGTGTTGCATAGGGAGATCATTCAAAAGTATTATGGTGTTTTACTCTTATATTTTTTAGGTATGGGAATGAGAAAGATGGATTTAAAGGATTTTAACATCCATTGAGAATCCTTCGATTCTTGAACCACTTTCCTAATTTATTACCCTATGAGGTTCCACAAGTGTTGGTAGAATAAATCCATAAATCCATTAAGGCCCAAGGATCAATCTCCTACCATATCAATAAATGTCTTCTTGAATTGTTTTAAAGATATGTCCTCCATCAAGTTTTTGTTGTTAGATTATGAAACTAGATACATGATATGTATCCCAAAGTCTTCCTACTCCTCACTATTCTCCATGATTTCTTGATTCATCAAAATTTCCATGTGTCTTACTAATTATTCTTTTATTTCCTTAGGTTATTCTATAATGTTACCTTCTAGAGTTTCTAGCTTCCATATAAAGTTATTTTGTCTTCTAATTTTACATGAAAGGTAAAAAGTTGTGTTTTTATCTCCCTCCTTCATCCATCCGACCTTGGATTTTTATTTCTAGTATATTTTCTCTTTATAATAAACTTATTTGAGCTTCCTTGTCGTATCTTCCTCCTCCTTAAATAGTTCTATTGAGTTATGTCCATACATTCTCATCTCCTAGATCTCATGACTTATTTTTTAAAAATCTTTAATTGCTTGGAAAATGTATTGTAAAATGAGTTGATTCCATTTCTTTGAGGTCACCTTGAGATCTATTAGATTTTGTGAGAAAATATACATTCTTGTCCTGAATGTATTTTTTAGGGCTTTTAATTACTGTGTTACAAACTTATCAAGGTATGGGTACTCCAAACACATTTTTTCAAACCTAAAGGGTGTACTAAATGGTTGCTCATTTGGAAAGAGCTAGAAGGATATCAGACAATGGTTTGAGCCTATAGTTTTAAGCACCTCAAGTTTGAGGTTATACTTGTGTTCAAACCAATTTCTCAAGGTCAAGAATCTATCAAGTCTCTCAAGGATGAGTTTCCTCCTCGATATTTTATTTCTCAAGGTGAAGCATCCTTGTTTTATTTTTATATCCCAAAATTATACCCTCTTAAAAACATTTTAAAGGTTGTTGAAGTATTTATCTCTCATGATTCCTCCTTTATTTTTTGATGAGTCCAATGTAGTATTGAATTCCACCTATTATCTATAAGGCCTCATCATTAGTTTTGATTGTTTCCTCTATCTATTTCCATGCCTTCTCTCTCTTACTTATTTTGAGAATTGTAAACATTCACCAAGAAGAATTTGAATCATATCTTGTGCCACTCTATTTTTTAGGAAAGGTATTGATTTTAAACATAGATGATTTATAGATTAATTGAGTTAGGATATTATAGAATGGTGATTCCTCTCATTTTTCTTGTAGTATTACATTTGACCAATTCTCACCTAAACTTTCTTGATAAACACATATCAAGTTCAGATAGATTTTCCAATTTAGTTACTTGAAGCATCACTATTTATGTGTTGTGATGACTAATTAGTTACCTCAATGTCATCACTTTGTAAGGGGAATTGAGATATTTTATATTCAAGGAGATGGTATACATTATGTAAGGTCACTCTAATTGGTGCTCACCAAGACAGTGTCCACTTGAGTTTGGGTCTTTGCCCCTATTGCTTCCATTACCTATTAATTACTCTTTTTCTTCTTACTAGGTATCCCAATCCTTCTCTTTTTGAAGTTTCCTTTGGTATTGAGATTTGGGGTTTGCATGATGCCCATTTTATCCTTCTTATTTTCAAAGTCTATCTCTATCTTGTATCCCTCATCTATGCTTATCCAGTTTTCCTTTGCCTGCTAGCCTTCTACCTAGCCTTTTTATTTTGACTTATTTCCTTACCTACCATTTTTTTTTTGTTTTCATTCATTTACTATGCTCAAATATTTGAGAAGTTTTTTGAGGTCTTATTTAAAATTATAATATATAGTTATATCTTCTTCCTCCCTTATGTTTTAGTTTTAATGTCCTGAAGTTTCTGGGATAGATTATATTCCTTCCATCAAAATTTTGTTCTCATTTACAACTATTTTTATTTATTTTGTCACATATTATTTTTATCAATTTTATCTTGTTCTTAATAGTGTGTTTTATTTTCAACTTGATGAATCCCTCTAAACCTTTCTCTATTATTTTAGGTACTTTCTATGAAACATTATTCTTGTATAATGTTGGGCACTGATGTAAGAGCATTAGGAGAACACTTATATAACCTTGTAAATATGAAAAAATGTGATATGAAGGGTTTTTAAGAGTCTTTAAGATGTCTTAGGAGGTTAATAAAGAGCCTTAGAAGGCTTTATTTGTATTAAACTAGTCAATTTGGAGTTTTCTTCCAAATCATGCTTGCACCTATAAATGACCTTAGAAGGTCAATATAAGGTGATCTAAGGTCCATTTAATTATGAAAATATTTTTAATTTCATAGGCAAAATCTATTCTAAGTATATCTAAAAAGGAAAGACTTCTACGTGGATATATTGTTAGAGAAGATATTGGTCTTAATTAAGACCATTCTAAAGTTGTATTAGAAGATAACTCTCTTACCACATATTAAGGAGATAAACAAGGTAAATGAAACATATTATAGGTGGAGAAAATAAGTATTTATTATATATATTAGAATATAGAGGAAGGTATGAGTGGAGTCTATAAGGGAAAAGACTTCAAGCCTGCATGTATATATAAACATAATAGTTTATATGACTGTATCAAAAGAATATATTTTATATCACATAGAAATTTAAAGGATTGTTTTCATTTTGTGAATTAAATCATTATAAGTTCACCTAATTTTGGGTTTCACATATTGATATATTTTTAGATCTAGAAACTCTATGACACAGTGTCATATAATCACTATCTAAGTAAAATTTCATACATAATCCATTCTGAAGGTGAGATCTTTTAGAAATAATTATTTTCTAAAATAAAACTCTCTCAATTTTAAGGAAAATTTGATAATTATACACCATCATAATGTTATGCATATGAATGACTATATGAGTTTAAGTTATGAAAAGCCTTGATGGAGTTATGAATTTCTTATCCTAGTTTGAGACATCATATTATGTTCATTGTGTATCTATAGTCATATACGGCAGATGATGTTATCTAACATAAAAAAAAATTATGAAATGAAAATATTCCTTTTGGATAAGGTATATACACATTCTAGAGTGTTAGTTTAATTCTTTTAAGAAGGATGTAATGGTTTTTAAACTCAATCTCCAAGAATGCCTTCTCGGGTCAAGATAGATTTGAGTTTATAAATACATCAAGAATTCATTGAGTAGATTGAATGAACTTATGCATGTATTAGATAATCCATTAGTTTGGGTTTTCAAGATTATCATGTAGATAGTTATTTAGTTATAGTTATATAGATTTTACACAAATATCAAAGAGATAAACTATCAGTTGGGATAGGTGCATAGTTGTTAAACTAAATCTAATACTAGATGGATTTGAGTTTGTTTGGAGAGAACCAGATAATGCATTTAATATTTATTTATGGTCTATAACAAATATCTTGAGTCATGTTGGTCAAGAAAAAAAGTCATGTTGGTCAAGCACAAAATTAAATTTTATATTATTTTTCATATTCAGTCCCATAACTTTTGATTAAAATCTATTGCATAGTCTATTAAATGACCAATTAGAACATGTGGTAAGGGTGACTAATGATTCCCAATTTGTTTAAAGGATGTTCCTAGTATCATTAAGTATACATAAACATTTCATGTAACCTTGGAAGTCTTTAAGTGGGTTTATTTAAAGGACTATGTTTTTCAATGTGATATGTCCAAGAAGATTGAGAGGTTGAATATAGTAATTAAGAGCTATATATCAAGATATAACTGAGTTTATTTTTAAAATTTATATGAGAATGGTTTTTGTGTTTGGAGAAGATGTACCCTATTTGTGCTAAACAACTATAGGTACCTTGTCCTTTCCTATGTTGAGCATTTCAATAACTATGAGAAAGATCAATAAGAAAAATTGATATTATCTCTTAAGGATACATTGAATACAAATAAGGTGAATCCATTTTAAAGAAGTAATAGATTATATGATCAAAGAATACCAAGTGACATCAAGGCCAAAGAGAAAGATGACACACAAGGAAGATAGAAAACAAATGAAATGAAAATTAAAGAAAATGTAGTGAGATGTATGATGGGTATCTAAAATCGAAGACAGAAACCTTATGTAATCAAAAATCAATAATAAATTAATTCAAAGATGAAATAACAAAACTAGAAGGCATTACTTGGTAGAATTAAGGTTAATGAATGATGAGTATGTTTTCTTGTTTTCATGTCACAATGATAAGTTAATTTTGGCCCTCTGGATCATCAATTTTTGGTATTAGATTAGTTCAAGTTTTTTCTTAAAAATAATTTTTTGATTTAATTTGGATACTAAAGGTTGTGATTATAGTTGAGAATCTTGGTATATAGTATATTTGGTTATATTTGGATGGTTATAAGAGGGAATTTTTTGAAAGGTATGAATTCATTTGAATTGTTCATTGCAGATTTTAGTTACTAAGAAAGTTGTAGGTATTGATAAAGAGAGGCAAGATAAGTAAAAGTGGAAAGCCCTGAAGCCATAAAGGCTTGAAAAAAAAGAGAGCTAGTGAAAGCTCTAAATAATATCAAGGATAGCTTGGATAAAGGAAGGAAAGTCCAAGGTAAAGATTAGTAGATCACCAAAATACTAGGTAAGAGAAGAAGGGCCTATGTGAGGTACTAGATAGTAGGGTGAAATAGAAATGCTAAGCAAAATAGGTCCAAGCAGGCCTAAGGAAAAGAGAAAAGAGTAAAGATAAGAGATAATATGGAGGTCTTAGTTTAGGAAAGATGCCACAAGAGGATGAAGAGTGAAGAATTTAAGAAAGGAGAGATAGATATGGAGAGAAATATAGTTGAGATAAGAGTGATCTTATCAAGTTTAGAATAAGTCCTGGAGGAATCAAGACAAAAATTTATTGTAAGAGTCAAGAAGATAGTACAGTTTCCTCTCAAAGAGATTTATGAAAGAAGAAGAAGGCATTAATAAGCTAGCCAATTAAGAAAATAGTTGATAACCATAGCCAAACAATCTAAGGAGGAAAAGAAAGAGGTAAACAAGACTCAAATGTTTAAAACTAATGATTTATTTGTATGTGTACATGTAGGTAAGAAGATAGATGAAGAGTGGGTCCAATTTGAAGGCCTAAATAATGAAAAAGTCAAAGTGCTAGTAACAAAGGAGAAGCATGAGCAACATGTTTGTACTATGGATGAAGAGAACATGTTATTAGGGCATGAGATAGTGTTTTGTCATCCAGAAGAAGGAGAGTTGCTTGAAGATATAGATCAAGGAGAATATCTTCAAGAACATCTCATCAATGATGTAGGATGATTTAAGAAAAGATTGATGATGATAGAAGTTGTTTTGCTTCAAATATTGATTCTATTGACATGAATGTGCAATTGCATGAGGATGGTGATTTATTGTAGGAAGAAAGAGATGAAGGATAATTTGAGCCTATGTATGGGCTTATTCAAAATATATGTGAATAAAAAAAACTTGTATTTCCTTCAAATATTGTATTTGATGAAGAAAATGTAAATTGTCAAGAAGATGCTTTATACAGACAAACAATAGCATTGTTAGATAGGCTCATGAATGGTGGATGTAAATAAGAAGTACCCATTAAAGTGATTTTAAACTTTTATATACTGTAGGAAAATGTGTCTCTAATGACACTAGATGGAGATAAGTCAAATTCGAATGAATATTTAACAGAGTTCAAGAAAAAAGAAGACATGATTTGCATCAAATCATGATATAATTAGAATATCTAAGCCTCATAGGAGATGAGGAATATATAAAATAAGTTTAAATGGAGATAATGAATCTATTAAGTGAAGAAAATGATGGTGGAGAGACAATAATGCCTCATGTTTTTGAATCTAACTATTTTTTTAGTTTTGCATGTGTAGGTTTTGAAAAAGAAGAGATGGAGTCCTATATACTAGATTTCATTTAAGAGGATAAAGTAAAGAATGAACCACTTGGGTTCATAAATCATGAATAAATAAGGAATAAGAAAGAACTAAAAAATTGGAAGAGATGAAAGAAGAAGATAATATTACATTTGATCAGGAGCTCAATTTTTTTCCACCAGGGGAACCTAATGTAGGAGCATCAGGAGAACACTTCTATAAACTTGTAAATATGAAAAAATATGATATGAAGGGGTTTTAAGAGTCTTTAATATGTCTTATAAGGTTAATAAAGAGCCTTAGAAGGCTTCATTTGTATTAAACTAATCAATTTGGATTTTTCCTTTGAATCATGCATACACCTACAAATGACCTCAAAAGGTCAATGGAAGGTGGTCTAAGGTCCATTTACTTATGAAAATATTTTTACTTTCATAGGAAAAATTTATTCTAATTATATCTAAAAGGGAAAGACCTCTACGTGGATATATTGTTAGAGAAAATATTAGTCTTAATTAAGACCATTGTAAAGTTGTCTTAGAAGATATCTCTCTTACCACATATTAAGGAGATCAATAAGGCAAATCAACTAGAGTATAGGTGGAGGAAATAATTATTTGTTACATATATTATAATAGAGAGGAAGTTGTGAGTGAAGTATATAAGGGAAAAGACTTCAGGCCTACATGTATATATGAACATAATAGTCTATATGACTGTATCGAAAGAATATATTCTCTTTTGCGTAACAATTTAAAGGATTGTTTGCATTCTATGAATGAAAATGTTATAATTTCACATAATTTTGGGTTTAGTAGATTGAGATATTTTTAGATCTATAAAATTTATGACACAAAATCATACAATCACTATCTAGGTAAAATTCCATATGTAATCCATTTTAGAGGTGAGATCTTTTAGAAACAATTATTTTCTATAATATCACTCTCTCAGGTTTAAGGAAAATGTGATAATTATACATAGTTGTTATGTTATGTATATGAATGACTATATGAGTTTGAGTTATTAAAATCCTTGATCAATTTATGAATCTCTTATCCTAGTTTGAGATGTCATATTATGTTCATTGTGTATCTACAATCATATAGGGTAGATCATGTTATCTAATGTGAACATAATTTAGGAAATGAATGTATTCCTCTTGGAGAAGGTATATACGCATTCTAGAGTGTTAGTTTAATTCTTTTAAGAAGTATGAAATGTTTTTTGAAACTTAATCTCCAAGAATGCCTTCTCAGGTCAAGATAGATTAAAGTTTACAAATGCTCAAGAAATCATTGAGTAGATTGAATGAACCCATGCATGTATTAGATAATCCATTAGTTTGGGTTTTAAAGATTGGCATGTAGATAGTTATTCAATTATAGTTAAATGGATCATGCACAAAGGTATATAAGATATAAACTATTAGTTGGGATAGGTGCTTAGTTGTTAAACTAACTCTAGTACTAGATAGATATGAGTTTATTTGGAAAAAATCATATAATGCATTTAATATTTATTTATGGTCTATAATAGATATCTTGAGTCATGTTGTTCATGTGCAAAATTGAATTTTGTATTGTTCTACATATTTAGTCCTGTAGATTTTGATTAGAATCTATTTCACAATCCATCAAATGACCACTTAGAGCATGTGGCAAGGGTGATTAATGATTCCCAATCTATTGAAATGATGTTCGTGGTAGAGTTAAGTCTACATAAATATTTCATGTAACCTTGAAAGTCTTTATGCAAGTTTATTTAAAAGGACTGTGTTCTCAATGTGATATGTGTAAGAAGACTGAGAGGTTGAATATAGTAATAAATAATTGTGTATCAAGATATAACTGAGTTTCTTTTTAAAATCTTTATTTGAGAATGGTTTTTGTGTTTGGAGAAGATGTACCCTATTCATGCCAAATAACTATAAGTACCATATCCTTTCCTATGTTGAGCATTTCAATAATTGTGAGAAATATCAATAAGAAAAATTGATATTATCTTTTAAAGATACATTGAGTAAAAATAAGGTGAATCCATTTTGAAGAAGTAATAGATTATAACATCAAAGAATAGCAAGTGACATCAAGGCCAAAGAGAGAGATGACATACACAAAAGATAGAAAATAAATGGAATGAAAATTAAAGAAAATGTAGTGAGAAGTATGATGGGTATCTAAAATTAGAGACAAAAACCTTATGTAATCAGAGATCACTAACAAAGTAAGTCAAAAACAAAAGAACAGAACTAGAAGGCATTACTTGGTTGAAGTAAGGTTTATGAATGATGAGTATGTTTTCTTATTTTCATGTCACAATGACAAGTTTATTTTGGCCCTTTACATAATTAGACACTCCTTGATGAGGATGACACATTCATGAAAAAATCTATAATGGAATGGGATGCTCTCATAATTTAGGTCCTGTATCCATTCCATATCTCCTTTTAAAGTGGCATTCTTGGGTAGGGTTTTGAAAGGTCTAACTCCACACATATTCTAGCATAGTTAGACAATTATTTGCCATGGTATGGTTTAGATATGTCTATAGGATTTCCAATCATATAATTAATAGTTTTAAATACATACCTAGAACATAGTTCTTGTAAAAGGGTTTACAATCAGATCTAGACTAGCACAATTATTAGGAGCTCCTTTGTTAGTTTGAAAGTAGTGTGCTAATGATTCACAAAGAAGCCTACATTTATAGAGAAGTAAGGACCTCCTCTAATTTTTTTTATTTGTCAAAATTTTTAGAAAATATTCGAATAAAATAATCTTTGGTGTAGGTATTTAATTCATATTTTCTATTATCTTCCATTTTCTTCTAGTCTATATAGGCAAATCTTCCAACATTAATTATGCTCCCTTAAATTTATAGATCAAGCTACTTACATGTAGTCCTAAAATGTTTTTTAAATTTATATTAGATCTAAGAAGGTGATTAGGATATATTTTGTGGCATAAATGTATTTTTATATAGATCCATTTTCCTAGTATCTAATCTTCTTCTTTCTATCTACCCTTATAAGGGTGTTGATCTCTGTCTCTGATAACAATGTTGTTGATCTAGTTACCATCTATCCAAAGGATGGTTTGTGTTGTGGATAAGGTCCCCCATGGAAGATTAATATTGTGAGTTTCCAATCAATACAGGTCTTCTACTATCTTGATATCTTGTGAAATCTATGTTCTTTGAAAAAAAATTCAAACCCTAGTTGTGATCATTGTCTCCATCAAAATTTGAAATGCTTTTATATGAATGTTACTCATAGTGTAGTCATTTTTTTATAGTTATTCATTATTATACACTATCATTCATGTGAATTAGACCTTATAATATTGACCAAATAATTTCAATCTTTAATGTGACCTAGAGATACAAATTATTTCAAATTTAAAAATAATGAAGTTGTTTAACCTATAAAATATCTTGTTAGAGAATCATCCTTGTGCCAAAATAATATTTTAATAATTTAGAAACTAACATATAACATTTAATTGTTACATTGATTAGAGAATTAAATTTTATAATTGGTTATTATTAGTGTAATATTTTGTATGAGTTTTCCAATATTAGTGCAATATTTAGTTGATTTTAGATCTAGTCACAACTAATTTACTTTATAGGTCGCATACAATTGTTCATTTACATTTATAGTGTATATTTACATATTAAGAAATACAATAATACGAGATGTACACCAATATGTATGGAAATAATAATGGGGGAAAATAACTCATTATTTTTATTTAATAAATTCACAATGTTATTTAATTAATTCGTAGTTTTGTTTTGAAAATTACTAACCAGGGGAATCTTCCACATGGTTGTGGAGCTAAAAGCTTCACCAAGATGCAAACAAGAGGAGTTACGGAGGTCACGGAGGTTGCAGAGAGTTACAGGGCAACTGACATCGGTCTGATCAACCGACGTCGGTCAGATAGCAGTGAAGAAGTAACCGACGTCGGTTATCAGTCGGCCGACATCGGTCAGGGAAGAGCCGACGTCGGCAGCCTGTGCGTGAACATGCAGTTTGCATGTTGATTCCAGAGAGTCTATTTTTGGACTGTTAGTTTGCATGTTAAAGGCTAGTTATAGTCTTGAGTTGTGCATCTAATTATTATAATTAAGATAGTCTAATTATTGTATGCATGAGATCTATATAATAGACTCATGGGTTGTATTGTAAGTTCATGCTAGAGAGTAAGAGAGAAAATAAGCTCCTTCAGAGAGAGGAGAGCAATGGTGTGTTCCTCTTAGTGCCACAGTACCAAGGTGGGTGCTGGTTTGGAGAATCAGAAGGGTTCTTCGTATATGTATGATCTTGGTCAGCAGGTGTGCATGGCTTCTTTTGGAGATCTACATTGGTGAGTAAGGTCTGGTGATTTGTAGGTAGCAGCAGAGAGCAGGAGATCTACTTGGAGTATGGTTGTGTACTTGGTGTACTGGCAACGTGTTACTGACTGGTGGAGGTGAACATCAATTCTATATTGGAGTTGATTGTTGGGACTGAGAGAGAGAGGGAAGAAGGTCTTGAGGTGTGGCGAGCCTTTGAGGTGGAAGAAGAAGTGGCATCTTCTTTATAGTATTTTCTTCTGAGTGATTATTAATACAATTGTGTATTGTCTCTCATATTCCTGTGTTGTTTCATATTTCTAGTTACTTGTTACTTTTGGTTAAATTCTGTGTTTAGTTGCTAATACAAGAAGTAATCATATGTGCTCTAATTGAGGAGCAAGATCCTGGTAGTTGGTATCAGAGCTTTTGGTTGGGTTACTAACAGGTGGTTTCAGATCTGGTTAGTGTTTGTTGATTATAGGGCACTCACAGGGATTTCAAATTGAGTGGGGGTATAGCAATGGCAGAAGAAAGTAAGCTACAAATGGAGAAACTAAATAGTACAAATGGTCTGATTGATGGAAAGAAAGAACAGGGAAAAGGAGATTGTTGGTCGATAGAAGATTAGCATGAAGAAGCAGATGTTGCAGGTGATGTTGCATAGGTTGCTCTAGATAAAGTAGAATCTTTGTTTACAGATTCTTTTGCCTCTTTCCATGCAACCCGAAATAGAGCATCTTTTCAAGAGTATGTCCAGGGAGACTTTGGAGAGATTTATTTAGGGGTTGGTGAGCCTTGTCAGATTATTGGCAAAGGGGAAGTGAAGCTAAAAATGCAGACGGATAACACAAAGGTGTTGAAAGAGGTCATGAAGGTACCAGTCTTGGAGATTAGTCTAATTTCTTCAAGAAAGTTGGGTGATGGGAGATTAACAGTAACTCTCACAGTGGATGCACTTAAATTAGATGGTGGTAAGAAAGTAGGTATCCTTTATCTATCTACTTATATTACTGATTCACCTTTTGTTGCAGAGATGTGGCTTTGTAGGCTTGGTCACATATGTAGGAGGGGAATGCATGTTCTTAAGTGGAAGACAGATATCTTTGATAAACTTAAGAATTAGAAGGCCTTGGTGTTCATGGAGGAGATGATAGACAGAGATCAGTAGAGTGGACTAAATTATTCTGAGTAGGGCTATGTTGATTTGAATAGGGTTTTGATCCATGGAGAGCTCGCGGGTAAAAAGTCATCACTCACAGGCGAACACAGGTACCGGCATCGGTCATACAGTAACCGACGTTGGCAACAAGAAGACTAACATCGGTCAGGAAGGAACTGACATCAGTAGAAGGGATACCGGTGTTAGCTAGGGAAATGACGTCGGTAGTTAGGGTCAGTGTAGGGAACTGACATCGATCGGGAGCAGACTGGGAGATGGCCGAGATCGGTCACTGGAATGGATGTTGGGTGGACAGCAAGCTATCAAAAGGGTCTCAAACACTCATATGGAGGACTAAAAGGGTAAGTGAACCTCATATTCATTATTTACCTTCTTTATATTGCTTATTAATGGTCAAGAAACAGGGAGACATGAAGAGGCAATGTAGGTAGAATCCAGAAATAGTGGAAGCTTGGCATGGATGAGGAGTGTGAGTCCTTGAAGAAGAACCAAATAGGTGTTTGTTGGTGGAGTTGTCAGCTGAAAGAAAGCACTAAAAGATGGATGGATTCCCAAGTTAAAGAAGAGAGTGGATGGATACGTGAGATGGAAGGCCAAGGTATATGGTCTTGAGGAAGCTGCAGGACAGTGGTACAGGTTTTGACAGGAGGATGACAAAGCAGGGCTTTAGTCAATGTCAGTGTAACTATTGTGTTTGTCTTACCAAGTGGATGATGGTTGCAACATTATCCAGTTACTGTATGTGGGTGATTTGCTAGCAGGTTTGTACATATAGGGATTTGTTGAGCTAAGGGTAAGGTTAGTTCAGAGGTATGTCATGGAGAATTTGGAGCAGCAAAATTCTTTGGCATAAGAGACATGGAAGATCACAGGTTGATCTCCAATGGGAGCTGATGTGAAGAAGGTGTTGGCAAGGTTCAAGAAGCAGGATGTAGAATCGGTAAGCACACCAAGGGCTGGATAGTTCAAGTAGAGCTTAGAACAGGGTTCGAAATCACATGAGGTCTAGTGTAGCCTGAGTTTTCCCAAGCAGTGGGAGTTATCAAAAAGTATGGAGCCAATTCGGGGAAGAAGTACTGGAGGGCAGTTCAGTGGATTCTCAGGTATCTGAGAGGGACTAGCAGCAGGGATTCTTGCTATGCAAGGTCAAGGTCTTCACTACATGGAGTTGTAGGTTTGGATGTGGCAGGTTACTTAGATGACAGGTGTAGCATCACAGGGTGTGTGGTGGTTGGTCTTCAAGATTGATCTTGAAGAGGGATACAAGCCAGGGAATAATTTAGATGGTGTATAGGTATAGGTATAGATGTAGTTGTTTATCTCCAAGTGGGAGATTGTTAGGTTGTGGAGCTAAAAGCTTCACCAGGATGCAAATAGGAGGAGTTACAGAGGTCGCAGAGGTTACAGAGAGTTGTAGGGCAATCGACATTGATCTGATCAACCAACGTCAGTCAGATAGCAGTGAAGAAGCAACTGACATCGGTTACCAGTTGGCTGACATTGATCAGGGAGGAGCCGACGTCGGCAGCCTGTACGTGAACATGTAGTTTGCATGTTGATTCTAGAGAGTCTATTTTTGGACTGTTAGTTTGCATGTTAAAGGCTAGTTATAGTCTTGAGTTACGTGTCTAATTATTGTAATTAAGATAGTCTAATTATTGTATGCATGAGATCTATATAATAGACTCATGGGCTGTATTGTAAGTTTGTGCTAGAGAGTAAGAGAGCAAATAAGCTCCTTCAGAGAGAGGAGAGCAATGGTGTGTTCTTCCTAGTGCCACAGTACCAAGGTGGGTGCTGGTTTGGAGAATCAGAAGGGTTCTTTGTATATGTATGATCTTGGTTAGTAGGTGTGCATGGATTCTTTTGGAGATCTACATTGGTGAGTAAGGTCTGGTGATTTGCAGGTAGCAGCAGAGAGCAGGAGATCTACTTGGAGTACAGTTGTGTACTTGGTGTACTGGCAGCGTGTTACTGATTGGTGGAGGTGAACATCAATTCTATATTGGAGTTGATTTTTGGGACTGAGAGAGAGAGGGAAGAAGGTCTTGAGGTGTGGCGAGCCTTTGAGGTGGAAGAAGAAATGGCATCTTCTTTATTGTATTTTCTTCTGAGTGATTATTAATACAATTGTGTATTGTCTCTCATATTTCTAGTTACTTGTTACTTCTGGTTAAATTCCGTGTTTAGTTGCTAATACAAGAAGTAATCATATGTGCTCTAATTGAGGAGCAAGATCCTGACAGTTGGTATCAGAGCTTTTGGTTGGGTTACTAACAAGTGGTTTCAGATCTGGTTAGTGTTTGTTGATTACAGGGCACTCACAGGGGTTTCAAATTGAGTGGGAGTATATTTAACTATTAAGAAATACAATAATACGAGATGTACACCAATATGTATGGAAATAATAATGGGGGAAAATAACTCATTATTTTTATTTAATAAATTCACAATGTTATTTAATTAATTCCTAGTTTTGTTTTGAAAATTACTAACCAGGGGAATCTTCCACATGGTTACTATATATGAGATCATCATTATAATTACCTTAATTAACACTATTGGTATAAATTCACCCTTATTAGTATGATAATTGGTTCTAGGGTGGGCCATTGTGCCTCTTTTTTGGGTCTAATGTGTCATGTTTTTTTTCTTTGGCCTTTCCCACCCATTGTATGCTACCTTACATGAAAAAAATCTCATAATTTAAATTTGATAAGTAAATAAATATAGAGGTGCATTAATTCATATAGGATAATGAATAAATCCATCAAGGAATAAGTTTTGAAAGTGTCATAGAAATTAATTCAAGAATTTAGAGATAAATAAAAGAAAACTCAAAATATATATTTCTCCAGTGCTAGGAATTCATTATAGTATAGAAAATAATAAAGAATAGGATTTGTATCACTATATTATCTATATAAATATGCATTATACTTTGTGTTTTATATTTAAAGTTGTAAAAAAAATCTACGTGATTGATAATAATCAAGCTAAGTATAACACAAGGCTTGTAATAATCTCCCCCCTTTTTAGGTCATTTAGATGTTATTCACATTTAAGGGTTTTGAAGAAAGAGATGAATTTATCAAATTTACCTATAGAATTTTGAAAAACATGAGTGACATTTTTGGATATTTTATTTTGACAAACATGATCATTTAGTAAGTTTTCAAAAATGGCACTATACTAGGTCCAACCTCATGTTTCTGAAATAGCATTGTATTTCTAAATGATTATGGGATAAGTCTTTATTTGATCATATTTCTCATGGTTTTATTCTCCTCTCTATCTGATCTTGATTTACGTTATCTATTTCCAATAACTATCTAAAAATTTGTATTAATTTGATCTCCCTAAATATCTCAAGGAGACCATTGATATCCAAATGATTGATAAACATTTATCATAAAGGGTGATTTATGTAAATATGCCGAATAGTTACTTTTGGTATTAGGCCATAAACCACAAAATTTATGAGTGTTCATTGGTATCCAAATCTAGACCATCCCTAAAGCCCAAATCATATATTAAGGTGAATAATAATGCTCAAACAATTTTAGATAGATGGATCAGTGTTACTAAGAAAGGAAATTTATAATTTTACAATAAATTCAATGCTCAAGTAAATGTGTACAAACCCATAAGTGGTTCTATAGTGTCAAAAAATAACCATCCCCTACCACCCAAAACATGACATTGCCACATATTATTTTCACCCTATAGGTGAACTATTTTTCTTATGGTTTTTAGAGCCAAATGATGATATCCCAACTATTGCAACCCTCTCACAAGGAGAAGAAAGTAGAAATTACAAACCAAATTTTTATGTTGGACCATAAATATTTTTAATGCAAATATATAAATTCATTTCCACCACATAACAATGGTGATTATGTATAAGAAAAGTGGTGGTACTTTCACTTGAGTGATTTTATGAAAGGAAACCACCAATCCTACCTAGAAAATATTTTATGTACAATGTATACATAAGTTAAATAATGATATTATAATCATTTAATGTGTGAGGGATTACTAATATGACCTAAAATTAATTTAATGGATAAGTGTCACTTATTTTTTAACATAAAATTTCTTTTGTTGCAAGAATTGAACATCTCTAGCTTTTCTCTCCTATGTTGTTAGAATGATATGTATAGGACGTGTTTGTTAGATAATTTTGAAAGAGTATGGATTTGAGGGTGTGGTGTTATTAATTTACCCATACATTTTTATAGATATCATTTTTTAGAGATTGGACCCAACTTACCAAGGACTGTGGTCATTCATTTAAGTTAATAGTTATTTTCTTGGCATTGCCAATATATATTCCTCTAATGATGTAGTTGAAATAAATTTATAGAGCTTTATTTATACACATATATATTATCTTAATAGTCCCATTAAATCTAGGAGAACATTATCAAGTAAAACCCTTTAACTCCTAAATAAACATCTGGGTAAAATAACATGCCTAGATTAAAATAAAATTAGATACAATGTTTAAAATAAATTAACTACCTATCTAAATTTACCTATGGTGAGTAATGATAATTAATCACGTACATTTTTTTACTATCTATAATGAGTAACTAAATTTTACTTATTTATTTAAAATGGTGAATTAATCACCTTAATACTTGGGACCCATAATCTCATTTTCAAAACATGGAATCTTGCTCCCTAACCCTTTAAAACTTTTGGTTTGATTGAACGGTGGGATAACACCATTAGTATGACTATGGAATTTATACATATCTATGGTTGACATGATTATGAATTTTAGTATAGAGACCACATGGATTCACATTATGAATTCAACTAAATTTCATAGGATTTTGAGTTATATCACTTTAATGAATCTTTATAAATAAATTTCCTTGTGGTGGCATAAGCTAAAGTTTAATAATAGTACCAAGATTTGGGAACTTAGGTTCATGCTTGCATAAACTGGTTAAAAATTGGGAATAGAGCTCTAGTTTTTTTCAATCTCCTCTATTTAAGCCAAACTGATGATTGTGTTAAAGCCATTCAAGAAGCTAATCATTGGCTTACTCATCTTCCTGATATTTTTCAAGACTTTTTGGTTCATTATCATGGCATGTTTTTATTCCAATCAACCACACCTAAATGTGAATATGCTCTTTAAAAATTCCTTTAAGGGTTCCCTACAAATTATTTGAATCTCAATGGGTAGCTTATGATATGATTATATATATTAAAGATATTCATGAGGTGTTTATGTCGATGGATATCAATAAATCCATAAATATTGATGGGTTCCCCTATGAATTATATCAAACTATTTGGGATATTATGGGTCTATATTTTCATAAATTTTATATTGAAGCTAGTTTATCCAATTCTATTGGCAAGATCATTATCCAAGGTAATATTGAATTCATACATATGTGAGTGTATTTGGAGTTCATTACTTATTAGCATCTTATTACTATAGATATTTTTTAATATAATATTATTTATAAATCTATTTCTCTTCATGTTAGATTTATTCTTCCCCTCATTATTCAACCCAAAAAATGGGATTTACTTGTAATAGATACATTTTGGAAAACATAATTTATATTTTGGAAGGCATGGAATAGGCCCGATGGTCCTACCAAAAGGATATATTCATCAAGATTTATTTTAAGAAATATTATGAGTAAATTGAATGGCCTTTCATTTTGGCTATGTATCAAGCCTTAGGGTTTGGCCCCAAGTTTTTTAACACCTTTAAGTTTTTTTTTTTTTTTTTAAATTTAGGTTCTTACATTACCATTAATGGGGTTTAATATAACCCATTTTGTATCTTTCACTCTATTTGTGAAGGTTTATCATTTGATCTTGAGATTTATGTGTTAGTTACCAAAGGCTTCAACTACCGAGTGGTTAATTAATCTTATAGAGGCTTGTTCAAAGGTATATCACCTCCAAGAATCCACTCTCAAATGGTTGATGGGAAATTTTTTGATAATTCCTTCCTTGATTTTGTTTAAGAGGATAAATTTGTATCTAATGTTTTGGAATGTATTGAAGTGTTTTTATTGGCTCATGCTTCCTCCTTTGATGGAAAAAACCCCAATGTTATAGAGTCCCTCTCCACATTACCTACTTCATTATTTTAGTAAAAGTTAAAATAGATTCATCATAGAAATAAGTTAAAAAAATTTGGCATCAACTTTGCATTTCAAGACACTCCTTTTGATTTATGGTATTATGTAGTGTAAAGGAAGGAAATAAAAAATTCTTAATATTTATCCAAATCACTCTCATTAGATGGAAAACTAAAAAATATATCTATGGTTCTAGAGGCAAATCATGCTTACTACTCCTCTTGTTGTGATCACTTTAAGGCTACCTATGCTTAATTGGAAAAATAATTGAGGGATTTTGTGTGGGTGAACTCTAAATGGAATCAATGATTCCATTAGATAGCTTGGCATGTTTACCAAAATACAAGGTCCATGTTAGGACTTGGTCTTTTAGATATATAAATCCAATGCCATGATTGATGTGATAAATAGATCATACATGATTTGGATGATAATAAAATTTATAAATTTCTTATTAAGAATTTTATCACTCAAGGAAACCCCATCAGAGAAGGATCATGGAAGGTCTTGAGCCTTCAATCTCTATTGCTCACTCAGGGTTATCACCATTATGAGTATCTTTATGGCTAAAAGTAATTGTAAGGAATGGGAACTTCTCAAAAGGAACTTGATTTGGGTTGGTTATGGATTTTGCTCTGGGATCTATCTTAACTCTCACTCCTTATTGTGTTCTCTATTTCTTATGTATCATGAAGTACCATTTTCCCTTGTTCCCTAGGTTAAAGTTCTCCAGGTTTTCATAAAAGGAATCAAATTGATCTTAGACATCTTATGTATCCAAATTGTAAACTAGGCTTCATGGTGTATATTACACCACCAATTTTAGTTATAATACAGAGACCATGAGTCCATCTCAAACATTCAAAATTCAATACCTGATATCCATATCCATGTTGGAACAAATAATGTTTAAGTGGTCCATCTACCCTTAACATAATTTAATGGTTAATAAATAAATAAATATATTTAATTTATCAACATAAAGTAACCTCATGTAAATAAATTAAACTTATTTTACCATTGGTTTCTTAGGGAGAGGTTAGACCTGTTGGTTACAATAGTCCACCTCCACACCCCATTATTTAAAGAAATTTTACCCTTGGTAAATGTCATTTGAACACATTGATTCTCATTAGCTATGTGAAGAATATATTTGTATTTGCATGTGTTAAATATTATTCTATGGATATTTTTGTGAAGGCTTGTAAAATAAAAAGGGAAAGGAAGATGAATTGTGTATCGGGGTGTTTCTTAATGAATGAATAATTATCATGGTTTTTTTACCTCAATTGAGGTTTCCCATGTTAAATCCTATGTTTATTGATCTGGTAATTCCTTTTTGCTTTGTATATTCATTTACACTCTAGATATTGTATATATATTTCTTTTCTAATTCTTTCATAGAATCAAATCCTAAGAGAGTGTAAAGGCTTGAAAAGCATTTTGTGTTGAATTTAACTTTAAAATTCAAACTAAATTCAAGTTTTTATCCCTGTAGAGGTGTTAAAAAGTTAAAAAATATTCAAAAAATTTATTCTAAAGCCTCCTAGATTTGTTTCTATGCATTGGATGTTCATTCAATCATCCTATATCCCTTTTAAACAACTATAATTATAGTTTTTAGAGAAAATAATTTTTTTCCAGTATCTTGGATTCCATTATATGACCTGGGAGAGAATAAAATCTAGAAAAATCATTTTAGACATTGTTTATTAATCTCTCTTGTCAAAAAGGATTAAAACAAATAGTTTTAAATTATTCAAGAGCATTTATAGGGCATCATCATGTGACTAATGAATGTTTTGTCTAGCATCATCATGAAACTAATCAATTCCTAGGTTTTGGCATATTATGGCATTCTAGTGGCATTGGCATGGTACAATTTTTGTATTAAAACTTCATTTTATGACTTGTACACATTTTTCAAATCCTAGTGTTTAAACAATTATTTTGTGTGTGAATCTTACAACACGTAAATTAGTGCTTCTTTGCTTCAATTTTTTTCACATAGTTTAGCATATATTAAAATAACTATTAATTTTTTATGCTCATAATCTAATTTACTATCAAATATATTTAAAATTCACATTAAATAAGGTTCATTTTTAATACTTTTTATTACATTAGTATATTTTTATGAAACTTGTGATACCTTATTTTGTTACAATATTTCATTTTTTTCTTACTTTGTCTAGCATTAATATGAACAATTATTATTTGTTTAAACTTGAAATTTAATCTATTTTCAAATAGATTATAAATTATTATTTAAAAATAGGTTTAAATTTAGGCTTTATCTAGTGTCGTAGTGTAAATTTTAAATGGAATTCAATGGCTTCTCCTATTTTTTGCTAGATAAATCATAAATGCTTAATATATCTAAGTATAACATATGGAAAAATCATGTTAAAACTAAATCTATGGCCTAGAATCTATGAAACATTATCATAGATATTGAAAAAGACCTGTCAAGATGATATTTGACACCTGAGATTTCAAATGCATTTTAACATAATTTGTAAGAAGATATATGGATTATCTTACAGAGTGTTAAGGATGAATTCATACTCCACATCAGTAATCAAGAGTCTCTTAGTGATGCTTAGAAACTCCTTGAATCTATGCATGAGAACACTTGTCTCTTGAAGGTTACTATGTTGATCCTTGAATTGCTTACAACACATATGAAAAGTGATGAAAAAGTTGTTACTTTTCTTACCAAAATTAAGAATATTAAAGCTCAGTTATATGGTTTTAATTGTAATTTGAATCAAGATCAATTGATTTATTTTATTATTCAACTTAACATTCATGAAAAAATTCACAATTTTATTTATATTCTAAACTTTAAGTACCAAACAGAGCAAGATATCCCAAACCTCACTACCCCATCAACCCTTATAAATGTAAGAGATAATTCATTTTTAGAAGCAACTAAGCAAGAAAAGGTAAAATTTTCAAATGTTATTATTAATGATATTTTTTATGCACCTAAGCTTAAAAATAAATTGTTATCTTGTTCACAACTTACTAATGATAGTTTTATTGTAACATTGCTTAAAAATAGTTGGTCAATTAAAAACCAATCTGGGTCTCTGATTATTGAAGGGGTTCAAAAGAATGGTTTATTTTTCATGTTTTCTTTAATCACATAGTAAATATGAATCTCAATTATGGCATGGAATATTAGGACAAGTTAATTTTAGAAGTTTACATGATATTTAAACTTATAATTTTATTGTTGGAATTCTTTTTATACCTTCTCATCATGAAACCTGTGAGGGTTGCTTATGTGGTAATCAAGATACTAACCCCTTTCACAAGAATCATAATGTGAATTCCTCACATCCTTTAGAATTAATTCATAGTGATGTTGTAGGACCTATTGAATTTGTATCTCTTAATGGTTATTTTTATGTTATTCATTTTATAAATTATTATACTAGATATATCTAGTTATATTTCACTAAAAATAAATCTAAAATCTTTTTTAAATTTAAAAAATTTAAAGCTATTGTTGAAAATGCTTCTAGTTTTTCTATTAAGAATTAAGATATGATAATGGTGGTGAATACATTAGTAAAAAGTTTGATTCTTTTTATATTAGTTGTGGTATTCAAATAGAACTAACAACTCCATATTCCCATTATCAAAATGGTATTGCTAAAAGGAAAATCTACACCATCATAGAAATGGCTAGAACAATGTTCTAGTCTACAAATGTTCCTAAATTTTTATGGGTTGAAGTCATGAACAATGTTGTGAATATTATGAATAGAGTCCATACCAAATATTTACATCTTTATACTCCCTTAGAAATGTGGGCTACAAAGAAACCCAATGTGATTCTCACCATGGGGCCCAAGATCGAGGTGTGTAGGGGACAACCAAGTTATGGTTTAAAAATTGAATGCATAGTGCAATATTCAAGAAAAATAAACAAAAGATATTCAACAGAGTGGAATTATTGATTTGAAGAAATATAAATTATATTCATTAGTAAATAATATGGAAAAAATTTAGATTACAATGCCAATAGTGCATGTATATCGAGTAGTTACATAGAGAAAACTATCTATGTTATGAATATGTGTAGTGGCATTGATTTGGGTTCTTTGTGTAGAACCATATACATATGGTACATATATATAGCATAGGAATACAAGAATAGTTATAATAGTTGCTTGGTTACCAAGGAGAATGTCTATGGCACATTGATCCTATCAAATTTGGTAGTTGGAAATGGTTAGAATAATTAATGTCTAGGTTTTCAACCATTTGAATTAAAATCTGGGGTCTCCTTTTGGTGGAAATATATTTAGGATCACTTGGAGCATGTGGTCAAGGTTGATGTGTCCATGAGTGGATGCTAGTGAGGCATGTAAAAATGTGTATAAATGTTAGGTGTAAAGGGCATAGAAGTATATTGAGTCCACAAGTGTGGGGCAAATGAGACTATAGGGTTTGGAGTGCAAATAATATGGTGAGTAGGCATAGGCCTTGTCAAAAGAGGTTATGAGTAAGATTTGTACAAATAAGTGCATAAGTTTGGGTAATAAGTGTACATTTTGTGCATAGGGAATATACATAGATTATTCACCCCTTATTGAAGAGCAATAGTATACATTGCATCAATGTACATTTAAAAGAACTAAACCTAAAGTTATTACAAAGTATACCACTTAGATTGATCAACATATTTCCTAACCTTGACCACTTAAAAAATTAATGTGTGTTAGAGTAAGTGTGTGTGTCTATCACTTTGATGATCTGGTGTTTTCTATGGGTTTTAAGTGTTTGAGATCCAAATTAGAAGAATGTTGTGTCACTACTAGTTCAAGAAGTGGTAGAGTGTAAGGATTTATAAGTTACATGTTAAATAATGGGTACATGCCTAATTACTAAGGTAGATCAAGAATGAAGGTGTTCTCATTAGCTATACATAGAATGGTGTAAGGACCATAACACAAAGGTTTGATCTTATGGTGTGGACCTTTAAATCACCCCTTATGAATTTATAATAAAACTTTATCACTAAATCAAAATTCATGAGGTGTGTGGTGTGTGTTGTGCTACTCCTCTTACTTAACTTGGGTGTGAGAAAGAATTGACTAAACCTACTGGTGAATAGATTGGATGTGGCATATAAAATTCTAAGATTTATATTCTTCCCATTATTTTGTGTGTGAATCAGTGCCTATTGGTGAATGGTAATAAATGTCTTAGGGTGTCAATGGTTAAAACCCAAGACATGTCTAAAATAGACTATGTCTAGTATAGTTGTGCAAAGATCTATTATACATACATTGAATATACAATAGATTATCATCCCAAGTATAAGCATGTATGTGGTTGTACATTAATAAAATATGAAAAAGTGTCTGATTGACTAGTTTAGTTTGTCCATTTATGTGAGGAATGAAAGGTTGTTGACCAATCTAGCTATGTACCCATCAAGTCCCATAATGCTTGATAAAAAATACTCACAAATAATGGATCTTGGTCAGAGATTATGGATGTTAGTAGCCAAAAATGGACCTATCTTACATAATTCTAGATGCATAAATGTATTTCTTTCCTAAGACCATGATGGCCATATTCAAAAACCTATCCACTACAATGAACACAACATCATGCTTTCTTCTTATCATAGGTATCTTAGTCATGAAATCTATGTTGATAGATTCCCATAGTCTAAATGAAATTGATAGAGGTGTGTAAAGTCCTAGTTTCTTTTTCATGGGCTTGATAATGAAATAATGAATGAAATAATTAATGTTGTGTTCCACATCTATGTGCATGTACATCTAGAAGAAATGTGACTATAATGTGGCTAGAGTCTTTATCATGCCGAAGTGTCTAGAGGTATTGGTGTAGTGCACCTCTCAGATGATTTTTTGGTAAGGTGTGATAGAAGGAACACATAGATGTTAGAGATTGTAGATAAGATATTTATACAAATATAACCCTTGAACTTTTTTACCTTAATTGAGGCTAGTGTAAGTTTCTATAAGTCCTGGTCAATTGAGTAGAGGGATACCCAGTCTATAAAGTTATGATCATGCATGTCCAAGATTATGATGAGTAAATGAACTGGTGGTTAGCTAAGGTAATTTAATACCTTGTTTTCATTACCTTCCTTGTGTTTGATCATGAGATGAAATTTCTAAAGTATGTCATCCATTTCATATGACATACATTTTCTAGTTTATTCTACATCTATAGAAATTGAAGTGGCTTATGGCCTAAGTGAACAACTATCTCCTTCTTGATAATGTAGTGCTTCCATTACTTAATTTATTAAATAATAACATAAAATTATTTCTCATATGTGGAGTACCTTTTCACCATGTCACTAAATGACTCTAAGTGGTATGCGACTGGATGTCTATGTTGTATGAGCATTGCATCTAGTGTGTAGTCAAATGCATCAACATGAATTTAGTAAGTTTGTGTAATGTTGGCCATTATGAGAATAAGTACTATGTAGAGTTATTGTTTGAGGGCATTGGAATCATGTTATTGTGCATGAGTCTAGTTGAACTTAGATTTTTCACATGTTATTTGAGTGAGAACCCAATAGATGTGCTAGAAATTAAGGACAAACCTATGATAAATTAACCAAGTATAATAAAAATCATAAATTCTATGGGATTACATAGAGTAAGTCAATCTTAGATCACTTTGATCTTCTATTGATCTACCTTGATGTTGATGTGATCAATGATGTAACCTAGGTACTAGATATGCACTGCACTAAATGTACACATTATGAAAGTGGCTTATAACTTGTGTTAGTGTAAGGTGTCTAGGACATATGAGATGTGATCCATATGCTCTTATTAGGTATTTATAAATATGAGGATATCATCTAAGTAAAAAATTATGGATTTTATGAAAGACTTGAGTAGATCATCCATGAAGTAAATTATTGTGACTCGTGCATTGGTTAGGTCAAAAGGCATGACCAACCATTTGTAAAATCCGTATTTTATCTTGAATGTTATCTTCCAGACATATTTAAGATGATTTGGGTATTGATGGTGATCTAACTTCAAGTTGAACTTGATGAAGTGTTGGGCACCTTAGAGCTAGTCTAAGAGGTCATAAATTCATGGTATTAGATACATGTTTTTCACCATTATCTTGTTGAACATGTGATAGTCTCTATAGAGACATCTAGACCCATAATTATTAGGTGCAAGGACTATCAAACTCCCACAAGGTGAATAAATATGCTTGATCTTACCCTGATCAAGGAGCTCTTATATTTGGAAATAGATTTCATCATTATCCTAAATTATTCTATGATATAGGGGTTATTTGAAAGAGGGGATAAAGGAACCAAATCAATGTAGTGATTTACTATGCAATATTTTAGAATGCCTTCAAGTTTTATGAAGGATTCATTTTGATACTCTAGTAACTTTTAGAGTTGATGATATTATGATGATGTGTTAGTGTTGTGCACTACCAGGGTGTGCTTTGTCATTTTTTTATACGTAGGTGTATTAGGTTGAACCATAAGTAACATAAACTTTTATGTGTGTGATACAAACTTGTGACATTGATTGGCATAGACCAAAGTGATTTTGGTTGAGGGTGTGAAATTAGAAAGGCTATGAAAGTGGTCTTGCACATAAATAATCTAATTTTGTGGTTTGGAATAATATGTATATTCATGTTTGAACATGTATGGTCTTACCAATAATATGTCATAGGCCTCTAGAGGTGTGATGCCACAAGTGATGTTTTCCTCAATCATCTTAACTTTGTATTGAAAAGTAAATTATCATTAGACCTATATATATATCCCCTATTATAACCATCTTAAATAATATTGTCTAGGATTTGTAGTAATGACAAGACTGAGGTGTTGAGCCATGGATTGTGTAATGATGTTCTTTTGACTTCCACTGATGATGACGACATGGATAGGCTGATAATTTACTTAGAATTAAGTGTGGAAGAGATGTTTATGCTCTTAATAAAAGTTAATCATAATAGAGATAGTGCTTAGATAAGAGGCATCTACATTAGTATTATATATTGGCATGGGTCTTGATGTAGACTATATGAGTAAGGACTACTAAACACAACATTAAGAGTCATTATGGGTGGATGAGTGATATAAATTACACCATTTCTCACTAGACTTATTTTTAAATTTATCTAAAGTAGAAGGTGATGTAGCCTTAGAGTGTTGAGTAATATTCTAGTGTTGCTCACCTTTGTGAAAAGTGTGTTGTTGATTCTACATAGAAAGTTGTGATGTGGAATTATGCATTGGTGGGGCCTTCAAAATTGTATTGGATGAAGAAGTTGCACCTTAATTCATTTGTGACTTAAATTAAATCTTGGTTTTATTGTGATATGCTTACCCTAAAGTTTCAAAATTCAATAACTATGTATTCACAAGGATGTAAGGTAAAAGTCCACTGAGGTGATTTAGCACCCTATGTTATTCGCTTAAGTTCTCTTGTAGGCATATAGTGTACTCATGGAATGAGTTGGTGTTGTCTTCCATTTACTGATCCTTACACTAGAATAGTTTCATAGTCAAAGTGTTGGAGAGGATAGTATTCCTAATTTATTGAATCGATAAAAGTATTCTATTATTCAGTTGGAATGCACTCTTACATGCACTATATGCTTAAGGTCTCCCACCAGTTGATGAGCATAATGGACATCTTCAATACTATGTAGGTGATCTTCTCAACATCAATTAAATATTTTATTGAAAAGTATGCCTCAAGTTGTCAAATTTAGGTATTCAATACTTTGGCATCAATCTTTCTTTCAAATAAATGGATGTTGAGATTGACTTGTACTTTGAAGGGGGTATATTATTAGAACCATTATAGATCTTGATACTAAGATGAAAATGGAGAAGTTGGGTTGAGATGCATCATCAAGTTAGGTAACTAACAAAAAGGTTCCATGTGCTATGCTTCTAGAATATTGGTGATGAGCCTTTGAATTTTTGAGGCTACCTCGGGTTGATTTTGGGTGTCAGCCATATGGAGTTTGTAACGGTTTCTAGAATATCTAAAGTAGAACCAACTACTAAATCCTCTCTCTTTGTCATTGTGCTCATGTGGTTACATGTATAAGAAAAATAATAAATTGAAAATTAGATACCAGTTCCTCAAACATTGAATTTCTCTAATACCAATTGATTTGCACCATGGGGCTCAGGACTAAGGTATACAAGGGATAATCAAGTTATGATTATGTAGAGTGAATTCACTATGAAATATACAAGTAGAAGAAACAAAACACATTCAATGGATTAGAAGTCTTGATTTACAAGAAATGAAACTTTTATTCATTAAAAAATAATATAAAGTATAATGTCAAAAAAGCATGTATAATGAGTAGTTGTGCATAACAAGATATAAATGTTACGACTATGTTTAGTGGTATTGATCTAGGTTTTTTGTGTTGAACTAGATGCATATATTACATATATAGCATAATAATATAAGAGAAATCATAATTATTGTTCAGTTCTTAAGGAGAATTTATGTGACATGTTGATGTTATCGGATGTGGTAGTTGATAATGGTTAGAATAGTTAATGTCTAGACTGTCAACCATTTAAATTTGAATCTAGGGTCTCCTTTTGGAAGAAATAATTTTTGGATTATTTGGAGCACATGGTCGAGGTTGATGTGTCCATGAGTGGATTCTAGTGAGGCATGTGAAACTGTGTATAACTATTAGGTGTGAAGGGCATAGAAGTGCATCAAATCCATAAGTGTGTCACATGTAAGACTATAGGGCAGAAAGTATGTATAAGCTAATGAGTAGGTATAGGACTTGGCACAAGAGGTTTTGATCAAGATTCATGCAAATGAGTGTGAAATTTTGGATAAGAGGTGTGTTATCTATATAGTAGAGAATGAGGAGTGAACTAAAATGCATAGGGGCTATAAATAGATCATATTGTGGTTCTTATTAGGATCTTTGTCAGTCCTACTTATATCTTTGTTCCTAAAGTAAAAATAAAGTATCTTGATCCTACCTCCATTTTTTTGTAGGTTATGGAGATAAGACTAAAAGTCTAAGAATATATGATTTGTTTAAATTATAGATCATTGAGAATATGAATGTACTTATTCTTGAAAAAAAAAATTGCTATGAAACCTCCTCAATGTTCTTATTTTGATAAACCTAGCTCTCCTATTTATTTTTATGAAGAAATAGATGACCTAAAGGAAGTTGATCCATCTTTGGATAACTTAGAGTCTAAGGAATCCCTTGAGTTTCATGTTCAATATAAAAAACCTAAATGGGTAGAATCCCTGATACAATCTTCTAATGTTGATAACCTTAATAAATTAACTAGAATTCAACATTTGTATCATACTTTAATGACTATATATGAATCTAAACTTGAATCTTTTGAGGAATCCAATCAATATGATAGATGGAATGTTGTTATGCAAGATAAATATAACACCTTAATTAGAAATTAGACTTGGGGTATCAACCTTCCTCCACCAGAAAGGCATATTTTCATTTATAGGTCGATTTATAAGATTAAACACAATTCAATTGTTAAAATTGACAAGTTTAAAGATATATTAGTTGCTCATAGGTTTACTCAAGAATTCAATATTGACTATGTTGAAACCTTTTCTCCTATATCAAAATGAGTAGTGTTAGATTACTTATTGTTCTTGAGATCAAAATGGTTGGGTTATCCACCAAATGGATGTCAAGAATGCTTTTCTAAATAGTGATTTAGAAGAAGAAATATATATGACCTAGCCTTAAGGTTTCACTAAACCTATAAAATAACATTATGTGTGTAAGTTAAATAAATCTCTATATGGTTTAAAATAATATCCTCAAGCTTGGTCCTCTAAAACTACTTTTTTTTCCCAGATAACTAGGTTTCTCTAACTGTTATTATGATAATGACTTATTTGTTAAAATTGAAAATTGTCATGTTATCTTAATTATTTTATATGTTGATGATATTTTAATTACTGACAATCTAACTAGTTTAATTCATAAATATAAAAATAAACTAATTTAAATGTTTGAAATGACTAATTTAGGCATTCTACATCATTTTTTTAAGAATGATTATATTTTAGGATAAACATTTTATTGTTGTATCACAATCTCAATATGAACATAATATTATTATTAAGTTTAATATGTTTGATTGTAAATCTAAATCTAATCCTATTGAAGTTGGTGAAAAACTTGATTCAAAACTTGCATGTGAAAATGCTAACCCTACTTTGTATAGACAACTTGTTGGTAGTTTTATTTATCTAACCATTATTAGAATAGAAATTCATATGTTGTTGGTGTTTCTTCTAGATTTATGTAGGATCCATATTTAGATAATTAAAAATTATCTAAATGTATTATTCATTATATCAAATGAACTATTAATTTGGGTGTATTTTATTTTCCCATTGATAATGCTAAATTATATGGTTATTGTGATGTTGACCATGCTGGTGATACTATAAATCTCAAATCTACTTTTGGATATGTGTTTAAGTTTGGTGAAGGTGATATCACTTGGAGTAATAAAAATTAGCCTATCATCTCTATCTCTTCTACTAAAATAGAGTACAAAAGTGATATGTAAGTTATTAAAGAATCTAAGTGGATATGAAGTTTGTTCGGATAACTTCATTTGGATGTTTCTCATGTTACCATCCTTCATTATGATAACCAAATTCATATATCTCTAGAAAAAATCTAATCTATCACCAACAAACTAAACATAATGAAGTTCATGCATATTTTATCTAAGAGAAATTACTCAATGGTGATATTGATCTACATTTATATCCTATGAAAGAAGAAGTGATAGATATCTTCACAAAACCACTTGGTGTTACCAAGTTATGTCAATTTCATGTAATACTGGGCATCTCAAAGTTGCCATTGAGGAGTGTGCATGATAATTCCACTTCCTAATGACCATGTGTTCTTATTCTTCTATGTAATTCTTCTCATTATAAAGCATTATAAACTTCTTGTGGAAGTTATGTGATTTGAGTAAAATTTATGGGGAAGTTTTACTTTTGTACCCCAATACATAAAAGCATACTTTGTAATGGAGTTCCTTATGTTATAAAAGGATCCAAATATGCTTGGTTAATTATTCATGAAAAAATTTGAGATGTAGTCCGATGATCATGCTAGCCTAAAACATACATTGAGTAGTTTATGGATTATAATTCCTTTTGTTTCAAAAGGTGACTTTGGCATGATTAAGGTTTTTAAATCCTTAAAATTTATACATAGTATAATTACTATATTAAGGTGACTATGGCATGTATCCCCACTTAACATTAAGGGAAAGCTAGGAATAAAAAATGTTTAAGTGGACCATTTACCCTTAACATTATTCAATGGTTAGCAAATAAAAAAATATATTTAATTTATCAACACAAGGTAACCTTATGCAAATAAATTAAACATATTTTACCATTGGTTCCTCAAAGAGAGGTTGGACCCATTGGTTGTAATAGTCCACCTCCACACCCCATAATTTAAAGAAATTTTACCTTGGTAAATGTCATTCAAACACATTGATTCTCATGAGATTTATAAATAATAGATTTGTATTTGGATGTGACAAATATTATTCTATGAATTTTTTTGTAAAGGCTTTCAAAAGGAGTGAGAGGAAGAGGCATTACATATTGGGGTGTTTCTCAATGAATGAATAATCATCATAATTTTTTACCTCAGTTGAGGGTTTCCATGTTAAAACCTATGTTCATTGATTTGGTTATTCTTTTGTGATTTTACTATCCATTTACACTTTATATCTTGTATATATAGTGCTTCTTTAATTATTTCACTCCACAATGTTGAATTGTCAACTCCATCTAGGTGGTGTAATAATTAGAAGTGGCTAGTCAAGACCCTCTTCCATTGGTATAAACCTTGATTATGTTATAAAATAATCTCTTTGTAATCTCTTCCTATGAAATATCTTATTTTCAAATGGAAGATCAATTTTGTTGCAAAATTTTGAAGAATATTTGATCATGTGTGTTTGGCTATCATCATGATAAATAAAGCACACTTCTTGTGGTGTATTCCCCACCAAGGTATCCATGTTGGATTTTTATTTGTTCAACTTAGTATGGATCACCCATTTTTATCTATGTGAAAACATAAAAAATATTTATAAAATATTTTCTATTTTTTGAAAGTTTTCTTAGTCTTCTTAGCAGTGGATTCCCACCCTCTTCTAACCCTTCCATACTGAGATGTTTACATACAAGATGGTGATTTTATGTGGCTTGGCCATGATTCCTACAAAATTTTCAAAAATTTGGTATTATTTTCAAGTTTAAATTCTCTTTAAATTATGAAAAAGCATGAATGAGGCTATTTTTAACCAAGCTCTAGTGGAAGACTTCTTTTTCAATACAAACATGATTATTGTGTCATCTATTGTTACAATACAATTTCATATGTAAGCTAAAATAAGTATGTATGGATATTACCCACCTCTAAAATTTTATTGACCATTGGAGTAGCACCCATAGTGTGGTTATAAAATTCCCTCCAAAATACCCCAATCATGGGTTGTCCTCATGACACTATAGACATGGGTCTTTGGGGAGGAACCAATTACATAGCCAATGATACAATGGTTTTCCCCAAAGACATTTACCATTTATGGGAATTTATGCTCATGGCCATGGAGGTGATATTGTTAGTGGTTTATCTAGTACTAATAGAGGTATTGGTGGGGATGATAGAGGGGTGGTGTTGGCCACTATGGGTGTGTTATTTTAGAATTTAAGTCCATATTTTTTCCTAGTTCTTGATCCATTGTGTATACCAGGTTGAAGTGATGAATTTTAATTATAAATACTTAGTTTAGAAAGTTAATTTTGAGTTTCAAAGTTGAGTTATTCAGGTGTGTCAATTTTTTTGATAGGTAACTTTATTCCTTTTAAGTCATTAGTTATTGATGGGCCCTATTTTGATGACATGGTTAAGTGAGTGGTTTTTAGAACCTATTTAGTTCTAATGGGATCTACTTCACTATCTTAGATGATGAACCTATTATCAAAACATCTTCAGTTTTTAATGGGATCTATTTATCTGACTCAATGTTAGAGGTATAATCACTGATAGGGGTGAATTAGTGAGCTCAAATGTTTCAATCTCAATTTTAATCCTTTCAAACTATTTAATAAATCAACATATATCAACTTGATCAACCAACACTAACAAAAGAGCTCATTCCTCCAATGCATACACAAGATCAAACACATAACACATAGTTCTTGTGGGAAACCCTCATGGGGAATAAAAACCACTCTTAAACCTATAACACATGCACTACTTGTCCTATAAGACATTAAAAAAAAGAGACTGGTCAACTGCTTTAGACCAAAAAACCTTGATCATATCCTCCTGACTAAAGGCCTTTAGTGAAACACGTATTTCATAAGGATCAACTACCCCTAAGGAAGATCAAGTCCTTTAGACCCTCCTTTAAACACCTCCACCTTAGTAATGATGTCTTCAACACCTAATTATGGACCTCCAATTATTAAACCCTTACACAAACTCCCTCTCTATCTCATACATGCCTCTCACATAGGCATGCCATAATCTCTCTTCTTCTTTATCAAACTATCCTCATATGCACATTTAGACCTCTTTGTATATCCTCAAACTATAAGATCACTATTTAGACATTATAAATATGACCTATAGGTCATACACTCAATCTTCAATATGATTTTCTCATCAAATCATAAACTAGGCACTCTACCTCTCCTTCACTTCATAACTCTCACATACACCTAGCACTAGTCTCACACTCATGTCTAGAAACCAACACATTTGGTTGCACCATTTATAAATCTATCATGATTATCAAGATCAAAATATTTAAGGTTAGCCAAAACACATGCCTTAACCCTTAAGGTATCTTACATGGGTCACACTTAAGCCCAACTTTTTTTTAAATAGGCCTAAGTCACCTTTTAGGTCCTATAGAGACCCATCTAGCTCTTTGACACTTCTACAAGAAAAATTAAGAACAAAATACCACTTACAAATGTGTGGACCCATTATACATGACCTATTTGACATCCTTGAATGATTTCAATTTCCAAAACACACTTATGTTAAAGCACAATTTTCTTAAACAACACTTTATGCACATAATCACCATGAATGAATACACAATCAACTTCTAAGCCTTTGTTCATACTACATATGATTATTCAAACTTTCATAATAACATAGATTATATTAATGGAGTATACAACATGATACAATATCTAATTCATCATTAAACATTGAAACAACATCAAAATGAGTTCAAACTCAACTTTGATGGGGCATCCAAGTCGAATGGTAAAGCTAGTGGAGGAGGAATTATAAGGAATGATAAAGGATGGATGATTGCTATCTATGCTAATGGAATAGCAAGCCAGAGCAATGACTATGCTGAAGTAATGGCTCTCTTATGGGGGTTAAAATTGGCTATATCCCTAGGAATAAGGAACTTGAGTATATAAGGAGACTCTAAAATGGTCATAGATGCAGTTAATCAAGCATCAAATGTGGGAATTAAGCTAAGAGATATCATTACAAATATTCAAATTCTTTTACAGAAGTTATTCAGAGTGGAGATTTCTCATATTTATAAAGAGGGAACCGTGTTACGGATGCCTATGCCAATCTTGGTCAGAATTTTTTAGGTTGGAGGGTGTGGTGACAAGGTGTTCATATTCCCTTAAAAATTAGGGATATTATTCAAAAGGAGATGACTTGTCAAGGATGAGGAGGATTTATGACAAGGATAACTCTTGGAGGTGGTCCATGTGGAGGGGACCATCATGGATTTCAGAACTTGATAACTTTTGTACTCTTTTGAAAATCATTCATGATTTATTGTATCAAGAGGTTAAGGCATGCAGGCATCATTATGAAGATCAATGGGAAATGATTTCCAAGCATGGGAGTAGACAATGTCATCTCTATAGGGTATTTCAAATAATGAGCCATCACATCTTCATTATGCATAAGCGGAAGCAAGGGTTAACAACCATTTCAAAGCTGAAAGCTGAATTTAGGAACTCCATGGGTTGCATCTGTAAATCCAAAATGGGAGGAGATTGAATTCAAACTGAACCAGTCTCCTACTATGAATTCAAAGATAATCCACTGGTTTGGCATTATTGTAAAGAAGGGGGTATCAGCCCATATCTGGAAAGGCTTAATGGGTTCAATGAAAACTTGTCTGAGCAATTTGTGAGATCCTAGTTAAATAGGTGGGTCACAGTTGGTGGAATCATTTTTGAAATCTCTAAAAAGGTGATTACTATGGCCACAAAATTGACCATGCAGAGGACAAAGCTTCAAAGGAAAACAAAAATTATGGATCTTTTAAGCCATAAACTGTTCTTGGGAGAGGGAGAACTTGTCCCTTATCAAGGAGGATTCAAGCATGCTAAACTACTTGAGCCATGGGATGGAGTGTGCTTCATTCTCATGAAGTACTTCACACTCGAAGGTCGATTTACCAGGTTCTATAATTACCATCTTCCTCTGTTAAATCACTTCATGCTCAATGTTATTATTAGTTTTCCTTTTTACCTGCTCTCCTCTTTAGAACACTCTGTCCTTAGGGTGAGAGCGAAAATGTCTAAAAAGCTAGGTATGAACCCTATTCCCCTACACCATGGCCTCATTTTTTGCTTGTATAACTTTCACCAAGCCCTTGAGCCATCCAATACTATCAAAATTGATAGTGGTGGCATTCCTTCCAATCCAGTGTCTAGTGATGCTATTGATGAGTCCTATTTTTCCCCGGCTCCTACCAAAACAAAAGATGTTTCTTTCTCCACCCCAGAAGAGACCCCTGTTGACACCCCTAACTCCTTTGTGAACAAGAAGGGTAAGAAGAGGATGGTTGATGAGGAGGAAGAGAATATTATGGAGACCATGAAGGGGACCCACAAAAATCTGGGTAAGGCCATGGGGGGCCAAGGTGGTAAATCTTATAAGTCTTCCAAAGTTAATAAGGGAGGCTTCTCCTCCAGAATTCATAGGTCAGGGTGGATTTCTGGTAAACTCACCTTGAAGGCCAAACTTATTGATTATTCAAAAAATGCTTTGGAGGAGGCAACCCAGGAGGAAGAGTCTAAGGAGCTGGAAATCTAGGAAATTTTTGAGGACACTGGAGGGAAGTAAGAGACTAGGGATTTTGACGTTACTGAGGAGCATGGTGCTGACACTATGGAAACTATTGAAAATAAGGGGAAATTTTATGTTGAGGATGCTATCAAGGAAATAGAGAATGAGACTGATTGGAAATCTGAAATTGTGGCCCTGAAGGATTGTATTCAAAAGCTGGAGCAGAATTTCACCAAGGGACTCTGGAATACAATTATCTTGAACATGTCTATGCTAAAAGAAGTGGGTAATACTGGGTCTACCAACAATGTAGAGAATACTAAGAAACTTAATGATCTCAAACCAATGGTTATGTAAGGATAGACCCCTCTGACTCTGGTCTTTCCATTTCTTGTTTATCTTATTTATGTGTCTGTTGGTTCTCAGCTAGTGTCGTCGTCTCTCTGAAGGCATATTTTTTTTGTTTGCCTTCTTGTATTTTTTGCCCTATGAAGGGTTTGACCCCTAGTTTTCTACCTTACCTTATCAAAAAAATCAAAATGAGTCCAATTACCCTTCTTGAGTTACTTGTAGAACACAGTCAAACACATAGTTAACTTTAGACCTCAATATCTTTGACTATACACATTTTCAGACCTTAAAATTTATATTTAAATATGAAACTTGGAGTATTATACAAATTTTATTTTTACACCATGGTAAAGTTATGTATATATCATAAGTTATGTCTCAAAAACTAGGCACAAGTCTTTCCTTTGTTAAATTCAAATATTTGAATTCAAACAGTCACAGTTAAACATCAAACACTATGCTCGCATCTTATGTCCTCACTGCTTTAGATAAATCATGTAACATCAATATTATTTTATTTATCTCAAAACATAACTCATATTTTACCAATTCTAAATGCTAAACCTTGAACATGTTAACCTCACCTCGTGTAATCTTGCAATATTGACTCATCGTGCACTGTCGATCTCTATAGATTAGTTAGGTCTTTATCTTATGGCACTCACCATTTGATCTTGATCATAACCCCCATGATAATTAAATTTGATAACCTTGTATTCATTATAATTAATTATACTATTAGACATCATGCACTTTTTACCATCTTTCTCAATACGCATCATTAGATCAAAACTGTACGATCCCCTGTGCACAGTTGGATCTTAGAAGAAGCTCGATCTTTATATCTATTAACTAATGAAAAATGTTAGGTTGTGGAGCTAAAAGCTTCAACTATGTAGATAAAAAAAGGAGGTTGCTAAAGATCTAGGAGTACTGGCATCGGTAGCATGACCGACGTCGGTCAAGATGAAGTAGAAGGCAACCAGCGTCAGCAGGAAGTCAGCCAACATCAGTCAACACCAGGCAAACAGGGACCGACATCGATCGCCTATGTGTTCTAGAACTGTTCATTGCATGAACAGTTAGTTAAGTGAACTGAGTGTTTGCATGTAAAGGCTATTTTGAGTCTTGAGTTGCGCGTCTATTATTAGTAAACTAAGAGTCTAAGTTATTGTTTAAGTTTGGGATCTATTTATAGACCCATTAGCATGTATTATAATTATGAGCTGAAAAGGAAGGCAAGGTAGATCCTTCCATTGTAAGATCATTCAGTTGTAGGTTTTTGCAAGCTCATAGGAGATCTACATGTGTAAGTATGGTCTGTTGAATTGCAGGTTGCAGGTTCATGGGAGATCAACTTGAAGTACTTTAGAGTGCTTGGTGTACTGGCAGGGTTATTATTGACTGGTTGGAGAGGTGAACACCAATTCTGTGTGTGAGTTGTGTGTTGAGACCATTTTTGGTAGGAGAGTGTTTTGAAGAAGAATTATTGTATAGTTGAGGTGTGGGAAGCCTCTGTAAGGTGGAAGAGTGTGGCGGCTCTTTATTGTATTCTTTTATGTACAAATGTTAATACAAGATAGTGTATTGTCTCTCATATTTTGTGTTATTGGTGAATTCTAGTTACTTGTGCTTCTGGTATATTTTTGCATGTTTAATTGCTTGTATTTGGTAATGATATTGTGCTCTTTCTGAGGAGCAAGATCCTAACAAGTGGGATTAGAACAGGTGTGTTTGTTCTTGGATTTCCTGACAACTGGTATCAGAGCTTTTGGTTGGGATACTAACAGATTGGATTAGATCTGGTTAGTGTGTGTTGATTACAGGTTACTCACAGGGGTTTTTGTTTGAGTGGGAGTAGAGCAATGGCAAAAGAAAGTAGACTACGAATGGAGAAGCTTAATGGCAGGAGGTCTAAGTCCAAGTATGGCAGAATAACCTTCTGGAAATGTGGAAAGCAAGGGCACTTAAAGAGAGATTGCAGGTCGGGTGAAGATCAGCATGAAGGACATGAAGAAGAAGCAGATGTTGTGGATTTCGTTGCATAGGATGCTCTGGTATGTTCTTTGGATAAAGTAGAATCTTGGGTTTTAGATTCTGGTGCCTCTTTTCATGCATCCCCAAATAGGGAATTTTTCATGAGTATGTCCAAGGAGACTTTGGAGAAATTTGTGTAGGGGATGGTAAGCCTTGTCATATGGTTGGCAAAGGGAAAGTGAAGCTGAAATTGTAGATAGGTAACACATGGGTGTTAAAAGAGGTCATGCATGTCCCAGTTTTGGAGCGGAATTTGATTTCTGTAAGAATTTTGGGTGATGAGGGTTGCACAATAACTCTCACAGCAGACTCTTGGAAGGTTACCAAGGGTGCACTTGTAGCAAGAGGTAAAAAAGTAGGTACGCTTTATCTATCTACTTGTATTACTGATTCTCTTTCTAGGTTATCTACTTCAGCTGTAGATTCGAAGATGTGGCTAAATAGGTTTGGTCACATGAATAAGAAGGAGATGCATGTTCTTGAGTCAAAGGGTATGCTTTCAGATTTGAAGAGCATAGATTGAGATTTCTATATGCAGAAGAAGAAGGTGACGTTTCTTGAGAAATCTGATGTTAGTGACAAGAATAGGAAAGCCTTGGTTTTCAAGGAGAAGGTGACAGACATAGTTCAACACAAGGGGTAGAAGAATTCTAAGCAGAGCAAGGGTGATTTGGATAAGGGTTTGATCCAAAAGGAGCTCGTGAGAAGAAGTCAGTTCTCACAAGCAAAACACAGAGACTGACGTCGGCAAGAAAACTGGAATCAGTGTCCAGACAGGGACCGACATCGGCTATGCGCAGCCCGACGTCAGTGACTCAAGGTAGATAAACACCAACATCAGTCAGGGGGAACCAATGTCAGCAATGAGGCAGTCATAGGGAACCACCATCGGTCGGATGTAGACTAAGATGTGATCAGCATCGGTCACTAAGACAAATTTTGGGTGGACAGCAAGCTATCAAGGAGTCTCAAGCACCCATATGGAGGACTTAAAGGGTGTGTAAGCCTCAAATTCATCATTTCCCTTCTTTACACTACTCGTTACTCACTTATGGTAAAGAACCAGGAAGTTGTTAAAAAAGTAGAACAGGTAGATCCAAGAAACAATGGGAGCTTGGCATGGATGGAGGATCTGATTCCTTGGAGGAGAACCAAACAGGGGTTTTTGGTGGAGTTTCCAGCTGGAAGTAAGCACTGAGAGATGAATGGATGTTCAAGATGAAGAAGAGCAGAAATGGATACGTGAGATGGAAGGCTAGGGTATATGGTCTTGTATAAGTTGCAGGGCAATGGAGGTTTGATCATTGTGTTTCTCTTTACCAGGTTGGATAATATTAGCTACATTATCCTATTACTGTATGATGTGCTTGTTGCAGGGTTACATATACAGGGAGTTGCTGAACTAAAGGTAAAGCTAGTTCAGAGGTGTGTCATGAGGAATCTAGGAGTAGCAAGATTCTTTGGCATGAGTGTGTTCTAGGGACATGGAAGGTCACAGGTTGACTTTGTTTTAGGATGATTGTGTGAGACCGGTTAGCACACCGATGGTTGGAAAATTCACATAACAGTGTCTTGATTCACATAATGAGGTTAAGTGCATGGTATGTACTAAACTTGAGTTTTCCCAAGCAGTGGGAGTTGTCAGAAAGTTAGAGCCTATCTGGGAAAGAAGCACTGGAGGGTAGTTCAGTGGATTCTTAGAGGGACCAGCAGCAGGTGCACATGTTATGCAGGTTCAAGTTATTTTCTACATGGGTTTGTAGATGTGGATGTGGCAGGTGATTTGGATGATAGGTGTTGCACTACAGGTTTTGAGGTGGTTAGTCTTCAAGAGTGATCTTGAAGAGGGATACAAAGCCAAGGGAACAAACTAGATGATGTACAGGTACAGGTACAGGTATAATTGTAGCTATTTATCTCTAAGTGGGAGATTGTTAGGTTGTGGAGCTAAAAGCTTCAACTATGCAGATGAAAAAAGGAGGTTGTTGAAGATCTAGGAGTACCAGCATTGGTAGCATGACCAACGTCGGTCAAGATGAAGCAGAAGGCAACCAGTGTTGGCAGGAAGTCGGTCGACGTCGATCAGCACTAGGCATATAGGGACCAACGTCGATCGCCTGTGTGTTCCAAAACTATTCATTGCATGAACAGTTAGTTAAGTGAACTGAGTGTTTGCATGTAAAGGCTATTTTAAGTCTTGAGCTGTGTGTCTATTATTAGTAAACTAAGAGTCTAAGTTATTGTTTAAGTCTGGGATCTATTTATAGACCCATTGGCATGTATTGTAATTATGAGCTGAAAAGGAAGGCAAGGTAGATCCTTCCATTGTAAGATCATTGAGTTGCAAGTTGTTGCAAGCTCATAGGAGATCTACATGTGTAAGTATGGTCTGTTGAATTGCAGGTTGCAGGTTCATGGGAGATCAACTTGAAGTACTTTAGAGTGCTTGGTGTACTGGCAGGGTTATTACTGACTGGTTGGAGAGGTGAACACCAATTCTGTGTGTGAGTTGTGTGTTGGGACCATTTTTGGTAGGAGAGTGTTTTGAAGAAGAATTATTGTACACTTGAGGTGTGGGAACCCTCTGTAAGGTGGAAGAGTGTGGTGGCTCTTTATTGTATTCTTTTCTGTACAAATGTTAATACAAGATAGTGTATTGTCTCTCATATTTTGTGTTATTGGTGAATTCTAGTTACTTGTGCTTCTGGTATATTTTTGCATGTTTAATTGCTTGTATTTGGTAATCATATTGTGCTCTTTCTGAGGAGCAAGATCCTAACAAGTGGGATCAGAACAGGTGTGTTTGTTCTTGGATTCCCCGACAAAAAGTTTGACATGTTTAAATTTATATTAATTATATATCTTCACTATATGAATTATCACTAGTCATTAGATCTTCATTTTGTCTTGATATTTAACATTGTGCAAAATAGATTAAGAATGGGGACCATTGCTATCTACTTGGAAGGCCTACTTTGCACCTCCAAATATTTTGATTTTCTCAGGTGAAAGTTCTAAAAATTAGACAATATGATCTACTCATATATTATAATCCAACCATATAAAAATATGCTCCTATAACCCTCACACGTGTGAGATATAATGACATTAAAATACTTCCTTAGATTTATCTATTCATAGAGCCAACTATGTCAAGAACCATCTAGAAAGACCAACTTTGCACATGCATAAATTTTTTCACACTTCATAGATTGATATAAAATTTATTAAAAATCAACTAGGCACAAAAATGAATAAACACATATGATCACATTCTTCTAAAACATCCACATGTGTGAGATATAGCACCATCAAAATGCCTACTTAGCTTTTCTTTCCACATTGTAAATTTGGCTAAGTATGGGAAAATAATGTCAAAATGCCCAAGAGCCTAACTTTGTAGTTGCATATATTTTATCTCACTTCATTTCTATACTTGAGACTTTGTTAATATAAACTAGGGACTAATGTGATCATAACCATATGACCAACTCCCCCTGACTCATCCACACATGGCAATGGTGACATTAGCAAACTACCTACTCAAATTTTTTTCTACTATACCCAAAAGGTCTAGATGAAACTTATGGACTATGAATTAAAATCATGCACATAAGGAATCAAAGCATATAAAACATCTTATGGACATCTTTCACAACCTCAAATCAATACATTCATCCTTGAACATCTTTAACCATGCCAAAACTGAAGATCAACCAAGCTAACTTCAAGCACACTAGGACACATTGCACACTTTGTCATTATTTAGGATATAAAATAAATTCATCCACTCATTAGGAAAACTCCATTAAATCACCATGAAATCATTGAAAACTCTCCAAAAATCTCCCCCTTTGTCATTTATGTCAACACACATCAGTCAACTCACCTTCCTTTTCTCTCTCCAAGAATTCTCATAATAAGAACTTTATCCCCCTTTAACATAATGACAAAGTGGGAACCAACTAATCTTAGGGACCTAAAAAGGCCATAAAAAGGAGAGGACCACCTTAAAAATATGATAAAAACTCCCCCTTACCTTGAGCCTACCTCTTCTTATCTTGACAACCTATTGCTTCATGCCAACACTCTCTTCAACTAAGCACTACAACCAATGAAGAAAGAACAAAAAAAAATTGAAATATAATGTAACTCACCAAGAAACATCTGAGAGGGACTCCCCCTAAGATTTTTGAGCCATTTTACCTTTTGAACATCTTCAGATCTCCCTACATCATGAGGATCTTATTATCGTTCTCTCTTAAACCACTTTAAGGACCACCAATATAAATTCATGCCATAAAAAAAAAAAACTTGATATAAAACAACATAAGAAATCACCTTGAAATACTTGATCTTTTGGAGAAACTAAAAAAAACACATCTTCAAGACTAGGTTTATCTAGATTCCTTATAGCCCTACATGAAACTTGTAGAGCCCATGACTTTTAATAGACATATATTTAGGACTTGAAACTTCATATATAGATCATTCTAATATGTCCCCTCAAGTACACCAATTTGCAACACCTAGATCATTTTATATAGCATAATTCATAAACTTACTAGCCAATTAGGCCTCTATTTTGACAAAAAAACATGAATAATTTGAAAACCAAAAACCTTAAAATATATATGAAGTATGATTTGATAACCCATTTGTCCCATTAAACCTATTAATAAGCCTTAGACCTTAACTCATAAGGCAGATCGCTTTTCTAGCCTAGCCCAAAACCTTAGAATCTCAAAACAAAGAGTCAACAAACCTCCTTTTGGTCAATGTCCACCTCTAAAACTTATTGTATACTTGGAGATAACCATTAAAAACTTATAGAACAAGAATTGAGATTAAACATATCTAGGAACCCATACATTATTTAACCCATTTTGGGACCTGCATACTCTTAAGCACAAATTGAGAAACTTGAGAGCAAACAAAAATATCTAATTTGACTTCAACATACCTTCAGACCACAAAACCACTTGGACCATGCTAGAATAAGGTCAACAAACCATTTTATGTAAAAATACTCTTCTTGAAATTGAATCAATCTCATTAGGCAATCTAGAAGCATTCAATCTAACCCTACAAACTGACCACATATAGCTATCAACATCATGACATTAACACAACATATATTCCATCTGGACGCACGTGTTCCAACTAAAAATAATCATTTATAGCCTTCTAATACCATATTAAGAACACCAAAACAACACTTTCTTCTCCACTGAAAGGAGTCTCTTAAGAAGCATAGATAAAGACATATTTTACACCACAATGCTCTAAAACAAAGTGAATCTAGGAGTGGCTCTCATAGCCTCAGTAACCATTAGAATCCTCTTATAACTATGAGACTTCTTACTCTTTTTATTCCCATATTTAATCTGAAATATAACAACTGATTCCTTTTCTATATCACTCTCATTCTCTTCTAAGATAGAATTGACAACACATGGAGCAACTATGGAATCTTGAAATACCTTTTCATTTGAAGAATCAACCTTACAATTAGGAACCTCATCACTAGACACTGATAATTGATGTAATTTGAATAATAATTTCTCAACAGCAATAGAATGTTTGCTTGGATCTATACTCATCTCAAAACTTGCCTCAACTAGCATCTTGGTCTCCTCCTTGAGCTTGGTCTCATTATTCTCAACATGAGTAGACAATGAGATCCCTTGGCAATATTTAACTTTTTTAGCATTCTCTACCATATAAAATAGATTACTTAGACTTATAGACTCATCATGACTCACACTTACCACCTTTGGCTTCCATGAGTTAACCTGCCTTTTTCCTTGCACTCTAAGAGCCTGATTGAACCTATTCTAATTTCTAGGCCTCTGCTTGGAAAATCTAACAATGTGACCTCTCTTTTGATAGTTGAAGCACATAATACAATACCATATTTGGAAAAAATATTACAATGTGTCCTAGTTCATAAAAACAATAGCATTCATTATTTCTTGAAGGAAACTCAACTTGCCTTACCTTAAATGGATAATGTTTTGTAAAGTATCCCACATCATGATAGTTAAATCACTCAACCTTGCTCACACTTTTTTATTGATTACACCCATCATAGTTCCAAGCAAATTAATTTGTAATAGGTGTCTTACACTCTCTAGCCTTATGACCAGTTTGATTAAATGTGTAACAGTAACCATTGAAACTTTCATACCTCATGGAGTTTGGTTGTCTAATCTAATTTGTCTTCATTCTACTATCACCTTCATTCCTTGTCTGAAGATTCATCTTCAAAGTCAAATTGTTCTTATTCATTTTAATCTTCATCTTATCTTGAGTTTCATTCTATGGTTCTTCTTTGTATCCAAGACTAGTTGTATCACTTGCATACTTTTGATCATTTAGAATATTATCCAGATTACTTGAGCCCTTTTCAAATATCATAAATGGCTTTACCTTACTATATGTCTTCTTTAACTTAGATCTTAGTGACTCATTTTTAATTAAATACCTTGAATATTCATCTTCTTTAGCTTTGAGGCTTGTATATAGGACTTATAATTAATAATTGAGATGTTTGACTATATCTTCATGCTCCTTAGTGTCTTCATTTATTCCTACCTCATACACACAGAATTATTCCTCATAGTCTTTGAGTTTAGATATCATCTACTTATTGATCTTCTTCTCAATATTTATTTCTTTAAGAGCAATCATCAATCTAGTCTCATAGTCCACCTCATCTTCATCATCATTTAAATCACTCTAAGTAGACTCCTTTTGATGTGAGTAACTACATTCCTCAGCCATTAAAAGGGCTCTATCTTTATCAAGATCATCATCTTCATGATCATACTCAGAGTCACTAACTTCACTCTCATCTGATGAGATGCAATCTTATTTGGTGTAGATATTCTTCTTGTCTTTGAAGTACTTCTTCTTGTTGTCAAACCTTCTAAATCCCTTTTTGCTTTTATCAGACCTGAATGATCTCTTTCCATCATCATGACCTTGATCATGCTATTCATCATCATCTTTATTATACTTATGAGGGCACTTATTAGCAAATTGTCATATCTCACCATAATTAAAGCATTTGAGGGGTACTTTAACTTTATACTTACCAAAACCTATTCTTAATTTCCTTGAAATCAATGCAATTATTTCATCCTCATCTATATCAAAAATGTCATCCTCTTTGGGTTTCTTACCTTGGAACTTCTTCTTTGTCTTCATTTCAGTCTTGAAAATTGATTCCTTATTTGGTGATATATCATCATTCATCATATATCATCATGGATTACCTCAATGTATTTAGTCTCTAAAATACCACAAGTGATAGCATTCATTACCTTAGAATTGTTCTCAAACAACTTTTTATCTGTAACACTAGCTGGATGAGTAGTAGGAGCAACATAACCATCCACAATATATTTACATACATAAAACCCTAGGTAAATAGTGTATGTCCCAATCGTTTCACTATAAATTGCATAATTGGATCCATTGAACATCAATGCTTTATGAGTAGAGAAACCTCCTTGATGACTACCCATATTGTACCTTAGATCACCTTCAAGATGTCAAGCTTTATCAAAGGACCTAATTTAATACCAATTATTAGAGGTATAGTCATGAAGAGGGGGCTGAATTAGTGAGCCTATATATTTTAATTTCAATTCCAATCCTATTAAACTATTTAAATAATGAACATATATCAACTTGATCAAACAACAGTAGCAAGAGAGATCGTTCATTCAAGCATACACAAGATCAAACACATAACAAATAGTTCTTATGAGAAAACCTCATGGGGAATAAAACCTAATCTCAAGCCTATAACACATGGATTACTTGTTCTATAATAAATTACAAATAGGAGATTTATCAACTCCTTTAGACTAGCAAATCTTGATCATATCCTCCTGACTAAAGGCCTTTAGTGAAACACCTATTTCACAAGGAGCAATTGCCCCTAAGGAAGAAAAAGTCCTTTAGACCCTCATTTGAACACAAAAAAATTAGTACTAATATATTCAACACATGATTATTGGATCTATTATTATCAAACCCTACATAAACTCCCTCTCTATTTCATACAGACCTCTCACATAGGCATGCCACAATATCCTTCTTCTTTACTCAAATTGTCCTCATATGCACACTCAAACCTCTTTGAATATAATAAAATTGTAAGAGAACTATTTGGAGATAAGAAATATGACATATAGGTCATACACATAGTCCTTAATATTCTCTTCTCATTAACTCATCAACTGGGTACTCTACCTCTCCTTCGCTCCACAACTCTCACATACACCATGCACTAGTCTCACACTCATGTCTAGAAAATAACACATCTGGTTTCACCATTTATATATCTATCATTATTATTAAGATAAAAATATTTCCTATTATCCATAACACATTCCTTCACCCTTAAGGCATCTTACATGGGTCACACTTAAGCATAACTTTATTTCAAATAGGCCTAAGTCACATTTTAGGTCATATGGAGACCCATCCAGCTCTTTGACACTTATTAGAGTAAAATTAAGAATAAATAACCACTTAAAAATGTGTGTAACCATTAAAAATTACACCTTTGACATCCTCAAATGATCATAGTTTTCAAAACACACTTTTTCTAAAGCACAATTTGTTCAAACAACACTTTGTGCACACAACCACTATAAATGAATACATAGTCAAATTCTAAGCCTTTATTCATACTACTTATGATTAATAAAACCTTAATAATACACATATATTATATTAATAGAGTTTAAAACATGATATAATATATAATTCATCATTAAACATCAACACAACATCAGAATAAGCTTAATTACCCTTTTTATATTACTTATATGACACAATCGAACACATAGTCAATTTTAGACTTCAATATATTTGACTATACACACTTTAAAAACTTAAAATTTATATTTCCAAATGTGCCTTGGAGTATTATACAAATTTTAAATTTACAACATGGTCAAATTAAGCATAGATTGAAAGTTATGGCTCAAAAACTAGGCACTAGTCTTTCCTTTGTTAAATTCAAATATTTGAATTCAAATGGTCACAATTAAACATCAAACACTATGCTCGCATCTTGTGTCATAAATAATTTACATAAATAAAAATATATATATTATTATATGTATCTTTACCTTTAACTCATAGTGCACCAATTCCAAACTCTAAACCTTGAACATATTGACCTCATCTCGTGTAATCTTGCAATATTGACTCATTGCATGCTATTAATCTCTAAAGATCAGTCAGGTATTTATATTATAGTGCTCACCATTATATATTTCTCAAAAACCCCATGATAATGACACTTAAAACCCTCAAATTCATGATAATCACTTATACTATTAAAGATTATGCACTTATTACCATCTCACTCAACACGTACCATTAGATCAAAATTGTATGATTGCCTACACATCATTGGATCTTAGAAGAAGCTTGATATTTATCTCTATTAAAAAAATAACACTTTGATTTTTTTGAATTGATTTGAAACATATATCTTCAATGTATGAATTCTCATGGGCCATTATATCTTTATTTGGTCTTGATCTTTAAAATTATGCAAAATAGACAAAGTATAGGGACCATTGCTATCTACTTGGAAGGTCAACTTTGCACCTCCATATCTTTTGCTTTGCTCAAGCATGAGTTATAAAAATTGGAAAATATAATATAATCACATAGGATAATCCAACCATATAACAATATACTCCTATAATCCTCACACATGTGAGATATAATGACATTAAAATGCTTCCTAAGATTTATCAGTTCACAAAGCCAATTATATCAAGAACTTTCTAGAAAGACCAACTTTGCACATGCATAAATTTTGTCGTGCTTCATCACTTGATCTAAAAGTTAGAAAAAATAAACTAATAACAAACCTAAATAAACCATATGATCACCTTATCTTGAAACATATACATGTGCAAGATATGCCACCCTCAAAATGCCTAATCAACTTTTCTTACCACATTACAAATTTAGCTATGGGAAAATACTATCAAAATGCTCGAGAGCCCAAATTTACACTTGCATATATTTTATCATGATTCATATATATACTTGAGACTTTTATAATATAAATTAGTTATTAATTTCATCACAACCATATGACTAACTCCCCCTCACTCATCCATATGTGGTAATGGTGATGTTAGCAAACTGCCTACTTAGATTTTCTAATACTAGACCCAAAAGGTTTAGATGAAACCTATGGACTACCAGATGAATTACACTCATGAACACAAGTAATAAAAGAATATAAAGCATATTATGGACCTATTTAACCACATTAAATCACCATATTAATCCCTGAACATCTCTAACCATGATAAAACTAAAGATCAACCAAGCCAACTTCAAGCACACTAGGACAATCACATTGCACACTTTGTCATTATCATTTAGGATATTAAATAACTTCATAAACTCATCAATATAACTCCATAACATCACCATGAAATCATTTATAACTCTCTAAAACTTAGTTGATTTACTTATTCCTAACATGTTATCAGTTCTTAACATGCCTCAAATCACTAATTCAACTGACATAATTAATATTGAAATGGTGTAAGTTCTTGATCATTCCTTAAACTCCTTATATTTTCATAATATCAAAGGTAACAATAAAATGATAACAATCAACTTATTCCCTCCTATCTTTATATATAGGATAAATGGTAATTTTATAAGGGTTGTTTGATTCTCATTGTAATTTTTCCTAAAAGGAAAGGAGAAAGAAACTTTGTATTCATTCTTCCAATGAGGAGCATAAGGTAAATTCAAAAAAATTATGTCTAGTTTTTTCTTTGTATATGTATGTTTTTTTTTATGTTATTATATATCTCTTAATTAAAGTAACACTTGTTTTATTCTAAAACTAACACTTTACTTTTTATGATTACTTCTTGTCATGAATTGGATGAAATCGATGTTTTCCTGTTTATGTGTGACTCTTCACCTTAATTTTATTTTATTTTTGGTTGAGAGTATTAAAACCCACACTCAATTTAACATGTAAATATTTTAAATAGGTTATATTTATCTTTTTTTAAATAAAGGGAATCTCCCTTCTGAATAGAGGAGATAATTTTGGTCTCTACTATTTTGAAATAATTATTTTTTCAAAGTGAAATATATTTCATAAATAGAGTGGTTTTTTCCAATGCAAGGGAATTTTCCACACTTATCCCTTACTTTTTCTCTTATTAGGTTAAACAATGTTGAAGAAAATAAGTGTAAGGATGAATATTGTTGGGGTTTTCTACTTGATGTTATAAACCTGCTAGCTTCTTGGAGATGAGGAGGGTGGAGTGATAATTACAACAATCCCCCACCACCTCTTCCTCCTTCCTTCATCATTTCTCCTAATGCTTAATGTGGACTATGTGTTATGGCTTTGTTTTATAGTTTTTTGGCCTTGCCACCTTTTGGCTTATTTTTTTCAAATTTTATTACACTAATGTAATTTCAAGGCTTTTTAATGTGATTCTTCAAGTTTTGATTGTTCCAATCACTTTTTTTTATGATTTTATATACCTCATATTTTTTTTAATATTATTTGACTAGCCTTCCAATTAAAAAAACATCTTAAACCCCCTCTTGTCATTTATCGTAATGAAAAAAATATGTATATAATTAAATCAGATATTAATATTTTAATTATAATTAAACTTATTTTCCATGTGTATGGGTTAATTTATTTCACTTTGATGTAAAACTAATTTCACATAAAACATAACTTCAAACACTTAGCTCAAATACTCCATTGTTTTTATATCTTAAAAAATTAAATCAAAAAATCAAAATCAATTATAAACACTTTCATTCAAAACTCAAAATATGACTACACATCATAATACATTGCCCTAGTTTTGGTTAATTTTAAGTGACCATTGGGAGAGGTACCACATTTATTCCTTGTAGTTGGTCAAGTGTTTGGCTATCTACTATAGTAATTTTGGTCATTTCAAAGTAAAATGACCATTTTTAGAAAATAATCACTTACAATTAAAGTCATGGGATTTGGAGTTAAGTGAAATTTTAAAAATAATCATCACTCTCATAGATTCTGTAATGGAATATGCCAAATATTTAGTCACTTTGTCATCTCAATTTTGATTTTGTTCAGACAGGGTGTTAAATTAAATTTTGGATTCTACTACCTTTTGTTTTATTTCACCCATGTTGCCTTTTCAAATTTAGAGATTATATTTACAAATGGTATATTTATAGAAGACTTAATATAAATATTTTTTGTTTCATTATATGAGAAACAAAAAAGAGATATAAGGCTAGGATTATAAACCATATCAATGTGAATCTAGAAGGTATTGTGTGTGGTTGATAGAGAATTATTTAGAGGATTGTGTGTGGAGAGTGAGAGATCACATCTCTCTTGGTTTTGGGTTCATTAGTTTGGTAAGTTGTGTGATTTTAGAAGTGGCTCATATTATTATCAATTTTAAGAATGGATATACAGAGGGTATTTCTCTTAGCTTTCAAATGACATAGGCTATAGATTAATAAATCACTCAATCTCTTCCAATCAAAATTTCATAGTTTTTTCTTCCATTTTAGTAGTGTTTTTTTATTGTAATAAAATTTATTTATCTTATTATAGTATAGAATAATTGACATGATATATTAATATTAGGTTATAAATAAGTACCTTGCCTAAATTAAAATGTATTTTATTTTATTAAACTTGATCAAATATGTTTACTTTTTTATTAAAAATAAATTTTAGTAAAAAAATAAATAAATATCCCCAAGTAAGAAACACACAAACCAATGCAAACATAGAGAATTAAATATATAACATTGGTAGGTGAATAAATTCTACTCCCTTAACTGCTAGCATATATTGGGACATGCATGGTAGAATTGTGATTGGCATAATCTGTTACTTATTTATATGATAATTAAAATATCTTCATATTTGTATAAATGTCATATTACATACTATCCATATCCTTAATAGAGTATATATATGAGATTTTGGTTAGTATTATATCTTTAAACTAAAAAATATGTTCTTAATACATGGTTGTGTAGGTTCTACCCTTGCAGTATGTCAGTTATATATTTCTAGTATTATGCTTTGTTATCAATAGTTGGTGTTGATATGCTCTATTTTTATTTTATTATTTTGATATATTATTATTTATCTACTCTTTATATTTATATTTCCATCCATTGCTATGGATTTTCTTTATCTATATAAGTAATTTAATTATAAGTAGTATTATATCTTTGATTCAAGAAAGTATTATGCTTTGTTATCAGTATTTAGTGTGGATAAGCCCTATTTTAAATTTATTATTTAGATATAATATTTTTTTATCTATTCTTTATATTTATATTTCCATCCATTACTATCAATTTTTGCATTTCATTTTTTGGGTTTACGTTATTGTTTATTTAGTGATACTAGAGGACCATAAAAATATAACTTTTGATCTAGAAGGAATTTAAAATTTTAGGATAATATTATTTTATATTTATCATCAAGAGTATAATTTTTTTTGAAAAAATTTGTGCAATATAGAAGTATTTGTAGTCATCTTGATGATGCAATCACAATAAAATCTATTTATTTCAACACTATTTTCAAGGTTTTCAAAATTTTAGGTTTTTTATACCCTTAATAAAATTATTAGTCATTGGATTTGTTTGATTGAGACAATGATAATGGTATAATTATATAAAAATCTTAATTTTTATCCCTAAACTTAAAAATATTTGTCTAGGTAGTCTATATACTAAGGTCTAAGGCAAGAGTTTTGACATGTCAAGGAAAATATCTGACAAAGAGGAAATGGAATCCAAAATTGATGGGTCTTCCTTTTAAGGGTTTTTTGAGATAGATAATAAAGTGATTTAGATTGATTAAAATGTGAAAAAAAAAAAAATCAATGGTCGATAATAGATATATGAATAAAATAAATTAATGAATAAGTGAGATCAAATATATATTTGACCAATTATTTGGCATCTAATATAATATATAAAACTAACATTAATTCACCAAGGTGTATCATTTACATAGATATTTTCAAATTCAAATACAAAGTAACCCACACTCTTGGCTAGTTTTAAATAGATTACATGAAACATGATTCAAAAAGTGGACATGCATACGTTTGATTGAAAATATCTAGTCACCTAGTTAAACATAATAGACAATTTTATTGATGTACATCATATCTAAAATAGACATAATGTTACAATGGCATCCTTTTATCTTTAATGTAATAAATTCATTTAGTATCAATAGTTTTATGCTGAAAATAAGAAGAAGAATTTATTAGATTTTATAATGACACAATAGTGTGATGTAGCCAAATTACTTCATATAGGGTCTCTCAAGTATTATATGGTATAACCCAACCTGTATACCTTATTTTAATGAACTGATAGATGTTTTCATCATAATTTAATACTTTTTGGTTGTATTTTTTAAGCTATTATTTTGTCAATATTATGCTAGTGATATCATAATATGTTTTAGATCATATTTAGTTGGCTATTGTTGATATTGGACTAAATACTACAACTGTAGTTTATTTTACAATTGTGTTACTTTGGTTACAATATTTAGTTTTTGTACTTGTACTATTTAGTTCAACTATATATTATTATATTGTATAGGTTCTATTGATGCCCATTTATGGGTTCAGGTACATATAACATGAGCTAAGATAGTGGTGGAATTCGGTGGTTAGGGGATAAGGAACAAGGGTAATGAGTAGTTAGGTAACCAACATAGGTAAAAAAGGGTGTTATACTTGAGTTGTAGTCACTATGCAATAGTTCATCAATTTTGTTATTCCATCACTTTTAATCATATTTCACTCTTATTCTTATTTTCAATAATCTTCATAACTTTTGTTAAGTTTGCCTTGATCATTAATCACTTGTCATCAGTTGCTTAATCGAGTTCATTATCTGATTTTTGTTTACTTAACTATTTCTAGACTTTGATATTATTATCTCATTGTGCTATTCATAATCATTATCTTTGTTTACTCATAAGACTTAATTGGATTATATCCAATTATTTTTGTAATGTTGTTTTAATTCTTAATAAATGAGGCAGGCCCACTGAGTTATGAGCTTGAGCAACACAAGCCCACATTTGTTGTCAAACCATAAGCTTACCTTCACATTTATAAAATCATTTAAATCTACTATTATCTTGGCATGCATAATAAATGATTTCTTTTTATTTTGTTTTATAAGCCGAAGTGACTCAGGTGTAGAGGTAAAAGGTTTAATGTTAATGTTTTGTTTTGTTATGTTTATTTTAACCCTTGATAGGGCCATAAATTGTCTTGGCATGGTATTAATTTTCAAATCAAATATTTTATTTTTTGAAATGATAATGTTTGGTAGGGGGCGTGGGGTTTTGAATCCCAACCAAATAAATATCAAAGCCTTTTTGGTCTTTGAAGTAAATCATTTTATTTTTTTGAGCTTGGCACAATTGAAGAGATGAAACACAACTGCCAAGACATTTTTTTGGGTTGAGAAGGTAGTTGATGAGATTTGGAAAAGATAGAAGAATATTTGAGAGAGAAGGGATAAATAATGCAGGAGGGAAAATGACCAACTTGGGTTACAGTTACATAAGCTGGGCATGGTACTTGGAAAGAACAAGGTTTTTTGTTAGAAAGTAAGAAAGTTCATATTTTTTTCTCCTCCTATGGATAACGAATCAAGTAAGTGTTGTATAAATTTATTTGGGGAAAAAGAATAAATGTTTTGATTTCTCTTTCAAATTTAAATAATGAAAGGATTATTTTGAAGCTCATAAGGAAGTCAATAGAATTCCTTATAACCTTTCAAAGGTTATATACTAGTCTAAAATGGATATTTAACTTTCATTTTATCATGGGTTGATTTAGATTTATTTTTTGGTTAATATAATTTTTAGGTTTTATATATGAAATGAATTTTTTTTATTTTTAAAAAACCCCTAAAGATATTTTACTCATGCTCTTATCTGATCATAGTAAAATGATATGATAAATAATTATTTTATTTCCGTTTTCCTAGCTATAGGGTTTGAGTTGAGGTTTAATGATTTATTTTTGCATTTTTTTGGGGTATTTCAACCATATAGAGGATGTCAGCTTGTTTAAATGGATGGGTTTTCATTTTTTATTACCTATTGAGTCAACCAATTTGAATGACATTTTAAAGATTATTTGCTTGAATAAAATAATACTTTCATGGCTGGGTTTTTATTCACCATGAGCAAAATATTTTAGATTATTTTCTTTACCTATTAGAGTGGCTGAGCTAATTATATTTGGGGTTTTATAACCAGCTAGTTTGCCATTTTTGGGTATGGTTCATTTGCATTTTGATGTATAAATATTACTTGGTGGTTATAAGTTTTAAAATGAGTTTACAATTATAACATTAATTCTTGTTTAATCCCTTGAGATCTCATTAATATTATTATAGCAATAATTTTTTAAGGGTTGACCAAACCATATAAAGGGGTTAGATATATTGATTTCACCTCTTATAATAAGTGATGAAATGATTATACCTAAGACATTGGAAAAAGGGCAAAGTATTTAAAATATTTGGTGTTGAGTTATCTATTTTTTAGTACATGCATTATGTGAATATTTATTATTTTATTATTTGTTGTAGCAGATAATTTTGTATCACTTGAAGTGATGGATGTTTATGGTGGTAAACCTGAACCCTAAGATGAAGGTTGATAGGGTTCAACTAAATATATAGTTGAAACCTATACACCTCAGAGGACAAATAGAGGTTGTCAATCTTTGTATGTTTATTGGTGTTTGTACTTATTTTTTAGTTATGTAATAATTAATTAGTTGAAGTAACTGCTAAAAACTTAATGATGGTTATTATCCCTTATTGATCACACTTTTGTCCCAAAGACCTAAAAATTGGACTCCACCTCCCAGTCGATGGCTGGGGGTGGTAAGGGCCACTGATTGGGGCTCTCATAGGATGAGTTAGGTCAAGATAGATCCTATGGAGAAGCTATATTTCTCAGATGAATATTGGTGTAATCAGATGGTTTAGTATATTATTTAATTATTTTATAAGTTATTATTGTATTATAACATGTTTATAAATGAAAAATAATCACTTAGATTGATGTGCAAGATAAAAACATGCTAATTTTAGACTACTATTTATATATTTATTTTATTAATATTATGTTATTGATTAAGTTATTCAGTTGGTTAAGTTTAAGTAGAAGGTCGTATACCTCCAATTAGATGAAAGGTTAACTAGTTGAGTTTATATTTACATTCCAATGAATGTAGTTGATATAGTATTAACAATTCATTGTAGATTAGTGATTATCAATTAACAATTTAATTTTATATTTTATGAAATAGTTCCTAAGAATGAGTTATTTCTTACATACAAACATAGAATTTAAACAGATGCATTTGCATACTAAATTCAAGTTATATTTGATTATTTGTGAATTCTTTATTATTATACCAGTACTTTCATAACACAAATTTTGAGTTCTTTGTGAGTTCTAAAAAGGCACTATGCATGAGAGTAAATTCTATCAATTAAAATCATTTTATGGCAAGCAAAGAAATAACTATTTGAGTTGATGTTCTTGATATTTTTTGGCACATAACATCTATACAATAAGTTTGTAAATTAATCTTTATCATAGCTAATTTAGGTAATTTAATTGCATAAGTTATTGTTTATTCTAAAACTTTATCACTACAAGGTTTAAAATCCTTATGAGGAATAAAATTGCATTTCCATTTGTGAGTATGATTTATTATTGGATTAAAATAGTCCTTAAAGTTAGATGATTTAAGTGATTTTTTACTTGTCAAAACAAGGATGTAGTAATTCTTGGAAATCTTGTTAGTTCACATAATCATTTTTATATATTGGAATTAATTTATTGGGATTCTAAATAGGAGAGAGAATCAGCTTAAATAGTGTAAGCCACTTATTTTAAAATGTTATTCTTCATTCTCAATGTCAATAAGAAATGCAAGATTCTTGAAATGACATTAGAATGTTAATATACACTCAAGCTACTTTTAACTTATATTGAGTAGTTATTACTACTTCATATAATTTAACTATTAAATTGGTATAGGATTATGATCCTCCAAATAACTTAAATGAGTATGATAAACTAGTTGATCATCTCATGGAAACAAAAAATCATGCTTGGGTCTAAAAGCCTATTAATGTCTTAATGGCACTTGATAAGATAGTTACTGAATTTATAAATGGTTAGTATAATAACTTGATGTTACTAAAGGAACAAATAATGAAAGCTAAGGAAAAACACAAGTTATAAATCATATAAACTATGATTGAGTGGCATAATTTCTTACATCAAACTAGTTGACAAGTAATTAACATTTGAGAGATTTAAATCTCTAAGTGACTAATTATGGGATGGTTTAGTAAGAATAAGTAACCACTATAATAAAAAGCATAATAATCATTTATGACTTTGATGGAGATTATAACAATTAAATTTGATTTTAATAGCTTATGGTTATGTGATAAATGAAATCACACAGTACGATGATACCCAAAATTTTAGATCATGGTATAATGATGTAACATGGATAGTACTACAATAGGCTCTTCATTTATAGGAACCTATTAAATGCATATCCCTATTATAATTTCATGTATTTATAAGTGTATTAATAAACTACTAAACTTGTTTAGACTATGTTTGTAATTGAGTTATCTAAAATAAATATGTTTTCTTCATTATGAACCTTTTCTTACAAAAATATGTTGCTTGAACAAGAAATGACTCCCTATTAAGATGATACTTCCCTAACATCCCAAGTATAATGAAGAGGTGAATAATCTACCCTGACCTAAGCTAGACATTTACATATGTGAGTCTCTTAGATAAGATAAGGACACCTACATGGTCCTATTGAGAAGGTGTCTGCCACCATATAGTTTCATTATTATCACTATGGATTGCATATAGATACACCTCAAACTGCATAAAGGTTTCCTTAGGGAAATAATATTCCCCTAGAATATTCTAGGCATAATTACCCTAGATAATGGATGCATGTTGGTAGGTTAGGTATAACCAAATTACATGTAATAAACCATTTCACTTTTTATGGTGTGAATTCTGAAATAAGATATAATCAATTTTTTGGGGGGGTCATTTTACTTGGCATCTGAGTTTGTGCTAATTTATCAGTTCTAATAACATCTCTAAATAAGACTTAGAAGAATTCATTTATACTAAAATCTTCCTAAAACCTATTTGGTGACTTCTCAGGAAAATGGTTAAGACTAGGGCTAGTAGCAATCAGGTTGATAATGGTTAAAAAATTGATAGGCCAACCTTAAGAGGTAGAGGTAGAATATAAACTAGGGGATGTGATCTTTAAAATGTATACCAAAATAAAAATGAACCTCTTCCCAAAATTGACAATGATAATAATAATAGAAAAGCATCAAATGATAATGTAGTTGGGAATAATCCAACTGATAAGTAAGAAGAAGTCTTTCATGAAATCTTGTCCACTCTAAATGTGATTCAAAGAAAGATTTAAAATCAAGAGTGAAGGTTAAATAATCTTGAGGGTGCTCCTTAGGAAGAAGTCCCTTGATTAGAATCTAGACAAGTAGGGGAGCAAGCACTCTAAAAAGTACCAATAATAATGGTAAACCTAATCATCAGAGAGCTCAAAAAGCTTCCCTCACCTACATTTTTAGGGGAAGAATCAAGATATGTAGTTTGTTGGGTGAATATTTTGTCATCAACTGGCTGATGGAAAAATGGTTATATCAACCACATCATAAGGAGATTTATACGACAAAATGGATGTGGTGACCACAGCCAAAATGAGACAAATCTCTCCTCTCAGTAAGGGGAGGTTCCATATAATTATAGAATACTAATATAAGCTGAAAATAGACACAAGGGTAAAATCATACCATCCATATTTCTTTTTTTAGAGATGATGTTTACAAAACAAAGGAGAATTCTGGTGTAATTACTAAAGGCACTTCTCTTCTTTCAGAAATGATATTCAGCAAATAGTATAAATTCTTCTTGGGTAGTAACTGTAACCAAAAGAAACCCATGAAAGCACAAAGTCTTTCATTGCTTCTCCCATTGATTTAAGACAAGGAAACTGTAGAATGAAGTGTAGCCCAAAGTCTCCACCTAAAACTACAATAGAGTAAAAGATTACGAAGGATAAGGGGAGCTCAAAGTCTCTGTAGTATCCTTTACACAAAACATAGATTAAAGATAATTATGGCAACACAAAGTCTCCCAACGTCAACTTCAGGACATCTTCTAGCTTATTTCCACTTGTTCTACTTATTTTATTAAATGGACAATACTATATTTAGGTAAAAGACATAAGAAGAATTTCCTAGATAACACAAGCTATTTCAACATAAAGTCTGAAAGGTCACTTGCTTTCTCATTCACTTAACAAAATATGATTAACAGTCTGAGCTCAAAGTCTCAAGAATGCCTTTTAGTTTGGGTAGAGATTCACTTCTTACTAATAGAGAGATCCCTCTTCTCTACAAAATGAGAGATTACAATATATAACATCCAAAGAAAGACTTGGGTGCTTGTTTTCATGAAATGGCCCATGCTGCATTGAATGCATTGAATATTCTATGAAAGGGCCATGTTGGAATAGGTTATCAACCTTAACTTTGGCATTCTAAATCATCTCAAATGTCTTCTCCTAAGCATGGGTTTATTGGTCTTATTTATGATGTTTACACGGCTGTCCATTTGCCTTTACTTCATGAAGAAAAATAGGCCACACCATTGAATGTTTGTGTTCTCTGAGGTCCACTTGGTGGACTATTCCACCTACTAGAATAACTCTTCTACAAATATTTTTGGATTTTTTGTAGTCATGCCCTCTTTCCTTACTACATTTTGTCTCTTCTTGATGATCTGAGCTCCAAGGGCTATCTTCTCACTTTCTATTGGCACCTTCGACTCCTTTCTTGGCTAGTCACTGAGCTTATTCTCAGGTCTATGCTCTTTTTGAAAATCAGTGGTTATTCCATCACCTTGAATTTGATGTCCATGGGGATGTCACCGGTCACTTGAACCACTTTGAACCTTGAACCTTGAACTCTTTTGGTTTAATGGTTCAAAATTCAATGGTTTGGCGATTCAATATTTTGTAAAAGGTCAATTCACTTAGTTTTCTTTTGTGCACTCAAGGCATCATTGAACCAATTATTTGAACCATTTGGTTGAACCTTTTTCTAGAATATTCTACTTCATCCATTTGCTTGAAGCTTCTACTTAAACTGTGAACTTTGAACCCTTCATACTCGTTGAACTCGTTGAACCTTTGAACCTTTCAAAGTTCAATGGTTCAACGGTTCATTCTAACTCTTTGAATCCACTGAAGCTTTAAACTCATTAAAACTTTGAACTCATTAAACCTTTAAACCTTTCAGAGGTGGGGTTCAATGGTTCAATGGTTCATTCTAATTCTTTGAACCTCACCATTAAGTCTTTCGATTGAACCTCAGTGTTGAACCATCCTCAAAACACTTAGGAAATGCCTTAAGTATTTTGAACTTCCTTTTGAGAAAGCCTGCCTGTTAAACCTGTGATTTCCTTGGCTAAAAAGGCTTGAGTTATTTGAAAAACTTAACTACTCAGAACATTTTTTTGATAAAAAAAGAGAGCATTTTGGCCTGTAAGACCAAAATGGTCAGTATGTTGTCCACAAAAACAAGTGATAGATTTTGCGAACAACAGTTGGCTCTAGTTGGGGAACTTCTATAGATTGAGATTTGAAGAAATCAAAGGGAGTATAATCCAGACTCTAAGTGCCTTCATCTATGCCATTGGGCTATAGAGTCATACTTACCCAAAAAGAAAGGTGCCAAAAATAAATGAACAACACAAAATAAAGAAAGACTATACATATGTACAATTAGACTTATCTGATACTTCAAGGATTGAAGTGCTTCAGATGCTACCCATTGTGAGGTAGTGCAAATGGCATTCCATCTTGATATTTTAGCAAGAAACTATTTTTACTATTTAATTGATGAATGGTAAATGGACCTCTCCATAAGGAATCCAATTTTCCATGCATTCCTTTTGGTTCTCTCCTCTTGTCCCATAATAAGACTTAATCTTCAATCTAAAAATCATGAATCCTTGCTTTTTGGTTGAAGAGTTTCTTTACCAACTTTGATGTGTAGCAATATGATCCACCACCATAGTTCATTGCTCATTTAATTCAGTGAAGCACATGATCCTCTTATCAATGGAACTTTCAAAAGTTGAATCTTATATTGCCTTTGCCAACTTTAATGCTGGTAATTCTAAAGTGATTGGTATCTTTGCATTTAAACCATACAAAAGTTGAAATGGTGACATATCTATCACCCTTTTGGGTGTAATCTTATTTCCCCATAAAGCATCAAGCAATGCTTTATGCCAGGTTATTGTTGCTTGATTCTACTTGACCGTTTCCTTGCGGGTAATAGTCAGAAGAGTGGGAGAGGATAATCCCATAATAGTAGTAGAATTGGGTAACTTCATGAGAAGAGAAATAGGCTACATTGTCTGTTACAATCTTGGTTGGGACTCCAAACTGAGAAATAATATTTTCCTTAAGGAAATTACATACCATTTTTGAAGTAGCATGCTTGACTGGAATGGCTTCCACCCACTTGGTAAAATAGTATGTGGCTGTGAGAACATAGTCATGTCCAGCACTCGAGGATGAGTTTATAGTGCCAATGAAATTAATTTCCCATTATTGAAAAGGCTCTTCAATTACCACAAGATTGAGAGGTAGCGTAGCCAACTTGGGTTTCCCAATGAACTATTGACACAACTCATATCTATGCACCTAAGTGTATGAATCTTGAAATAGAGTAGATCAATAGTACCTAGCTCATAGAATCTTATGGGCAGTCACAGGTGTAGAAAAATGTCCTCCACAAGCCAAATTGTGGAAAGAATCCAAAAATTTGCTCTATTTCACTTTATCTACATAACAAAGAAACACCCCATTAAGGCTCCTCTTGTACAAACCATTGTCCCATAGGACAAAGTTAGCAGCTTTCAACTTAACAGTCCTCTTTTATTTACAAGATAGGTGAGGAGGACATTCACCATAGGTAAGAAAATGAGCAATATTGGAATACCACTAATTCATAGTGGTGACAAAGAGAACTATAGGCATGTATTTAACCTCTATTTCTTCATACCCTACTTCTTCTAGTATGTTATCAGCAATTAATTAGCATAGACCTGTTCTCCACACAAGATTCATAGGTTTGATAACAAGATCAAACTCCTATATTTTAGCAATCCAATTACCCCTGTTAGTTCCAAACACTTGTTGAGTTAGAATGGACTTTACTGTTGTATCAAGAACCAGAGTAACAGTGTGTGAGTTCAAGATGTAAAAATGGAAGTGTTTTACCACCTTAACCACATCATAAGTATGCTTCTCTATGTTTGAATATTTTAGCTCATGAACTTTGAGAGGACAACTCATGAAAGATATGGGGGACTCCACACCTTCTTTATTTTGCTAAACCAAAATGGCTGAAATCATGTGTTCAAAAGCATAGCTATATATCATGAAGTCTTTGGTATAATCATGACAAACTAGGATTGGGGCATGGGTGATAGCTTCCTTGATGTCTTGAAATGCTAACTTGCCTTCTTCAGTCTAGCTAAAAGTATCTTTACCCTTCATCATGTTGACAATGTGGTGAGTCTTTTCTATGAATTCAAGAATGAACCTTTGTAGAAAATTCATCTTTCTAAAGAAAGAATGGACCATAATCTTACTAGCAGGAAGAGTAATCTCTTGGATGGATTTGACTCTTTCTAGGTTGATCTTTATGCCTTATCGGGATACAGTGTGACTGAGAAGTTTACCTTTTGTAACCCCAAAAATTGACTTCTTGGGATTAAGAGAAATACCATTTTGCCAACATCACTCCAACACTTGTTGTAGATAATACACATGATCAGGATGATGTTTAGAAAAAATTGTCAAGTCATCACGGTTTACCATAATGAACTTCCCCATTTCATTTTTGAAGGCAAGATCCATCTCTCTCTGAAAGGTGGCACCAGCATTGATCAAGCCAAAAAGCATTCTACGATATGCAAAGGTGCCCCAAGGTGTAGTGAAAATGGTCTTATGTTGGTCTGCTTCACTAAATTCTACTTGATTATATCCTAAAAAACTATCTAACATTGATAACATCTCTACGCTAGTCATTGTTTATAGTAGCTAATCCATGATGGGTAAGGGATAATTGCCTTTTAAAGATGACTGATTCAAATTTCTAAAATCAAAACACAGGTGAATTTTTCCATTCTTCTTTCTCATAGAGACTATGTTTGCAATGTAGGTGGAATGATGGATTCGGAAAATAATTCTTGCATTCAACATTTTATGTCTCTCAGAAAGAATAGTACCTGATATCCTAGGGTTGTACTACCTTTGTTTTTGCTTGTGAGGCAATGACCCAATCTTGAGAGGAATTTTGTGCTAAATTTATTAAAGCCTGAGAGATTTTATATCATCATAAGAGTATGCCAAAACATCAATGTAATGGTGAAGCAGGGTAATGAATTTGAGTTTTTCATTAAGAGTACAACAATTCTTGATGTTGACCATTTTGAGATTATCTTTTGTACTCAAATTTATTTGATCAAAATCCTTGAAATATTTTGAGTTCATTTGTGACTTCTTGATACACTTATCATGCTTATCAAATAGCTTCTCAAGAGAAACTAATCCTTTGGAAATTTTATTCTCTTTGAGCTGAAGGAACTTTTTGCCAGTTTTTAAATTTGTTTCGAGAGCTAATTCCCATGGTGGAGATTCACTATATTCAAAATGAAGCTTCTCAAAGCTATCCATATATTCTAGAAAAACAATGATTGAGTTATCACCATTAAATACCTGCCAATGGTCAACATTATCTAGTACACTTGGTCGAAAGACTAGCTCAATAGTGTACTTATGCTCTTTGAAATCCTGGTAAGGAACCATGAGAGTTGCAGAGAGAACCAAGGAATCTACTTGATTGTTGAATTCTCTGGGCATGGTAAAAATACTGAAAGCATAAAAACTTTCAAGACAGTCCACACAAAATTTTGATAATGTCACATTTTTTCATTTTTGGTTTGATATAGATTTCTCACCTAACAAACCACCAGCTCAGCATCTCCCCGAGCATGAAGAAGTTTGATGCCTTTAGCTTAAGCAACCTTTAATCTGAGTAGCAAAGATTCATACTCAACGGTGTTGTTGGTATTGCTGAACTAAAACTTGTATGAGTAGGGAAAAATATCTCCTTGAGGAGATATCAAAACAACTCTAGCTCTAGAACTAGTAGAAGAATTGTTGCCATCAAATTTAAGAATCTAGACATCATTAGAATCTGATCTTCTATCAATTTTTTCTTCATTAGAGAGGGAAGATCCTTTTTCATCTATATTGTACCCTACCAATTCTTCTGATGTCTTATCTAAATTTTTTGGATTGTCGCATAGTAAACTTATATCTATTAAAATAGAAACATATTTAGTAGACATAAATTAATTACCCATGCCTAAAGATTCAAACACAATTTGAGTTTTAAGGGCTGATGTTTAGGTGACAATGTATTTCAAATCCTTCTTAGGAATTAGCCTTTGCATGGTACCCTTGATAGGGATCCTCACCTCAGATAGGTCCACACTCAACTCTCCACCAACATCCTTGCAAAAATTTTGGCCAAGCAGAATGCCATAAGAAGCTGGAATGTCAGCCACCAAGACTATCATTTTAATCCTTTTATCTAGGAAGGCCACAAATACAAATTGGGTATCTTTGATCTATCGCAAAAGTGGCACTTGTTTGTTTTCCATAGAGAAACATTTTCCAAAAAATTTAGTCAGAGTGAGACTGAGAGAGTATGCTACCTTGGTGGGCATCACATTGTTAGAGGTGCCAGAGTCTATTATGTAGTTGCTCAGCTTATGACCATTTATCAATAGGGAAACATAAAAGGTTCTATTTTCCTAGGGGCAATAGGAGTAATGACAAGATTATTTTGGGTGGATGTGTTCTTTAGGGGATCATTAGTTACCTTTGAAACAATTTGTCCTACAAGGATGGTTTTGTTCTTGACGCATTCAACTAACCTATCCAATTGCTCAGGGTTGGCTTGTAAGTATTCAAACTTAGACATTTGGATCTTGGTCTTCTTAGTATGGTCAATTATATCAAATGATTGAAAAGAACTAGGAACAGAGGAAGGAAGTCCATCATTCTAGGTTTTATAAGGCGTGGGATTGGTCTGAGAGATTGAAGCAGAAGGTGAAGGATTGCTTAAGGTACTTACTTTTTTATTGCTCACTAGGTCCTTTGATTGGAAAGGTAGAGAAGCCCCTCATTTAGCAATTGAAATTGATGTTCAAGATTCCTCCCCTATTTTTCCCTTATTAACTTGTTGAGTTGACTGGGTTCTGGGACTTGGTAAATACAGTGTATGATCCATCAAACACTTCCCCCTTACTTTTAGCTTCATCTTGGTAATTTTTAGGAAACTAATGTTAGAGTCGCTAGCTAATTATTCTTCACCTCCTACAAAGATATCAGTGTCATCTTCTTGGTTAAACTGATGTTGGAAATATAAATCATGTTCAGCGTCAAGATAACCAACTACTGAGTTAGCTAGTGCTGCTTCAATGACAAGCTTTCCTAGTGGGCGAGGAAGACGATTTAGTTGCCCTTAATTTCTGGTAGCATTACCTTGATATGACTGGCTAGGAAATGTCCTCCTTGGTATATCCCAATAAGGAGGAGGAGCAGACATCCCATGGGCCATTTGTTTTTTTAGGGCTAGCAATTTATTTGCTAGCTTTTGCACCATAGAATCAGTGGTGCCTACAGAGAAACTTTTAGAAGAAGAAGAAGATGTATTTCTATTAAGATCTCTTATTATCTTTCCTGCCAAGATAAGATCATCTTCAACCTCAGTGGCCAAAATATAAGCTACAACAAGATCTATGTGGCTAGCTCACCTCAATAGGAAACTCACTTCAAGAAGCTAAGAATTGATGAAGAAGCATTTAAGATTTTTAGGTGTCGGCTGAGCAATGGTAGGAATCTTATTCCTCAGCTTGTCAAATTTAGCAATGAAGTCTCACATGGGTTCATGAGGCTCCTTCTTCATTTGCATAAGTTGAGCTAACAGGGCATGTGCATCTTCTGTAGGTTTGAATCTAGCCTCGAACTTAGCCTTGAGAGTGTTCCAGTCAGTCACTATTTATGCTTGCAGATGATAAAACCAGTCTGCGGTAGTGCCTTGCAATGTTTCCACAAATAGTCTGACTGCTATGTCTTAATATTTAATACCTATCACACCATTGGCTATGAAAAAGGCTGCAATATATTCATCAGAATGAACTCTCCCATCACCATAGAACTTGGGAAAATTCTTTCTTTAACTATGGGGTAGTTCATGTAAAGGTGGGTTTAGATTCAGAGGACCAAAATCATTACCCCAGGGGCCTTGAACTACTATGATATGACTGTTGAAAGGAGGGATAAAAGATCTCTATGGGATATGTATAGACAAAGATCTACTAGCAGAGGAAAGAGAAAATTTTCTTGGTATTGGTGACCTGACGTTGGTAGGAGGAAAACTCTTGGTTCGCTGAAGGTGAGATGGTGGAGGAAAAAGATCAAAATTACTCAGCTGCACCAACTCAAATATAGGGTCAACAATACCTTGAGCTCTCTGGCTTCATGTATACGGTGGATCAGCCAGAGTGTGAAATAGAAATGGAAAAAAATTGGAACTGCTTTAATTTGAAGCTTGAGGCTTCAAACTGGTTGTTCTTCCCTAGCAGAGTCACCAAAAACTATTGGGTGAATATTTTGTCATCAACTGGTTGATGGCAAAATGGTTATATAGGGGACAAATATCTCCTCTCAATAAGGGGAGGTTCCCTATAACTATAGAATACTAATATAAGCTGAAAATAGATACAGGAGTGAAATCATACCATCCATCTCTCTTTTTTTAGAGATGATGTTCACAAAATAGAGGAGAATTTTTGTGTAATTACTGAAGGCAATTCTCTTCTTTTAGAAATGATATTTAGCAAACAACAAGAATTCTTCTTGGGTAGTAACTGTAACCACAAGAAACCCATGAAAGCACAAAGTCTTTCGTTACTTCTCCCATTAATTTAGGATAAGAAAATTGTAGAATGAAGTGTAGCCCAAAGTCTCCACCTAAAACTACAACATAATAAAGGATTACGAAGGATAAGGGGATCTCTCTATTATTAAGAAGTGAAGCTTTACCCAAATTGAAAGGCATTCTTGAGACTTTGAGCTCAGACTGTTAATCATATTTTGTTAAGTGAATGAGAAAGCAAGTGACCTTTTAGACTTTGTGTTGAAATAGCTTGTGTTATCTAGGAAATTATTCTTATGTCTTTTTTCTAAATACAGTCTTGTCCATTTAATCAAATAAGCAGAACAAGCGAAAATAAGTTGGAAGATGTCCTGAAGCTGACTGTGGGAGACTTTGTGCTGCCATAATTATCTTCAGTCAATATTTTGTGTAAAAGATACTGGAGAGACTTTGAGCTCCCCTTATCCTTCATAATCTTTTACTCTGTTGTAGTTTTAGGTGGAGACTTTGGGCTACACTTCATTCTATGATTTTCTTGTCCTAAATCAATGGGAGAAGTAATGAAAGACTTTGTGCTTTCATGGGTTTCTTGTGGTTACAATTACTACCCAAGAAGAATTACTATTGTTTGTTGAATATCATTTCTGAAAGTAGAGAAGTGCCTTCAATAATTACACCAAAATTCTACTCTATTTTATGAACATCATCTTTGAAAAAAGAGAGATTGATAGTATGATTTCACCCCTATGTCTATTTTCATCTTATATTAGTATACTATAGTTATAGGGAACCTCCCCTTACTGAGAGGAGAGATTTGTCTCATTCTGGCTATGGTCACCACATCTATTATGCTGTATAAATCTCCTTATGCTGTGGTTGATATAGCCATTTTGCCGTCAGCCAGTTGATGACAAAATATTCACCTAACATATTTGATGTATGGCTTTTAAATATTTAGAAATAATTTAACCTTCATTACATGCCATCTAATGTGAAGGTGATGGTTATTATCTACCAGTTAAATGATTTTACTTCTCTATGGTAGAACCATCTTTAAGCCTTAGAAGGGTATCAACCTATGACCCTTACATGGCCAAATTTTAAGAGCTAATTTTAAAAGAGGTACTTAATTGAAAACTTCAAGGAGTATAAAATAATAGATTTTTATCTGCTTAAGTAAGAAAACATGATTGTATTGGAATATGAGAATAAGTTCTTAAATATGATATGTCATGTAGACTATATACATGATGAGGAGACAAAAATAACCAAGTTCAAGTTGAGGATGAAATAAATATTGATTCATGATGTCAATATGAGAAATCGTAAGATTCTAGAAGTTGTTACAGAGTCTAACCATAGGGCAAAAGAAAAGTCTCGGCAAAAAGTGAGATAAGGCTTCAAAATGAATAGTTTGAATTCAAAAGTTACAAATCTGCCTCCCACATATAAAAGATTTAAGAAATTAGATAAAAATTGCAAGTTTCAAAGAAAAAACAAAAATTTCAATTGATTCCAAGGTCAAAAAAAAAAATTAAAACCTAAGGCAACTCTTAAAATGGGTCTTTCAGGAAAGACCAACACCAAAATACCCAACGTGGACTAGCCACATGGGCAAAAATTATTCTAATATCCCATAAAAGATAGTAGTGTGATGTAAATGTGATGATAACCACTACTTTGAGGACTAACCAAAGATAAAATTGGGACAACTAATAAACCATAGAGTATATGTAATAAATAGACAATTGGAAAGTTGACTTCTAGGCTACTCTAATAGAGATAATAAGTGATCTTGATGGTAAATCTGTAGTTGTTTTAATTGATTCCAATGTAACATACAAATTTATTTCACCTAATATAGTAAATAAATGCAAGTATAAATCTATGTAGTTTAGAGAAGGATGAGAAGTTGAGTTTGGTACTAGCAGGAGGGTACCTATCCAAGAATGTTTGGGGTAGACCAAACTTGATTTAGGCACCTTCAGAATAAGGGTGAACTTTTTTTAACACCCTTGGGGTCTTATGACATCATATTAGTCATGGATAGGGTGAAACAACACCATGCAACACTTGATTACTCCTGAAAAAGGATGTAATACACTAATGAGAATGAAAAACTTGTTGAAATTCAAGGATTTCAAGGGATAAAAATGTAGAAAATGATTTCAGCACTACAATTAAAGAAGGATATTCATAAAGGGTGTAATATCTATGTAGTCCAACTGTAGGAATTGCCCAAGTAGGAAGAACATTCTTGTTCAAATTTTCCTATTTCATAGGAATTTTTGGACATATTTCCTTAAAAATTGCCTAGTTTGCCACCAAAATAGGAGTTTGACTTCTCTATTAAAGTTATGCTAGGGGTTGCCCCTACTTTAAAACTCCTTATATAATGAATGTGGCAAGAATATGAAAGTTTAGTGACAAGAAATTTTGGACAATGGAATCCTTCAACCAAGTGTGTCACCTTGGGGTGCTCTGGTAGTCTTCATGAAAAATAAAGATGGCACTTTAAGGTTGTACATTAATTATAGTATGCTCAACAAAGAGATGATAAAAAATAATTACCCACTACTTCGGATTGACAATTTGTTCAATCAAATGAAAGACATAGTAATATTTTACAAAATTAATTTAAGGATATAGATACCATTAGTTAAGGATTAAAGAAGAAGACATATATAAAATAACCTTTTGAACTTGGTATGGCCACTATGAGTTCACTGCTCTACCTTTTGGCCTCATAAATACACCTGATGTATTCATGAATCTAATGAATTGTATTTTTAGAGATTTCTTAGAAAAATTTGTATTAGTGTTCTTGGATGACATTCTCATTTACTATAAGAATAAAGTTTAACATGATCAACATTTAATGTTGGTTTTACAATGATTAAGACAACACAAGTTGTTTGGTAAGCTATCTAAATATTCCTTTTACCAAATAGAAATACATTACTTGGAGCATGTGATCTCCAAGAAAGGAATTATTATAGATTCAACAAAGATTCAATCCATTCAAGAGTGGCTTGATCTGTATAACATGCATGAAGTGTATAGTTTCATGTGCTTAGCTAGATGTTATCATTAGTTTGTAGAAAATTTCTCTCACCTAGTCAACCCCATTACATCCTTGTAGCATAAAGGAAAAATAGTTTCATGGACACCTTAATGTGAAGAGGCTTTTAAAAATCTCAAAGAGATATTAATAATACATCTTATTCTGATTATCTTTGATCTAAACGGTCATTTTTAGGTATGGGCTAATGCTTCTAAGGAAGGCTTTAATGGCATATTGACCTAAGAGGGTAAAGTGGTGGCGTATAAATCTCATAAGCTCAAGGAAGCTAAAATGAACTATCCCACACATGATTTAGAAATAGATGCCATAGTGCACACATTAAAATAGTGAAAAAACTTTTTACTAGGAAAACATTTCAAGGTGAAATATGATCACCATAGCCTAGAACACATATTCTCACAAGTTGATTTGAATGCCCACCAATGTATATGGTTGTAATTTTTTAGAAATTTTGACATAGACATATATTATATGAAGGGTAAAGAAAATTATGTGGCTGATGCACTCAACATGCATACATACCTTGTTTCTATATCTATTTTACAAGGGAATTTTAGGAGTGCTATGCTAAAATAATAACTTATTGATAATTACTACCAAAAATAAGTGCAGGACTGGTTGATGAACCTTTGACAAAAGAATTTACTATTTTTTTTGTTGAGCAAAATGACCTTGTAAGGCATTGAAATAAAAAAATTATACCTAAATCAGGTGGATTGCATAATATTGTAAAATAAAAAGTGCATACAACACCCCATTTTGACCATCTAGAAGTCACCAAAATGACTCATGAACTAAAAAGGCTTTATTTTTGGCCTAGTCTGAAGAAAGATGTTGTCAAATTTATGGTAAGATGTCTATAATGTTAGTGTTAAAGGATAAACACTGCCATCTTGGGGGTTTTATATAACTACATGACATATAAAAAGATAAGTGAGCAATGGTTTCACTTGATTTTATTGTAGGACTTCCTAAATCTCACAACCAACATGACACTATCTTAGTGGTAATTGACAAAGCAACCAAGTTTAGTCATTTTATTCCTGGTAATTTAACTGATGATGTTACTATTTTTATTGAACACTTTGTGAAAGAAGTGATTCATTTGCATGGCCATTATATTTGATAGAGACAAGTTCTTCACATCAAGGTTCTAGTGAATTTTGACCACAACCTTTGGAACTCAATTAAATTTCAATTCTTCATACCACCCAAAAATGAATGGTCAAACTAAAAGATTGAAACAAGTAGTTGAAGACATGCTACACATGTATGCTATGGATTAGCAGACCAAGTGGGAGGATTATCTCCATTTAATTGAGTTCACATATAACAATTATTATCATTATGAACTTAAAATGGCTCATTTTTAATCCCTATATGGTCATAACTGTATAACTCCATTTGACTAGGATAGCCTAGAAAATTAGGCCATTGCTAGTCCAGAATTACTACTAGAATATGATGAGTAAATGGCCATAATATGCTAAAAATTGAAGGCTACTTCTAACTAGAAAAAGAGTTATATTATTTTGAAGAGAATGCTTCATGAATTTGTTAATGTCAGAAAGGTTTTTTTGTGTGTAAGACCACAAAATAATTCAATCAACTTTGGGAAATATCCAAGTTGGATCCTTACTTTATTGGCCCATTCAACATTGTAGACAAAATAAACCTTGTTACCAACCAATTAGATTTACCTCCTTTTCTATCAAGAATTCATGATGGGTTTCATATTACATTATTAAGGAAATATGTACATGATCCATCTCATCTGTTGGATTGGAAAAAATTACAAGTTACAAAAGGGGAAAAGATGCAACTGAACCTAGTGAAAATCCTAAGCCATCATAGCATTAGATTAAGACTCAAATAAAGTTAGTAGGTTTTGATATAATAGGACCCATTAAGTACTAAGAATTCCACTTTGGAGGATACATAATTGTTTAAACAACACTATACTTGGTTATTTTGATCTATCACTAGGACGGTTCCTTATTAAAGGGAGAAGGTTGTTATAACCCAACCTGCATACCTCATTTCATGAACTAATAAATGTTTTTAATATGCTTTTATAATGTTTGGTTGTACTTTTTAAGCTATTATTTTTTTGATATTATGCTAGTGAAATCATAATATGTTTCAGATCATATTTAGTTGACTATTTTTGACATTGAACTAAATACTATAGCTATAATTTATTTTACAAATATGTTGAATTGGTTATAATATTTAGTATTTGTACTTATACTATTCAATTCATATATATATTATTATATTATATAGGTGTTTTTAATACCTATTTATTAGTGCAGGTATAGGTAACATGAGGTAGGCTAGATGTGTAATCTGACATTTGAGGGATAAGGGATAAGGGTAATAAATAATTAGGTGACTAACATTGGTAAAATTAGGTGTTATACTTGAGTTGTAGTCACTATGCAAAAATCTATCCAATTTTTTATTTCATCACTTTTAATTGTATTTTTCTCTTATTCTTGTTTTTGATCATCTTCTCTATTTTTATTGAGTTTTCCTTGATTATTTTTTCATTGACCACTTGGAATTAGTTGTTTTATCAATTTTTTTATTTGATTTTTTTTTCTTTAACTATTTATAGAATTTGATATTATTATCTCATTATGTTGTGCATAATAATTATCTTTGTTTAATCATAGGCCATCATTAGATTATAACCAATTGTGCCCATAATGTTGCTTGAATTCTTAATAAATGAGGCATGCCCATTGATTTATGAGTTTGAGCAACACAAGCTCACTTTTTTTTTTCAAAACATAAGCTTGCCTTAAAATTTATAAAATAATTTAAATATGGTATTGCCTTGACATGCATAATAAAGGATTTATTTTTGTTTTTTTAAATAAGCCTAAGTGACTTAGGTGTAGTGGCAAAAGGTCTAATGTTAATGTTTTGTTTTGTTTTATTATTTTTATTTTAACCCTTAATAGGGCCACATATTGTCTTGGCATGGTATTAATTTTAAAATCAAAGGTTTGATTTTTTGAAATGATAATGTTGGTAGGGGGTGTGGTGTTTTGAATCCTAACCAAACCACTATCATAACCTATTTTTTAACCTTTGAAGTAAATCATTTCATTTTTTGGAGCCTGGTGCATTTGAGGAGATGGATCAAAACTACCAAGACATTTGTTTTTGGCTAAGAAGGTAGTTGAGGATATTTGGAAAAGATAGAAGAATATTTGGGAGAGAAAGGATAAATAATTGAGGGAGAATGACCATCTTGGGCCATGACTACAAATCTAGGCATGGGGATTGGGGAGAACAAAGGTTTTTGCTAGAAAGTAAGGAAGTTCATAACATTTTTCTCCTCCTATAGACAGTGAATCAAGTGCCATATAAATTTCCTTGGGGGAAAAATGAATGTTTTGATTTCTCTTACAAATGAAAACAATGGAAGGATTATTTACAGGAACATAAAGAAGTTAATAGAATTCCTAATGAGCCTGTAAAAGTTCAATACCAACCTAAAATGGATATTTAGCTTTCATTTTATCATGGGCCAATTTATATTTGTTTTCTAGTTAATATAATTTTTGGGTTTTAAATCTGGAATGAAATTTTTATTTATTAAAAACCCTTAGATCTATTTTATTTCATGACCACATTTTTTATAACAACTAACCCAATAATTAACTGAATAATTCAATCAAAGGTTAGCATATAAACATGTAACAAGATCCATAATTGTGTTACAACCAACATATGAACTAGAATAAGTGCATAACCCATCAACAAATTTTTTAAGAAGTGTGTTTTAACCACCCAATAGTCAGATAAAAGTGTGTCAGTGTGGTCCTATCCACTCACCTCTAGTTGTATACTATATTATGGTCTTCTTAAGAGATTCATCAGTGACTTGTGCTCTTCCCTGAGTACCTATACATCCTATAAAACAACTAGTATGTCAAGGGTAGTATAAAAAAAATTTAACAAACAAAGGTAGAGCAATTTTAGATTCAAGAGAAGAATCATCATGCTAAACTTGATTAAGTATGATTCATTACATTCACAACCAGTAGTAAAATAAGAAAGGAAGATCACTACTTAAAAAAGCAATGCAAATTATTTGAATACCTTTTCAAAATGTTGTCAACTAACATGAGCAATTGTACATGTCAGCTACTGAAGGTACTCAAACTTCAAGGGATGTTTGAACAACCATGTTTAAGTTTTGCTTAGTAACATCTTACTATTTTACAAGTAGGGCATAACTTCAATACTAGCTTGCTTAAAGATCAATAATGTCTCAATATAGATATATCAATTCCATTTATCTTAGTCCAAGGTCTTAGTTCAAGTATTTGATTACTTAATAATTATATCTACTTAAGCCTCAATTCCAAACTAAACTCTTATTATAATCTTAGAATTTCACAAACTTGTTATTTTCAATTAAGAATAAGAGACTATTAATAAAATCTTGAATGACATATTATAAACATAGAGAACTTATTCCTCAAATAAAAGATGCTTAGCTATGAATAGTCATGTTCCAATAACTTACAATTAGAGTACATTATTTTCAATGAAACTATATTTAACATAAGATTAGTTAAATCTTAATGATATTCAATTACAATTAATTGATTTAGGAATTACCCATACAACCCTAGTTAAATACTTAATACTTGATTTAAAAGTGTTATCCTTAAGTAAATATTTTCATATTAATTAGTTAAGTAATTATTCTAAAATTAACTTTATTCCTCAAACATCAAGTTGTTACAACTTATCACAATATAATAATTTGAAATTAATCCCTTAATTTTCCAATTAAGTTATCAATAATTTGTTTATCCAAATGAGAGGTTATAATTTGTAAATTAATTTAGTATCAATACTTTCATTAATTCATCCATGAATTAATAGGATTCACAATCTAAATAAATTAGAAAAGTTTATATAATAAAATATAACTTTCAACTCAACCACTACAATACATAACAAAAGTAAACACATCCAATGAATATTGTTACCTGGCTTCAATAATATTATGATTAAATAGAATTAAAATAATTAACTTTGATATATATAAAATTATACATCTTATTTATTTATCTTATAAAAAATAAGGATAATTCAAGGGGAGGCAGTGTAAATAGGGATGAGTCGATGTTATCAGGGACAAATTGGGGACCACAATTTCAGCCTACATGGGGCCAATGGGAATCCAATACAACCATATAGTATAAGTTAAATTTACTTTGTATGGAATCTAATTGTTATTATAGATAAACATGCATAAGATATAGAAGGGGACTCGCTAAACATCCTAAATTCCCTTTTAGGAAAGGTCCAACCATCCCACATAATCAGATAAATCATAGCTAATGTGAATGTCTTTTTTGCTCAATTGAGTGTATGATCTCACACATATTCTAATAAGGCAACATGGTGGTAGACAACCTAGAAAATATGGGTGTAGTTAGCTCAAACTCTCCACATAGATTAAACCACTCAACATCCCATCCCATATCCACCCCTTGATCGATAATGATGCAAAACTCCAATTTCCTCAACCTTGTAGCAAGGACACATGTGAGAGTAATAGTCATGATTAAAAAAAGGTTTAAACTTACTTTTTGTCATAATAATGACACCAAATTTGAACCTAATGGTGAAATATGTCACTTAAAAAAATCTCTTACAAATGGCTATGGTATAAAACAAAATATTGGAATATTGAACTACTACTTGAACCACTACAACCCTAAGTGTATAAGTAGAGACAAGAATAATAAAATGGGAATAGATAAGTATTGATGAAAACCAATATCCTATGCTTAAGTCTAAAATAACCAAAAAGTTTGGAGGAAGTTGTGGAAGGGTGAGATCATGAAATTCATGCTCAGGATTGAAGGGCATGACAAGATTATGGCTAGGGATTTTGTGGTAGGTTGGAAACAATGCCATGTGACCTTCAAGGGAGTTACTATGGAATTCTCTAAGGAAATCAATGGGTATATTACCAACATGTCTTGTGAGGAAATGAAGGTCTTAAAAGATAAATGACAAAAATAGGAGTTCAGGCAAGAATTTTTCAACATGGACACCATCTACCAAACAAAGAAGAAGGGTTTTCCAAGAGTTGACCTTCCATGGAGATGGCTAAACATATGTTTACATGTAATGTGTTACTTAATTTTAGAATAAAAATTCACCAATATCTTTTTGCACCACTTCTTTTTTATGAAACACTTTAAAGGTAATCAGATTAGTCTGTTATACTATCTCCTCATGTCTATAGAATCCACAGTCCTATCCTCCTGAGAAGCCAAGAAATCCATATAGTGGAAATTAACAAAGAGGAAAAATTTGATAAGGATATTATTGTTGAGGGAAGAAAATGTATGGCTTCTCCTTCCACCTACCTAGCTCACCTAAAGGAGAGATGGTAGAAGGAAAATATAAAATCCCATAATCATTATCCCTCACAAAATATCTTAGGAAAGAAAGTCAAAAGAAGTCTTTAGTTATAATAGGGCATTAAAAAAAATCTAATCTTAAAATCCATGAATCAAAGGTGGTAGAGGTCTAGATGAGGGATGAGGATTCATCCCAAATTTTGGAGGGTCACAGGCAAAAGCTAACTGAGCTCCATTATAATCTACAAAAATTGGGTAGGTAGCTGGTGTCATACATGGAACAATTTCAAATAAGAAATTAATGAGCTAAGGGAAGGGACAAGAGATCTATTATCAATAAATTTTTCACCCTTTATAAGGTAGTTTAAGCCTTCCAAACTTGATGTAACATATAACCATCTCAAGGTTATGGGGTACCCTATTAGAGAGGTGAATCTCTATGTTAAATGACTAGCTCCCCTTGATGAATCACTAAGGCTCAAACACTAATCTACCACTTGATAGGAAAAGGGAGATAAACCTATTCTAATGGAGGTGATGTACCAAATATGATTTGACCACTAACAACAAGATATAAATGTACTTCAAACAAGATACTAACTTGCACATGACACTACTCCAAATCTACCTCTCTACATCAATGTTTGTCATGAAGGTTGTGAAGATTGCTTGAGTTAAGAGGACTAGTCAAGAGGTCATGACATTACATTATTGAAAAGAATACTCACTAGAAACTTACACCTCACTTCACTTTAATAAACCTACAAAAAGGATTCTAAACTGAATATGAATGCTAAAAATGGATAAACATGTAAAGGAAGTAAGACTATCTCTTAGAAATATCAACTAGTCTAGTATACATATTGAAACTAGTCCATGGAGAAGGTAAAACTATATTATTCTCATTCATCAAAGTCTGTAAATGGGTAGGATTCACCATACCTAGGTGGAAGATACAAACTTAGCCTATCAAGGCTCAATATATAGATAAATGTAGAGAAGAAGGAGAAGGGCTTAAGATAGAGACAGATATGTGTCTAAAAGAGAGTAACAATAAGAAATGAGTTTGAAACTACCCCATAAAGTCTTCAAGGACAAGTTTTGGTCTCCTAAATATATTCTTCTACTCCAAGTGGCATGGAAGTTTCAAACTTTGCATGACACCTTGCCTAAGTCTCCAAAACTTTCCTTTGCATTGGCTTGTGGAATGAGAAGTGGCCTTATTGATGGTAAGGTCATGTTGAGTTATATATTTTCAATGATCTTGACACCTTTCAATTGATCTCTGAAGGTTCTCTTTTACACATCACATTATTCTCTTGCTAGGTGTATTGAAGTCTCTTCATCTCATTAGGCCAATCTTGTTTACAAGTGTCAAAATTTTAATTATCTTTTATAATTCATTATATATCTATATATGGCCTATTCACATCATATAAAACCTGTAACAACTCATTTTGAGGTCTCAAACTACCCCCAAGAACTCATTTTACAACAAAAGGCCTCATTTAGCATCATTCCTTGTAGCCTTAAAAATGTATAAACCTCCTTTTATAGAACAATGTAAGGATTTTATTAATAAAATAATAACATATTTGAAGACCCAATATGTATTTACATCTCCATGCCAAATTTTAGGTCTTGAATCTAAGTGGAAGTGTCCTTTTTATCCCACTGTCTCTCCTTAATTAGGCATCCTTGACTAAAAGCTTGATTTTCTACTCCAAATTTATCCCACGAGTTTGAAAACACTAAAAATTGTATGATTCACTTTAAATAGCTTAGAACCAACCTCCATGTCAAATTTGAGGCCCTGAGACTCAGTGGAAGTCTAAGAACCATGAAATGGCCTTGAAACCTAGTTTGATTTTAGGCCTGTTTAAGACTACCTTGAAAAATGATTTTTTTAATCAATTCTAAAATGTATAGTACAAATTTTTAATCTTTAAAATATTAAATACATCTTAGGTGCCATCTCTCAATATTTTTAAAGTTTCCATCTATCCAAAATACCTATAAAATACCAAAAACCTTGTAAAATAATGCATATATTGTAGTCTATACAACTACAAGTATAGATAAAGTACACATGGGGAATCTACTTGGATTTCTCAACAATATCTAGGAGGTTTTATGTTAAAATAATGTCATTTAATGCACTTTATAAGTCAATATTTCACATTGGGTATCTACTAAGGTTTTAGGAGGGTTTAAAGTGACTTTGGTTTTTAGCAATTATTCATAAACCATGGGCCCTCAACCCCTAAACCAATGCCAAAAAATTTAAGTGTATTATCCCCCTCAACTATCCCTAGGAGATTAGATAACAATTCATATTCAACATACATTTTTGAGTTTAATAAGTTGACTCTTCGTCTGCAAACTAGCCATTAGAGAGGGGTTGATAGTCTTAAGAATTATTCATGCATGTGATGGGTCTAATCCAAAAAATGACACCTCAAGATTGAAGTATAAGGGTGGAATTAACATGCCTAAAAACCAATATGTTCTATATGTAGGTTCATGATCTCAAAAAGTGAATGAAGGTTTGCCTTAAAATGAAGTCATGCATTTGGGGAGATCAAGGTGGTTTTGAGAGTCAAATTTGCACTTTTCTTTCTTTCCCCTATCCATGGATGGTCTTGAAAGGTCTGTGATTTCATTTAAAACTTGTCAATACCTTTAGATCTTATTTCTCCACCCATTGGGCCCTCTTATCTATGAATCCCCTATAGGGTCTGCTTACATATGAATTAGGCCCCATAGGCCTAGATAGAGTTTTTAATATCTGCTTCACTTTAGGTGAATATGAGGGCCTTATAGAGTTATTCTATTGCTTGTAATTTCATTTGGCCTAGAACAGAGTTTTCAACTTTTGTTCTTTCTTGCTGAGTTTGAGGATATTTTAGAATTACACTATCACTATGAAACCATTTTTAGTTTATTTACACTCCCTCAGACTAATTTGTCCTTCAGAACAAACAAATATCCTTCAAGACTAGGTAGGCATGCTTGTATCTTGCATTGGCTATGTAGATAGGGTTTTGGAGAGACTTGTAGACACTCAAATCTAGTGAACTTCCTTTAGGTCATTTTAGCTTTGAATGATTCTTATAACCTATCTATCACTTCACCCCAACTTCCCATATCAATGATTGTAGGTGACCTTTTTTTCTTTAAGCTTATAACCAACTTTATTACCTAAGCAACTTGTAGGTGGTCCTTAGGGTAGTCTTAGTGCATATTTGGGTTATATGACTTCAATTTCAAAACTTTGACATATCAATAAACTTTCCATATTATTAAGAGTTAAGAACCTTCTCAACTTGCCTACAAACTTCACACACTCACTTGTTACTTATACATATTCAGTACATGGTTGTAGGTGGTTACTTAGGGAAGAGTCTAAGAATGAGGTCTTGAACCATGTTTCTCATCTAAATCATGACATATTAAAGATAATTTAAACTTAATTAAATGTTCAATTTCCTTGTTTCACGAGGTTCATGACTCTTTATGACATTTTTAGACCTTTGCCTTCTTATTTCCATACATAGACCTATGTATGTGGATTAAGGTTGTAGACTCTATCTTCTTAACCCTCATTTGACTCCAAATGAATTAGGTGTCCTCAATAGTCTGTATATTTTCTATTAACAGTATTGAGTCATTCTTTAACCAACTTCTCTTGGTATAAACCAATGCTTTTATCCATAAAGGACCTACATGACATCCTCCCCCATTTAGAAGAGCATCATCTCTACCATCAAAACAACCTAGGATAATGCTGCCTGAAAATAATCTCATCTTCCTAGGTAACACTTCCTTATGATAAAGGATTATATTAAATGAATACTTGGAAAATCTCATGGTTTCTCAATTTAACACTGTGAAGATCTAGGATCTTCACTAGATCCAATTGTATCTTTTCCTCTTCCAAACCTGAAGAGGGGTCTAATCCAAAACATGAGATGGTTTAGGAACATACTTCCTCAACAAAGCATCATGAAACACATTGTGAATCTATGAAAATGAAAGTGGAAGGGATATTTGGTAGGCAACATGACTAATTTTCTCTAAAATTTTAAAAGGTCCTACAAACTGAAGGGCTAGTTTGGAAGACTTTATAAATTTTATTAAGCTTTTCTATGGTTTAACATGCATAAAAACTTTATCTCCCACTTGGAATTCATGTGGTGTCATTTTTAAATTTGCATAATAGCCTTTAAAATTGTCCTTATATTTTTCATTTACACATCATAATCTTATAAAATATCAGGATCATCAACAATCCTATTTTCTAAAATTTCATAGCCAAGTAGAGTTCTACACTTACGACCATACAAAGCTTTGAAAGGATCCATTTTAATCATTTAATGATAAGTATTATTATAATTAAATTCAACTAAGTGTAAATAATATTTCCATTTACCTTATTGATCCATAACATATATTCTTAGCATGTATTCCACAACGTAATTTAATCTTTTGATCTGACTATCTATTTTTGGGTGATAAGATGAACTAAAATTCAATCATATACTAAAATCAATAGTTATAGTTTTATATAATATTGAATTAAAAATTTTATCTATATCATAAATAATAACTTACGACATACCATGTAACTATGCTATCTTTTTCACAAACTATGAAGCAAATACAGATGAATCATCAATTAAACTTCCAACAATGAAATGACCAACTTTTGTAAATTTATCAATTACAACCAAAATAATATCATATTTAATTTTAGATTTTGGAAAACCATCTATTAAATCTAATTAAATCACATCCTTCTTACCTCATGGTACATCAAAAGAGTACAACAAACCTCTTGGATGGTAATGTTCAACTTTCAAACACAAACATTTCAAACATTTTGACACCAAGTCAACAATTTCATGTTTCATTCCAAGATAATAATACAACCTTTTTAGTTCATAGGTCATGTTCATGACACCTAGATGAGAAAAATGAGGTGTTGCATGCACTTATTTCATAAAAATATTTCTTAAGTTACTAAGATTAGGTATATAAATTTTATTTTTGTGTCTAATTAAATCATCAGAATCAACTAAAAAATCATAAAATTTATTTTCAACAGGCTCATCATCCAAATGTGCACTTACATCTTGGAAAATTTTATCAGAATGTTGTTGTTCCAATAATTTAGTTCTAAAATTATTATGAAAGACAAACAAAGCATCAAGGTATATGTGATGGCTGAGTCCATCAACACCATGATTTTTATTATCTTTCATATATGAAATATTAATATCAAAATTACTTAAAAATTCTAGATATCTACATTGTCACACATTCATATCATCCTGAAAAAACAAATATTTTAGGATATGATGCTTAGATTTTACCTCAAAATGCTTACCCATTAAGAAGTGTTTTTATTGATTCAAAGCATGAACAATGAAAACAAGTTCAAGGTCATGAGTGGTGTAATTTTCTTCATGGTCCTTTAATTTTCATGAATCATTAGCCACAAATAAACCATCTTATTCTAACACTCCTCCCAAGTCTTATTTAGATGCATAATCTCATATTTCAAATTTTCCATTTAGAACTGGTAAAATAAGTATAGCTGCTAAAGTTGATAACTCTTTGAGTTTTAGGAAAGCTTGTTCACATTCATCAGTCCACACAAATTTATTACCCTTGCATTGTAAAGATGTTATTAGGTTAGATAAATTAATTTTTTTTAACAAATCTTATATAGTAACTAGCCAATTCCATAAAAATACATACTTTATATATGTTTTTAGGAGTAAGACACTCTTGAATAGCTTTAATCTTTACTAGATCGAAAAAAATACTAGCCTTTGATATAATATGACTCAAAAAGTGGATCTCAAATTAAAAGAAGGAATTTATAAAGCTTACCAAATAGTTTGTGTTGCCTTATCCTTTGTAGCACTAAGCATAAATGTTGTTTATGTTCTACTTCATTCTTAGAATAGATCAATATATCATCAAGGAATACTAGAATAAACTTATCTAGAAAATCTTTGAGTACACTATTCATTAAGTTCATAAATGTAGTAGGTGCATTAGTCAAACCAAAAGGCATTAAGTGAACTCTTAATGTTCATACCTTGTTCTAAAAGCCATTTTATGAATATCTTCTTTCTTGATCCTCAGTTGGTGGTAACCTAATCTCAAGTCTATCTTAAAAAAGATAGTCACATCCTTCATTTAATTAAATAAATTATGTATCATTGGTAAAAGATAACAGTTCTAAATAGTAACCTTATTGAGCATGCAATAGTCAACACAAAATCAAAAGGTTATATCAATTTATTTTACAAAGACCACTGGTGCACCCTAAGGCAACATACTTAGCCTAATACTACCATTTTTCAATAATTCTTGTAGTTGAATTTTTATCTCCTATAAATCTACTATATTCATGTGATAAAGTGCCTTAGATGTATGGAATACCCATAGAGTTACATCAATGGAAAATTCAAATTCACAGTTTGGAGACAAACCAAGAAATTTATCCAAAAAACATCAAAAAACTATTTTAAAAATGGATGTTCATCAAATGCCATTACTATTTTAGGTCTAATTTCTTGCATCAAAATAATATAAAACTTGTAACCTTTATGTACTATTTTCTTCAGTTGTAAGGCTGAGATTAACTTACGTACTTTTGGTTTTAGCAAACCTTAAATTTTTACAAGTTTCTCCAGATCATTACAATAATATACCACTTTATTACAATAGTCCAAATTGGCTTTATGTTATTACAACCAATCCATGCCTAAGATAATATAAAAATATCTAAGAGGAGATATAAACAAATTTACTTGGGTTTGAAAAATATCTAAGTCTAGACTTAATCCCTCAAGTCAATGGATTCAACTTACAACATGTTACTAACTTAAGATCCATAAAACTATCTATTTATCTTGAATCAAACAAAATTAAAATATAAAAATTATGTATTTTACCTTTACTTTAAATGGGATTTTCATGGAAATCAATATTTCTATTGTCAATAATTTTATACACTCAGTGATTAGCTGATTGACCAAATTTTAGTTTAAGATGATATTTACAATAGTGATTATATTTATATTCCTAGCATACTATAGTTATTTGTGGCATCACAGGAATAGTATTGGCCCTAGTAGTAGGCACATTTTGATTACCTTGAATTGAATTCTTTTTAAAATCAACATTCTTGGAAGAATTTGAATTCTTGAAATTCTTATTCTACCCTTGAAATTTATTGAATCCACTTGTACTCCTTGTGAATCTATGGTTAGAATTAATTTTTTTTTAATTCTTAGGATAAGGGGATAGATTTTTACTCTTATATAGCTATTTATTTTGTTTAAAATCTTTTCTTGCCTTTTTTCGAGCCTTCTCTTTTTCTTCTGCCCTATGCAAAATTCAATATCCATAATTAAAGTCTTGGAATTAGTCATATTCACATCATGCATTAATATTTATTTCAATCCCAATTTAAACTTAGTGAATTTAGTCTCTTCATCATGCATATAATTTACATGATGAAATAAATTCAAAAACTTCATTATCTTGTTTCAACAGCTGAAAATCTTTATTTTTCTATTATTTGAAGTCAGAACTAAGATAACTTTTTATAAATTACTTTTCAAAATTAGACCAAATAAGAGTCATTGGTTGGTATCTTTTTAAATCACTTATTTGATTCCACCAAAGGGCTACAATTCCTACTAACTGATGATTACCACTCTTACCTTTACATTAGAGGACATATTGTGTAGATTAAAATACTTGTATGGGTTTATAAACCATGCATCACTTGATTATTCACCTAAAAAGGATAGTGTAGATTAAAATACTTGTATAAGTTTATTAACCATGCATCACTTGCATCACTTGATTCTTCACCTAAAAAGGTTGGTGGAGGCAACTTATTAATATCCTTAATAATATGATCAACCATATTACTAAGATTATTCTAAAGTTCTAGTTTAATAACTTGTCTTTCATCTCTAACTGAAAGTTTATCAGCTGAAACACCTTATATGTTATTCATCCTTCTCTATTGGATATCTAATCTAATTTTAATGGAATTTAATGCAGTTAAAATCCCATTAGAAACTACTCCCTGATTAACATTAGGGTTATTTTCCTCATGATTAAGGCCCTCAACATTAGTGTCAGCATTATTAAGAGGTGGTTCCTCTCTCTTAGGAATGTCGACCCTACGATCTCTTCCTCTACTAAAGTTAACATTTTTTTGGGTTATTATTTGTTATTTCAGATCTTTTCCTCACCATCATGTGGTAAAATAAACAACTTAGTATAAATGAATAAGAAACATTTTCTAAAGTTCCCTAGAGTATTAAACTGTGCTCTTATACTAAGATTTCATCACCATAATTTTTTAATAATAATTAACTAAATAGTTCACTCAAAGTTTAGCATGAAAACATGTAATGAGATTTATAACGCTGTTATAAACAACATATGAACTATACTAAGTGCATAATCGATCAATGAATTATCTAGAAAGTATGTTTTGACCACCTAGTAATTAGCTAGAAGTGGGTCAGTTTGGTCCTACCCACTCACCTCTATCCACGTATTATATTTTGGCTTTCCTAATAGATTCATTAGTGACTTGTGCTCTTACCTGAGTACTTGTACAAGCTATAAAATAGTCAGTAACTCAAAGGTAGTATCAAAAACATATAAAAAATAAAGGTAGAGCATGTTTAGATTCAAAAAAAGAATAATCATACTAATATTTATTAAGTATGATTCATTACATTCACAACTAGTAGACAGAGATCAAGGGAAGAGGACTATTTAGAAAAGTAATGCAAAGTATTTGAACAAATTTTAAAAACATTATCAACTAATGTGAGTATTTGGACATGTCAATTAATGAAGGTACTCAAAATTCAAAGGATTTTTCAACAACCATGCTTAATTTTTTCTTCGGAGCATCTTACTATCTTATAGGCAGGGCACAAGTTCAAGACTAGATTTCCTAAGGATCAATAATGTATTAAGATAGATCTGTTAATTCCCTTTATCTTAGTCTATGTCCTAGTTCATGTATTCAATTACTTACTTAAGAATTATATACACTTAAACCTCAATTCCAAATCAAAATCTTACAAATTCATAAACTCATTCTTATTAATTAAGACTAAGAGACTATTAATAGAATATTTAATGACCTATTCCAAACATAGAACACTTGTTACTCAAACATAAGATGCTTATCTAGGAACATACATGTTACAATAAATTATAAATAGAGTACATTATTTTCAATGTAACTTTTTTAAACATAAGATTAACTAAATATTAATGTTATTCAATTATAATTATGATTTAGGAAATACCCATATAACCCTAGTCTAATACTTAATAATTGATTTGAAAGTGTTATCCTTAAGTAAATAAGTTCATATTAATTACTTAAGTAATTTTTCTCAAATAAACTTTATTCCTCAAACATCAAGTTCTTACAACTTCTCCAAAAATAATAATATAAAATTAATCCCTTAATTTGTCAATTCAGTTATCAATAATTTGTTTATCCAACTAAGAGGTTATAGTCTATACATTAATGTAATATCAATACTTTTATTCATTCATCCATGAATTAATATGATTCACAATCTAAATAAATTAGAAAAGTTTATATAATAAAACATAACTTTCAACTCAACCATTACAACAGATAGCAAAAGTAAACATATCCATTGAATACTATCATCATGTTTAAATAAGCTTATGATTAAATAGAATAAAATAATTAACGTTTATATATCTAACATTACACTTCTTCTTTCCTTATCTTATAATAAAGAAGGAATCAAATCACAATCAAAACATAATTGATATCTGAGTCATACAATAATGACTATATAATCAAATATCCAAATATTTTCTCAACACTATATCAATGTTTTATAAACACAAAGGATTTATAAACATAGTCTAAATCCTAACCAAAATATCACTCAAATGTTACAACATTTAAATCAACATTACAACTAATTATTCCAAATAAATAATCATGATCAATTATTAACTTTATATCAATTTAGTAATGCAATGATATTCAAATAATCAAATTACCAACTATAATGAATTTAAGAATCAATATATATGTCATGATACATAATTTTAGATTAAATAAAAATATGACAAATAACATTACATTCAACTATATCAACTTTCATTCATTTTAATAAATTGAAATAACTCAGAATAAGAATAAATGAATCCAATGATTGCATGCAATCCAATGAAGTTAATCTTACCTTGCCAAACCCAATGAGTTTAGCCATAAGTAGACTTAAACCACCCCAACCATCATTTCGATACAAATTAGGGGAGTAGAGAAATTATGGAGAAATGATTATGAAATAATCAATCTTGATAACAAACCAACAAATTACTAATGAAAGAAAACCAAACATGTAATCAACCCACCAAGATCTATTAACTTGGTACATGATTACAACTATAGCTATATTAAAGATTCTCAATTTATGGGCCATTTCTATTTAATAATATAATGTCTCATAAATATATGTTTTCCTCATCATGTACTATTTCAATAGACATTTAGGAGTTATAAATAATTTTTTTAAAGTAATATAATAACTCAGGCAATTGAAAATAATGTTTATGTAAAACATTTAGGAGTTATAAATAATTTTTTTTAAATAATATAATAACTCAGCAATTGAAAATAATGTTTATGTAAAACATTAAGTTATTTTATTAATAAAAATTGACTTTACGTAATGTGATAATAAATCAATTGTTCAATAAAAACCATTCACTAAATCAAAATAATTAAATAAACAATATATTGATTACCCCTAATAGGTTAATGTAATCATGAATGATAATGATCTCAATTATTATTTCCATAATTAATTTAATAATTCAACAATATTTCATAACCCTAGGTTAGATAATCATAACTCAAATTCATAAAAAGTCAGTTCAGTAGAATAAAAATAAATTAAATGAAAACCCTTAAAATTATTTTGAACCCTAGTAGGGACTCCCTCAAATCCTTATCCACAAAAAACATCCATAGTTAGAAACAACCAACAGGTTATTTCTTTTTTTATTATTATTATTATTTTCCTTTACTACATTTCCTTAAAAAAACTATATCCATTTAGGGTTTTAAAAATAACAAACCAAAATAAAATCCAAGTTATGTATTAACCCAGCCAATCCATATGGCTTCTTTAAAAATAAATAACCAACTTAATCATAATAAGTCCAAACCATAAAAAATAAACCAACAATCACAAGGTGTATGGATTTTATTTTTGAATGCAACCATAAAAATAAACAACACACATTTTCCATAAGTCATAAGTATTTTACCTTTAAACATAGTCATCAAAATATAAATGACCATCAAAATATAAAACATAGCTGAACTAAATAATAGACAACTAAACTAAATAATAATACACATAGTCACCATATTGAAAGTCATATGGATTAAATCAAAACCCAATCAAGTCCTTGCCTCAGAACCAAGTCAAACCAAACATAATAACACAAAAATTGATCGTAATCATTTAAAAATACTTACACACAGTCAACAATAAAACATAAATGAATTTTAAAGAATATGAATTTGCATTCAATCAAAAACCTATTTTCCTCATAATATCAAATCAAAACATAATCAACTTTACAATCCAAGCCAACAACAGTCATATAAACTACACCCTCATTATGGGTATTCCATATTAAAATACAATGTTAACACCCCACACATAGTCATTCTAAAAACCAAAAGCAAACAACATTACCAATAGTCTCACCACACTGCAAGCACTCGATTAAGCCATTAATAAAAAAAACATCATGGCCATTATTATGGTTTTACTTGAACTCAAAAAAAATGATTTAATCTTTTGGCTAAATCCATATTACATACCATTGAATGTATTTTCCAAAAATAAATACAAAATTCAAAAACATTACTTATTGGTTGATGAAATTCAACCAAAAATGTTTTCTATACTTTTAACCTCCAAGAACAAAGATTCCACGTATATTTTCACAAAACCAGTCACCTATTAAACATAAGAACAAACCTTAGATAACTCTCCATAATCCTTGCATGGCTACCAAGTTAAATGCTTCTATTATAGTTCTCATTTCTTAAAATTCCTCATGCAGAACTAGTTTGCATTCCCCTTAGCTGCCATGCTAAATTTTTTGATAGAGTTTCCAAAAGTTTCCAATCCTCCACTACTGAATGCCATAATAAATGCATTCAACCCTAAAAACCATTTTAAGTCTCTTGAAAACCGTTATATGATAAGGTGAGCCATTGATATGACCCCTAATTCATTGGCTTAAAGAATTAACCACTAAACTAATTACCATAACCCTAATGTGGGTTGATATTCTAGCTTAAGTCCCCATGCATACATAACCAATTCAAAACACATAAAATAATATGCCAAGCAAGATCCATCAAATATGTTAAATAATATGTCCAGGTCAATACATCACACCATCTTAAGATGTTTCAACACAAGTTTAAAACTGTATAAGGTCCTTTTAAAAACTATTTAAGTCACATATTTGAAGATAAATAAAGCATAAAAAAAATCTAAGAATCAAATATGAAAAGTAGAAACCTGATGAAGATAGAATCCATAATCGATTTGTAAAGTTATCTAATTGACCAGACTATCAAAGTCCATAAGTAACAAGTTAAAGATAAATACACAACATCAAAATGGATGGAGACAATAAAATAAAAAAAAGATAATAGTCATAAAACACTTAAACTCAAACAATGATATTCTAAAAAATGATGATATTGAATAAGAGATGTTTGTACCAAGTAAAAACTGACTCAAATAAATAATTAAATAAAATGATCATAAATTGATAACATACAACAGTTAAAAAACATAATGACTAAATCATGAATACTGATAAGATTGACTTTAAATGTAAATTATCTATTTCATTTATCAATTACATATCTATGTTGCCCTATTTCTTAGTGCAGTCATACTAAAAAGTAATTTTTACAAATTGAGCATGACTTGTGACACCCAAACCATAGGTCTCTCCTACTCACTTACATAGACTACTTAGGCATGTTTTCACTATTTTTTAGTAATCCAAAGCCTTCTAGATTCAGCCCCTGCTATCTTGGATTCCTCTCCCAAGCATAGATCTATCCCCCAAGGTCCTTTTCACCCTAGAGAATAATGCCATAGGTTGGACTATAGTGCTAGAACCCAGGGTGTTCACTTTCCAATGTTGTTGCCCAAGTCTACAATAGCCTCAAATGGTCAGATTTTCCCAAATATTTATCTTTTCCCTTATCAACTTAATACAAGTTCATCTAACCTGAGATCACTAGTTTCCTTATAAAATCCCATTCAAAGGTCATTTAGAAGGTTGAATATCATTCAAAAGGCACAAGCTAGAAATATACTAAAGCACACTCAAGCAAATCTTCATATTTTCTATATAAAACTAACCATTGTTATTTTCAACCTATCCAAGCTCCCACACCAGTCACGAGTCATCTCAAGCTTTCCCAAATTCACATACACTTGCATTACATACAAAAAATTGCACAATACACATTCAAATTGGGAGAACTACATTGGCCTTTATCCCTCTTTAGACTATTGATATGTAGGCAACGTGCCCACACACAGGGTATAATCACATGTTTAGTGCATATTACACACTAGCCACTTTTTATAGTTGGATTTGAGATCACCTATCAAGAATGAATAGGAAATATGACCCTTTAAGAAAAATCAATTATACATAGAGCTTTACAAATAACTAAGACTCGATATTTCAGGCACATAGTCTCCCAGAGCAAATGAATAAAACCTATAAAGCTCAAAAAGCTTAGACACTAAGGACTACAATGCCAAAAATTGAATTACAGCATTGGACCTCTAGGTGTCCCATTTATAGTGCTCTTATCCAGGTCCAAAATAGACTTTTGGATCCTATTTCTGATAGTCTGCCTAGCCAAATCAGTAATTTACAACCTCTATCTCCTTTGTCTTAACCTAGAATCAGCTAAGTTTTACTCTTTATCCCCTTGTTTATTATTTTTACAAATCAATTAAGCACTTCCATATTTAATAAATTAGTAGTTTAATTAAGGCACATTTATTTATTGATTTCCCCCTTAATCCAAACCCCTTTACTATTTAGGAAATTAACCCCTATAGTTTCCCAATTTTAGTAAAACATTTGGTGAACCTGACATACTTCAAAAAAATTCACAAAAAACTTATAAAATTTAGGGCTAATTATTTTTGGTTTTTCCTGAATTTAAAAATTAAAAAACTAAAAATTAATTGAAATATTTTCAATAATTCACTAAAACCCTAGTTTGCACATACTAGGTCATATTTGCATACAAACACTTTCAAACCACTAGGAAAAATATATTGCTAATTTTAGAAATATTTTCAAAATTTTCGTATATTTTTCAAGCTCAATTCTACAAATTTATAACATTTTTTTCAAATTACTACATTAATTTTTAAAAAAAATCATTTCAAATCCCTAGTTGTATCAACTAAATCCCAATAATTTTCAAGTAATATTCCACTTAATTTTTGTAAATTTTGATTGAATATGAAAATCAGAAAATTACTTCAAATTTCAAAAATTCATAGTAATTCCAAAAAATTTATGTGTCAAAACCCTAGTTGCATCTACTAAGTCCCATTCAAGCAAGAAATTTAACATATTTTTTGAATTTTTTCTTGTATACTTAACTTAGAAAATGAATTTCAAATTCAAATGTTTATAATATTTTACAAATAATATTTCTTAAGAATCCCTAGTTACATACATTAGTTCTTACTTTGCATCTTGAGCTATCACCTTACATACTTGGAGTTTGATATCCTTTTTATACATATTCTAATTCATTATTTAGATTATTTTTATGTAATCTACTCTGTTATTTTACAAATTGTTTTCCTTATGCCATCTAAACTCCTTGTATCTCTTCCTTTTAGATGGAGTGAAAGACTTAGTGGTAACCCTCATGAATTCAACTAGATTCCTATAACCCATTCTTATAAATTCAATAAGTAATCAACCCAAGTCCCTATTATAGATCTTGCACATATAGATTACATTAATTTAAATGAACATGATTTTGATAATAAGTAAAATGAGAATAATAATGATGAGACACATATTGATGTTCATGTTCTATCACATTGGACTACCAATCCACTTCCACCCATTATTGACAATGAAGTTATACTCAAAAAAGATTTGATTTTAAAAAAAAAATAGAGAAAGACTTAGGAAATAGCTCCACGATCATGATAACATCTTGAAATCTATCATGAAACTAAAGAAGGCCTAACAAGTTGAGTCTTCTCAAACTACAGAGCTAGTAGTTACACATGACACTATGGGGGAAACTATGTCACAACAACCCCCTATAAAAACCCAACCTTCATTGATGCCATTAGCTATAGCTAGTACATCCCTATCTCCTAATGTGGTACCCCTTGTGTAATAGATTTGATCTCTTTAATCCAAGGTGCAACATCTTGAGCAAGGTACCACTAAATCTACACGTGCATTAGACTCCTTCACTCTATTATATATACCTTTGACATGACATATAGTTGCTACACCCTTGCCACCTAGATTTGTATAACCTAAGCTCACTCTTTACGATGGCAAGGGTGATCCAAAGACACATTTGAGAGCCTTTCACACATCATGTTTAGATTATTTACCAAATGACTGGTTATTAACTAAATTATTTCTAAGGAGCCTCAAGGATTATGCATTACAATGGTTTTATAGTCTATCAAATCAGTCAGTTAATGCATTCAATCCTCTTGTTGGCATGTTCCTAGTACGTTTTAGTATCAATATTAGTGATAAGATTTCATATGCCCAAATTGCACAACAAAAATAGAAATCAAATAAGCCTATCACCAAGTATGTTTTTAGATACAAGACCATATTGGATAAGATGAATATCCCTATGGTAGATCAAGAGTTACAAGACCTCTTAAAATAAAGTCTTCTATAGATTTTTCATGAGACAATCATGTTCAAAAAAATTTCTTCTTTTACTGAATTATGTCACACTTTAAAAGAAAGAGAAATTAAACTCATTTCAATGGGAAAACTTAAGTACATAAGTATACCAAATATGACTAATAAGAGTAACAATAAAGACTCATATAAGGTCAAATTCAATGATAGTAAAGGACTGAGTCAATAGATAATTAATGAAGCTTCAGAGACCTTACAAAGAGTCACTTTATTAGCACCTCCTTGGTGACCTTTTATAAATCTACCAGTTCCTCTAGCTAGAGTTCTACAATAGTTATTAGAATGTAACATCATATATCTTCCTCTTATCATAGAAATTGATCCAACAAAGCCTCTTCCATGGGGATATGACCATAATGAAATTTGTGACTATCACAGGGCACCAAGCCATACTAAAATAGATGCATTAGGCTCAGGAATAAGATATAAGATTTAATTGATGGCAATAAAATTGATCTAGGCACTTCAGTTAAGCCTCCTTCGACTAAACCAATGCAAAATAAGTCACTAAAAATATTTTTAGATCCATTTCCATAGCATGGAAAGTTAAAGACCTATGACACATCAGGTGTATATCATGCATATCAGGAACATGCTACACCAATTACATACAAGGCATCAGTAGCCAATTCACATCCATTGAGCCATATGATTGGTACTTTTCATTATAGCATTCTAGTTTAGCCTTCTACCTCTTTTTTTGAGTAGGAGATTATTGAGGATGACATAGATTATCATGCACTCTTCATTAGAGCTTTTATTCATGGTCAACCCATTCATAGTGTTCTAATTGATAATGGATCTAATGTTAACATGTGTACTATGACACTACTACAACACTTGGGTTATACAAAGCAAGATATTACTCTAAAAAATATAGTTATCAATGGTTTTAGTGGACATAGTCAGACTACATTGGGTGAGATCATCATTCCTCTATAGGATGGTCCTACACACATGACCACCTCATTTACTATAGTTTCTAGCATGGGAGTTTTTGACATGTTACTTGGCAAACCTTGGATATAAAAACTCTAAGTAGTTCCATCTATAGTACATCGATGCATGAAATTCATTCACAGTAATTAGGTTATCACAGTTAATTGAGTTTCATATGAGTTGCCACTTCTAATTTTGGATCCAATTTCAGTTCCAAAGCTAGTTTCAATTCCATTACCAGTTCTAGCTCCACCACCAATTTTTTCTCCAATCGAGCATCAGACATAGATATGATATCGATCACTAGTACAGATAGTTCATACACCTCCATAGCTTTAGGATTATAGATAGCTTCTAGCTATAGTATTCACACCCAAAGAATTTTCATTGATATCTCATGCATCTACACATAGAGAACATGTTTAGTGAGTTTCTCCTACCTCCAGATGTGTCCCTAAGAGCCCTATAGTTGCATTTACTTCTTAGAATTATAGATGGTCCCCATAGTTAATTTTTACTTTAGAGATTTTAGAGATTTTACAACATATATAGATTTTTGAGCCATAATCTTAGCATTTCCATTGTTCTTCATGATCATCCATAATTTCACTCTTTGATATAGGACACTATGATAGGGAGTCTCATCGATTAGTATCATTTCTTTCCAACATTTATTGTACAATATATCCTACTTAATTGTACATAGTTTCCTCTACTTGATTGTACATAGCTCAAATATTTAAAAATAAAAAAATAATATAATAATTCAAAAATAAAAAAACATATCAATTGTATACATCATCTATGTTTTACATTGATAACCATTATAATAGACTTACATTACACTTTTTTATGCTATTGTTTGTTGATTTATCTATATTACTAGGTTTCACTTGATCTTCTTTGAGTGTGTGCAGTGCATCTAGATCTTTGATTGCTTCACTCCACCCATCAAGGGGGCATCCTACTTATACATTCTAGCTACATATCGATACATCTACTCACTAAGGGCATACTCTACATGACTACACCATCCAGGTTATGTCATTCTTATACTATACACTCTAGACATCTTGTTGTAGTAATTTTTTTACTTACATAAATATCACATCAACATCCATTAACATATATCACACTTTTGTATTTCATAGCATATACATTAGTTTTGTATCACATATTTTTTAAACTCTTGCTTCTTGCATTCCATAGTTAGATGCATATTTATATTTCTAGTACTTTGCATGCTTCCACTCTTCACTTTGATTAGCTAGATGTGTTTGCATTTTATAGTTTTTGTTTACTTCTTTCTTGAATTTTAGGACATTTTCAAATGTCCTTTATTTCTATCTATATGTGTGTGCCTTTGGACACTTATCAATGTCCTTTGTGTGTACCTTTCATGTGTTTATGGCCCTTGTGCCAATCTTTAATTATTCCCATTATGTGTGTATGTGGCATTTGAACATGCCTTGTATGCTTTGTGTGCTTATTTGGCCCCTTGGCCACCCTTACATATTTATTGATTATTATTTTGTATGCCTATTGCTTGATTGCTTATCTTTGTGTGCAATACCATGACTCCAATCATGCATTTACTTGCTTCTTAGATGCCATGATGGACATCATGCTCCATCCCTTCATGCCACTAACCACTAACAACTAAAATTTCAAATCCTTGCTTACTCTTATACACATTCTATTACATTGTTATATCTATTTAGGCATACCCCTATGGATCTAAAAATCTCTCTCCACAACTTTTGCTATATCTTGAGATAATGTATATCAATGTTATATCAAATATTTTTATAGCTTAACACAATTACAAGGCTTATTATTCTAAGGACAATCATTATAGGGTCTTCATTCCTACCCTCAAAAGAGGGGGCAAAAAACATGGGTTTTATCATAGAGATCAGAGCTCCTAACAGTCAAAAAAATAGTTTCAAAATAGTACAGTCTAGAATCTAGAACTTAACACAAGCAAACTAGAACAGGTAGACAATAGAGAATCTAGATCAATCATTAGTTTTGGCTTTAGACAATAGCATAAAAAATGGGACTAAAGTGATGGACCCCAAAGTGTCTAGTTTTCAATACTATTGTCTAAACAAAAAAATATTTAGTTTTTCTATAATTAAGCAAAGATGTGAGTTCAGTCACAAATTTTCTAGTATAGTTCAGTCTAGAAATCAGTAGTTTTTAGCACTTATTTCACTCAAAGAATATAGATATAGGGGGCATCATGCATGGCATGAGGGTTTATAGTTTTAGTTTAGACATAGTAGTTGATAAAACTTTTAGTTTAGAATCTATGTTCTAGACACTAGTTATTGGGGGCAATGTGTGTGGTACGTGGGCCTTCTCTATTTTCATGTTTATAGCATTTTCTTACACATTCCTAGCAGTTGTGTGCCTTACTTAATTTATAGGTGGTTGACATCACATTTAAGTAAAATTTCATACAAGTTTTCTTCCCACCTACCCAAGTTCTTGAGTGGATTCCTAAGCCTTGATTCCAGTTTTAGGACGGGCATTTATAGAAGTCCAATCTCCATCTTTCAAAGCGGCTAACAGTGGCCTAGTTTCTAGTTTACATTCGGATATCTTTCAAAATTCATTTATATTAGTATTTTCTCATTCAAATTAACATCATGGGGCAATTATGGAGCCAAAATTCTAGCTAACCTTTGTATTCTTGAGCCACCTATTTAAAGGGATGGGACACACGGTGCAGACATTGATTAACACCTGCATGATTTGTTAACTCTACATAGTTAGAAATGATGGATCTAAAGGGCCTACCTTTACATTATTGAGAAAACTTCTAGGGGATTGAGAAATCAACTAATTTATTGATATAAGTCTTGGTTAAACATAATTCTAGCATTACCCAACACAACCTAGCAGGATAATAAGTTTTGTTTTAGTTCATATAAACAGTGAGGTGTATTCATTCCTTTCTCTTCCTTCCTCTCTCTTTACCCATATTTTTACATTCTTATTTTAGATATAGTGTATTTAATAATAAATGATCTACTTTCACTTTTTTTTTGCAAACTTACACAATACAATGTGCTCTCACTATGCACAACCTAACATCACATAGCTTTTTGGGCTTAGCCTCATAGGTAAGTTTAGTTGCACTTTTATTTTTTTCCTTTGTCCTAGTATTTAAATTCTCTTCATACTTAGAATAAAGTGGGGGGGGGGGGGGGGGGGGGGCGGGGGGGCGCAGAATTTAGTCATACTAAAATTCAATTTATATAACTTGAGCATGACTTATGACACCTAAACCATAGGTCTCTCCTACTCACTTACACAACTTTCTTAGGCATGTTTTCACTATTTCCCAGTCATCTAAAGACTTTTAGATTTAACCCTTACTATCCCAAACTCATCTCCTAGGCATAGATCTATCCCCTAGGGTCCCTTCCCCCAATAGACAATAGTGCCATAGGTTGGAATACAATGTTGGAACCCAGGGTGTCCACTTTCTAGCACTATTGTCCAAGTCCATAATAGCCTCAAATAGTCATATTTTCTTAAATCCTTATCTTTTACCTTATTGGATTAATGCAAGTTCATCTAACCTAGATTCATTAATTTCCATATAAAATCCCATTCAGAGGTCATTTATAAGGTTGATAATCATTCAAAAGGCACAAGGTAGAAATATACTAAATCACACTCAAGTAAATCTTTCTATTCTCTACATATAGTCAACCACTATTATTTTTAGCCTATCAAAGCTCCCACACTAGTCATGAGTCATCTCAAGCTTACCCAAATTTTCATACACTTGTATTATATACATAGGATTACATAAGACACATTAAAATTGGGAGAACTACATTGACCTTTATCCCTCTTTGGAGTATTGGTATGTAGGAAGCATGCCCACACATGGGGTGTGATCACACATTTAGTGCATATTACATACTAACCCTTTTTTCTAGGTGGATTTGAGATCACCTATCAAGCATGAAGAGGAACTAAGATCCTTGAAGACTAAATCAATTGCACATGGAGCTTTACAAATAACTAGGACTCAATATTTTAGGCATAGGGTCTCCCAGAGTAGAAAAATATAACCCAAAAACTTTAGAAAGCTTAGGCACTAAGGACTATAGCACCAAAGCTTGGACTATAGTGTTAGATCTCTAGGTGTCCCATTTTTTATGCTCCTATCTAGGTATAGGATAGACTTTTGGATCTTATTTCTGATAGTATACCTAGCTATATCAATAATTTTCAACCTCTATCTCCTTTATCTCAACCCAGAATCAACTAAGTTTTAATCTTTATCCCCTTGTTTGCTATTCTTAAAAATCAATTAAGCACTTCCAGATTTAATAAATCAATAGGTTAATTAAGTCACATTTATTTACTAGTTTTCCCTTTAATCCAGACCCCTTACTATTTAGGAAATTAACCCCTATAGTTTCCCAAATTTAGTAAAACAATTAGTTTCAATCAAACCCTAGTTCAAGTACCTGTCCATGCAGCCAACTAATAGACTATCAAAAATATATGGACATCTAAGTATAATAAATATGATAACAACATTTAAATAATATATCAAAATGAATAATGAACTAGTACACATTTAACAATAATATCAAATGCTATAATGAAATGTATTCCATAATTGTCTCAAAAATTATAATGAAAATGTATCACTGTAGACCACTAACTATAATACTAAAATAAAATAACAAAGATGTCTCAAATAGTTCACATCTAGACTATATACACATAATGAATTAAATGCAAGTAATTTAGGGTAATGCCATCCTCCCCCACTTGGAAGAGAGCCATCTCAGTGATCAAAATGACATAGGATAATGTTGCCTGAAAAGACTCTCTTCTTCCCACATATCACTTCCTTGTGATAAAGGATACCATTGAACCAAAACTTGTAAAAACTCACGATTTCTCATTTTAACACTGATAATCTAGGATCTTCACTGGATCTAACTGCATTTTTCCCTCTTCCAAAACCCAAAGATGAGTCCAATCCAAAATATAAGATGGTTTAGGAACATACTTTCTTAACAAAGTAACATGAAACACATCATGAATCTATGATAGGGAAGGTGAAATGGCTAGCTATTAGGTAACAAGACTAATTTTTTCTAAAATTTCAAAAGGTCCTACAAACTAAGGGGCTAGTTTGGAATACTTTCTAAATTTAATTCAGTTTTTCTGTTGTCTAACATGCATAAAAACTTTATCTCCGAATTAAAATTCATGTGGTGTCCATTTTAAATCTACATAACTCTTTTGTTTATTTGATGTATCCTTTAAATTTTTCCATATAGTTTCCATTTTCACATCATAATCTTGAAAAATATCAAGGCCAACAACAATCCTATTTTATTAACTTTCCCAGCCAAGTGGAGTTCTAAAATTGCAACCATACAAAGCTTTGAAAGGAGTTATTTATTCACTGAATGATAAGTATTATTATAAGTAAATTCAACTAGGTGTACATAATCTTTCCATTGACCTTGTTGATACATAACATACATTATTAGCATGTCTTTGACAATTTTGTTTAATCTTTTTATTTGACCATCCATTTTTGGGTGATAAGATCAACTAAAATTATTGTGTGTAACAAAAGTAAAAGTTAGAGTTTTATATAATATTTAAGTAAAACCTTTATCTTTATTAGAAATAAAAAATTTAGGTATAATATGAAATTGTACTATCTCTTTCAAAAATTGTGAAAAAATGCAGATGCATCATCAGCCAAATTTCTAGAAATGAAATGACCAACTTTTGTAAATTTATCAATAACAACAAAAATAGTATTATGCTTGCTTTTAGATTTTGGAAAAATAGTTAAAAAATCCAATGAAATCACACCCCACTTACCTCATGGTACATCATGAGGTTACAACAAACCTGTTGGATGGTAATGTTCATCTTTCACAAGCTAGCATTGTAAACATTTTGACACAATATCAACAACTTCATGTTTTATTCCAAGATAATAATATAATCATTTTAGTTCATGGGTCATATTTGTGACACATAGATGAGTGAAATGAGGTATTATATGCACTTATTTCAAAAAAACATTTCTTAAGTCACCTGGATTAGGTATATAAATTCTCTTTTTATGTTTGATCAAGCCATAATAATCAACTAAAAAATTAGAAAAAATATTTTCAATAGGCTCATCACCCAAATTTTCACTTACATCTTGGAAAATTTTATTAGAACACTATTGTTCTAGTAATTCAATTATAAAATTATTATACAAGACAAAAAAATTAGTAAGGTACATGCATTGACTGAGTGCATGAACAACAAGATTTAATTTAACTTTCATATATGAAATATTCAAATGAAAATTACTTAAAAATTCTAGCCATTTATGTTAGCCTGCATATAGATCGTCTTGTGAAAATAAATATTATATGATGTGATGATCAAATTTCATTTAAAAATGCTTACCCATTAAGAAGTGTTTCCATTACTTCAAAGCATGGACAATAGTAGCAAGCTCAAGATCATGAGTGGTCTAGTTTCTCATGGTCCTTTAATTTGTGTGACTCATAAGACACAAATGAACCATCCTAAGTTAACACTCCACCCAAGCCTTCTCTAGATACATCATCCCATTTTTAAAAAGTTACATTTGGATTCGGTATAACAAGTACTAGTGTTGAAGTAAATAACTCTTTGATTTTCAAGAACATTTATTCACATTAAGTGGTACACATAAATTTCTTACCCTTGCAATACAAGGACATTATTGGGTTAACTAACTTAGAAAAAAAATCAATAAATATTTTATAGTAACCAGGTAATTCTATAAAACTATGCATTTCATGTACCTTTTTAAGAGCATGGCACTCTTGAATATCTTTAATCCTTTTGGATCCATAACAATACAAACCTTTGATAAAATATGACCCAAATAGTAGATCTTAGACTAAAAAAACACATTTAGAAAGCTTACCAAAGAGTTTGTGTTGCCTTAACCTTTATAGCACTAAGTGTAAATGTTTTTCATGTTCAAACTATAGATCAATATATCATTAAGGAATACTAGAACAAACCCATCTAAAAATTTCATGAATACACTATTCATTAAGTTCATAAATGTAGTAGGTGAATTAGTCATGTAAAAAGGCATTATAGTGAACTCACAATGTCTATACCTTGTTTTAAAAGTCATTTTATGAATATATTCTTCCTTGATTCTCAATTGGTGATAGCCTAATCTCATGTCTATCTTTGAAAAGATAGACACATTCTTTATTCAATCAAACAAATCATCTATCCTTGGTAAAGGATAACAATTCTTAATGGTAACCTTGCTGAGCATGAAATAGTCAAGACACAATCATGAGGTTCCATCTTGTTTTTTGACAAATACCATTAGTACACCCCAAGGTGACACACTTGGCCTAATACTACTATTTTTCAATAATTATTGTAGTTGAGCTTTCATCTCCTACAAATATGCTATATTCATGTGATAAGGTACCATAGATTTAGGGGATGCCTCTAGAGTTTTATTAATGAAAAATTCAAATTCATGTTTGGGAGGCAAACTAGGAAATTTATCTAGAAATACATCAAAAATCTCTTTTAAAAATGGATTTTTCTCAATTGCCATTATTGTTTTAGGTGTAGTTTCTTGCATCAAAATAACATACAACTTGAAACCTTTACATACTGCTTTCTTCATCTATAAAATTCAGATTAGATTATGTATGTTTGGTTTCATTAAAACTTTAATTTATACAAGTTTTCCCAAATCATTATAGTATATACCACTTTGTTACAACATTCCAAACTAGCTTCATGTTGCTACAACCAAACCATTTCTAAAATGATATCAAAAGATTTTAGAGGATATATAAACAAATTTACTTGGGTTTGAAAAAAAACACAAGTATAGGCTTACTCCCTAAAGACACTTAGTGATAGGTACTCTTTTTATTGAGCCAAACTCAACATCCCAACTATCCTTCAAAGTCATCAGATTCAACTTACAAGTTATTAACTTAAGATCCATAAAACTATCTGTTGATCCTGAATCAAACAAAATTGAAATAGAAAAATTATTTATTTTACATCTACTTTTAATTGGAGTTTCTTGGAAATTAGTATTTCTATTGTCAATAATTACATATATTTGATGATTAGCTAATTGGCCAGATTTCACTCCAGGACAATCTTTACAGTAGTGATTATCTATGCATTCCCAACATAATACAATTCTTTATGGCATCATAATAATAGTATTGGCCTCGGTAGAAATCACATTTTGATTACCTTGAGTTGAATTCCTTTTAAAATTAGCAGTCTTAGAAGAATTTGAATTCTTAAAATTCTTATTTTGCCCTTGAAATTTACTCAATCTAGTTCTACTCCTTGTGAATATGTGGTTAGAATCAGATATATTAATTTCACCACCTGTTATAGGTAAGGAAATGATTATACATTATAATTTGGAAAAAGGGCAAAGTATCTAAAAAAATTAGTGTTGTGTTATCCATTTTCCAATACATACATTATGCAAATATTTCTTAATTTATTAATGGCTGTAGCAGATATTTTTGTATCACTTGAAGTAAAGGATTTTTATGGTGGTACGTCTAGAACATAAGATGCAAGTTTATGGGTTTAACTTAATATATATTTGAAACCTATAATATTTTGGAGATAAATAGAGGTTGCCGATCCTTGTATGTTTGTACTTATTTTTTAGTTATGGAATGATTGATTGGTTGAAGTAACTATTGAAAAATTCATGAGGATCTTATCCCTTATTACTAGTACTCATGTCCCAAAGACTCAAAAATTAGACTCCACTTCTCAGCTAATGGTTGGGGGTGGTAACCATATAATTACACCAATATTCAATTAAGAAATATAACTTCTCCACATGATCTATTATATTATTTAATTATTTTACCACTTATTTTTGTATTAGAATATGTTTATAAATGAACAATAATCACTTGGATTGATGTAAAAGATAAAAGCATGCTAATTTTATACTATTATTCATGAATTTATTTAAGTACTATTATGTTTTTGATTAAGTGATTTATTTGGTTAAGTTTGAGTGGAAGGTTGTATAACTCCAAGTAGATTAAAAGTTAACTAGTTGAGTTTTTATTTAAATTCTAATGAATGTAGTTATTATAGTGTTAACAGTTCATTATAGATTAGTGATTATCAATTAACAATTTAATTATATATTTTATGAACTATTCATTAAGACTAAGGTATTACTTACATAAAAGCATACAAATTAAATGGTTTCACTTACATACTAAATTCAAGTTGTTACATTTGATTATTTTTGAACTCTTTACTAATGTACCAATACTTAACACAATTTCTGAGTACTTTATGAGTTCTAAAAAGACACTATACATGAGAGTAAACTCTAGTAATTAAAATCACTTTATGGCATAATAATAAATTATCGTTTCAACTAATTTTATTGATCCTTTTGGGAACATAACAACCATATAATAAGTTTGAAAATTAATCATTATCATAATCAATTCAGGTAATTTGATTACATAAGTTATCTATTATAAAAATTTATCACTACAAGGTTTAAAATCCTTTTAAGGATCAAAATTACATTTCCATTTGTTGAGTATGATTTATTGTTGTATTAAATTAGTCCTTGAAGTTAAATGATTTAAGTGATTTTATACTTGCCAAAATAAGGATGTAGGAATTCTTGGAAATCTTGTTAGTTCACATAATATTTTTTATATGTTGTAATTAAGTCCTTGAGCTTCTAAACATGAGAGAGAATCAGTTTAAATAGTGAAAGTCACTTATTGTAAATTATTATTTTTAATTTTTAATCTCAATAAAACAATGCAAGCTTCTTGGAATGAAATTAAAGTGTCAATATACACTCAAGCTACTTTCAACTTATATTGAGTATTTGTTACTACTTCATAAAATATAACTATTCAATTGGTATAACATTATGAACCTACAAATAGCTTAAATGAGTATGATAAATTAATTGATCATCTCATGGAAACTAAAAATCATGATTGGGTCTAAAACACTACTAATGTCTTAATGGAACTTGATAATATTTGTTGAATTTCCTAATGATTAGTATAATATCTTGATGTTATTAAAGGAATAAATCATAAAAGATAAGGAAAAACACAATAATTTATAAATCATACAAATTATGATTGAGTGGCATACTTTTCTTACTTCAATCCAGTCGATAAGTAATTAACATTTGAGAAATTTAAATATATAAGTGGCTAATTATGGGATAGTCTAATAAGAATAAGTAACCACTATAATCAAAATAATTATAGTTATTTATGACCTTGATGAAGATTACAACAATTAAATTTATTTTTAGTAGCCTATGGTTATGTGATAAACGAAGGCATGTAATATGATGATCTCTAAAACTTTAGATCATGCTATAATGATATAACATGGATAGTACTATAATGGGATCTTAGTTTACATGAAACTTATTAAATGCATATCCCTATTTTAATTTCATGGATTTATAAGGGTATTCTTAAACTACTAAACTTGTTCAGACTATGCCTTTAAATAAGTTAGCTAAAACAAATACATTTTATTTATTACGAACCTTGGATTACAAAAAGATTTTACTTGAACAAGAAATGACTCCCTATTAGGATGATACTTCCTTAACATTTTAAGTACAATGAATAAGAAAAAAATATACCTTGACCTATATCCAAACTTACACAGATGTGAGTCTTTTAGATAGGATAAGGAAACCTAAGTGGTCCTATTGGGAAGGTGTCTACCACCATACAATTTTGAGCTTATTTCTATGGATTTCATATTGATATGCCTCAAACTACATGAAAATTTCTCTAGGGTAATAATATTCCCTATAGAATCTTCTAGGAGTAATTAATATGGCTAAGGTATACATGTACATAAATGTGATTATGGGGATTGTGGTAGGTCATGCAAAACCAACTTACATGTAATAAATATTTCCAATCTTTCTACTATGAACTCTAAAATAAGGGACACTCAATTATTTTTGGGGTTGTTTAATTATATTAAAAAATATAAAATATGCCCTTGCTTGTGGAGATGAAAATAAATGAGAAATTGAAATAATATTGAATCACATACAAAATGAGGTACACATATTTAATTCATTTAATATATCTCAATTTTATCATGTCCCTTAAAATAGATGAAAGATAATTGGCCAATAAAAGGTATACCTTTATAAGCATAAACTATTGGAGTGCTCTAGCACTTTCATTTGCTCAACCAGCAATATTGAATCCTATGCAAATTGAAAAAAAATTAGAAAATGGTTATGTTTTTAATGTGATATAAAATATAGTCATGGCATAAATGTGTTGGAAAGATTTTTTTTCCCAATTTAAGGCCCTAATGATGAAGAAGATGATGAATAAGTATAATTAAAGTTTATAAATGAGATATATGGGGAGACAATAGATACTCAACTAAATATTTCTTGCCACATGCACTTTCATACATTAACACCCAAAAAAATCTTAATGTTTTAGGTTTTAATAAAAAAAGGTGATAGTATTTATTGAATAAATAAGTACCCATAACTTCATCAATGATATGATATCTTCCTGCTTAAATTATTTTGTGTATCTACGTCTAGTATTTCATGTCCTAATTATAGATGGTGATATAGTTAATTTTACATATAAATTTAACAGTATTAAACTCACCATGGGAGACTATAGGAGTTTGTCATATTCACTAATGATGTGAAGTTAATCTTAGGTATATGTGTTAAAAAGGTTTGATTTATTATGTGTACACAATTATTAAATGCATAATTAATATGGTAGTTATCCTAACAATGTGATAAGGGTTAGGTGTAATTTGTGGAATGATCCAAAATTTTACCCCATCAATACTAATCTCTCACTCACATATTAATTTTGTTATATAATAACCCTTTATGTTCTTGGGGAAAATAATGGAACTTAAAGTCATTTCCTGAGCTAGTGGAGATGTTATCTTTTAGAGAATCTCGTTATAATGAAACTATTGTTAGTTAAATACATATGTAATCATATAAAAATGACACTTGAGTGATAAGTGTGTTACTTGATACCACCTATTCCTATCTTATCCCTAGACCTATCTTAGGGACTATTTAGATACTTATCCATCTTTCATATGGGCCACACACATCCCTAGACATCTCAAAATCCATCCTAGACCCTTCATAGGCATTTAACACCCTAGTGCCTTAAGTTATGACACTAAACACTACTGACATAAGTGGAAAATAGAACCATAGTGTTATTGTCCTATTTGGGTACTATTTTCCTTTTACCTTTTTTGAGCTCCAATAGATAACTATTCAATTCCTAAAGCACTAAGGGTCAGCCTAGACCTATTTCAAACCATGTAAAAGCAATAGATCAAGATTATACATGAATTTTATCCCTTTATCCACTAAGTGTAAATCATAAATACACATAAACAATCTATAAACAAGTTTTGCACAATCAAGGTTATCAATCCCTATTCTGCCCTACTTCTACATATAATCATCTATATCCTTCTTAAGCTCATAATACATAGATTTATAGTCTCAAAAATCACTCAAAACACTCAAACCGATATTCATACTAGCTTCACTTACACTTGCACCAACATTTAGGTGGGGATATCTACATTTATCTTGATTCCTCCTTTGAGTATTGGTATGTAGGCAACTCTCATCATAGTGGGGTGTTAAGGATGTACAACCTACCCAACTAAAAACACACATTTAATACTTCTACCATGTCAAATATCATAATGAAATAAAACTCTATGGTTTACATATAAAATTAGTAAAAATAGGTCATAGATAATGAATTATGGTCTATAAGCATAGGAACATGATTGGAAGACTAAGGCATAAGTGCTCCCAGAAGATTAGAATAATTCTTACACAAAGGACACTCATGCCATAATTAGACACTAGTGTCACATTGTTAATGTCTAGGGTAGGGTACTATTTTATAAGAGGGGTTTTGACACATGGATATTTTTTGAGACACTCAGTCTAGATCCTATATCAATTTTTAGCCTCCAGATCCTTCATCTCAGTTACTTTCTAAGTATTCATTTATATCCTTCAATACTATTATTAGAAATATAAATTTAACTTAGTTATTTCATAATCAATGGTTATATTTATTGTATATTTTATACCATAATTTACTATACTTAGAACCTTTAACAACCCAGGGTTTACACTCCATAAAACTTAAAAATTTAATTCATTTGGTGAACCTGACTTACTTAAAATATTAATCAAACCCTATACCTAAATGCTATTAGGGTTTATACCTTTCTTTTTCATATTTCCTTTAACTATGTTAGGATTTTAAAATTTTATATATTCTATTTTAACAATATTTTTTTTAATTTTCTATATGACATCTCATAAAGTTATATCTCTTCCTTTAAGAAGAAGTGCTCGGCTTAGTGGAAATCCTATTGAGCATACTAAGATTCCTTCTATTCAAGATTATACCATAGAAAAAGGACCATTTAAAAATCCCATAATTGATTCTTCACACCTTGATTATATGAAATTTAATGATAATGCATCTGAATATAAGAAATACGATCATGATCAAAATGATACACAAGATGGGAATTATGACACTCCCCCTACTTAACAATGAAAATCTTATAGTTAATAAGGATCGAATTTTATAGAGTTTCAGAGATAGATTTAAGGAACAACCACATGACCATGTATAGATTATGCAAGCCATAATGGAAATAAATAATAAATCAAGCAATGGTCAATATTCCATTCCCCTAGATAATAATATTGTTAGACCTAATTTGGGGGAAACTCAACTTACATAAACACTTATTTTAACTTGATAACATTTCATAATGGCAACACCTCCTATGGATAGTTCCTCTTCTCTAGATGTACAATACCTTATGTATGAGATCTATGATCTACATGCCAAGGTGTTACATATTCATCAAGGTGATTAAAGGCCATCACATGCCTTGGATTCTCATGTTTTTTTATTACACCTTTGGCATAACACATAATGATAAATACTTTACCATCTATATTTGTGGCACCCAAGATTACTTTGTATGATGGTAAAGGTGACCCAGAGCACCATCTATTATATTTCCATGTAAGATGTTAAGACTATGTGTCTAATGATTGGTTCCTTACTAAATTTTTCCCATGTAGTCTAAAGGACTATGCCTTATAGTGGTTCTAAGATCTTCCAAATTAGTCCATGACTACATTCAATCCATTGGTGGATATGTTTTTGTCACTCTTTTCAATCAACATTGGTGATAAGGTTTCATATGCTCAAGTGGCACAAATTAAGCAAAAATACAATGAGCCTACATAAGAATATGTCTTGTGATATAAAAATATATTAGAAAAAATTATTAACCCTAGGGAAGATAGGGAAATCTGAGAAATATTCAAATAAAGTTTACTACTAGAATTACATGAGGTTATATTATTCAAGAAGTTTCCAATATTCATATATTTATACCACATAATGAAATAAATAGAAGTCAATCTTCTCTCTATGGTCAAACTAAAGTACACAAATGGATCAGATTCAACTAATAAGATTTTTAATAGGCCTTTATACAAGGTGAAACCTAGTGAAAATAAGAATGATCAAAAGGTCATAGTTAATGTAGCTTCAGATCCACCTCCTCACTTAGTTTTATTAGATCCTTCATGGAGAGTCTTCACAAATATTCTAAAATCACCTGCACATGTTTTACATTAGATTTTGGAATGTAATTTAAAAGATCTCCCTCCCATCAAAGAGGTTGATATGACTAGGTCTCTTTCAAAGAGCTATGACTCCAATGCATTTTATGACTATCATAGGGCACCAAGACATATTACAAATAGATGCATTAGATTGAAACATAAGATATAAGACTTGATAAAGGCCAATATCATTGATGTGGGAACACCTAAAGAGGCACATAAGGTTCAACCAATAGAAGCTAAAGCATTGAAAATATATTTAGATCCATTTACAAAACACATAACTAATGAGGTAGGAGGCACTTTAGGTGTTTAATACACATATCAAGCTCATACAAAACTGAAATTCTATCATAATACTATAAAAGATACTCACCCCATACATGATATAATTTGTGTATATCATAATAAAGTGCTATTTATACCTCCCATAACTTTATTACAGAAGGATATTGTTGATGATGATTCAAATCTATATGCACTCTTTGTACGAGCATATATTGATCATCATAATATTTAGAGTTTCATGGTTGATAATGGATCAAGTGTCAACATGTATACCATTACACTTATATATCATTTGGGTTATTGAGAGTAGGAAATTTATGCAATTTATATAGTTATTTATGGTTTTAGTGGCCACATTAAAATCTCTATTAGGGATATTATACTCTCATTACAAGTTGGACTAACACATGTAGCCACTAGGTTATCAGTTGTACCTAGTACAAGCACATTTTACATGTTATTAAGTAGCTCATGGATATAGTATCTTAAATCCATTATATCCACCATACATATATGCCTCAAGTATATACATTTTAATTATGTGGTTATACTTAAGGGCCTTCCATATGAGTATCCTTTGCGTATCCCACATGCAGTTACATAACATCCACTAGTTATAGTTTTGAGTATAGTTTCTATTAATATACCATATATTTCAATTGATTTATTAGTAAAGGTGAGGTATATGTATATAGTATTACCATGTACACATAAACTCCCATGGATACCTTTATTAGATATAACCTTACGTCAGAGACATGTTATAGATTATAGAGAGACTCTCTCTACCCCTTTCATTATAAATCAGTGTTATTGAGTTCCTAGAGTTATTAACAAGAATACATGTCAAATATAACATATTATACCTTATGGGTCCCTAATAAACCTATAGTTTATAGACCAATTCATTTAACTTCACAGGTTCATAACATAGTTCACAGGCTAGTTCAATTAGCTACTCAAATTCCTAACCCTACTCCAAAGATAGTGTTAGTTATATATTACTCTACACAATCATTTCTTAGACCAAATATAAATTTTTACATAACATGCATGATAATACTTCAATTTTTTGATACATGACACCTTAATAGTGAGTTTCTTGGAAGACTCATCAGTTAGTATCTTAATCCCTACTTGTATATAGTTTCATTCATTTTGATTCTTATATATAGTTTATTTTTCATGTTGTTTGTACATAGCTTATATATAAAAAACATAAAAACAATATAATATGTTGAAAACATATAAACATTCAAATATCTACCTAAAAATACAAGTTATAAATTGTATGCATTTTTATTTTTACATTTATTATACTTTCTAGGTACTACATATGCTTATTATGTCAGTATAGTTAGTTTTATCACACACACATGCCTCACTTGTTATTTTCGAGTGTTCACAAATACTTAAAATACCTAGGTCCACTACACAGATCCAAATTTTCTACTATTTACCCACTAGGGTCATATACACAGATGCATGGATTCCTCATTTGATACATTCTCCCATTTGGGGCATCCTACACACAATGCTAATTTCTAGGTTACATCTTTCTATACTATATATCAAAAATTTAGCATTGTTATATATTGATATTAATCATCCTACAGTACTAAGATTTATTTCCCAATATTCTTACTATAGACTCAGTTTATGTACATACTCTTATATAGATTTTTACTACATGTTCATGTATACTTTCATTTCTAGGTTTACTAGTTTATACTTGATTGTGTCTCTTTACTTTTACATTTATTCAATTGAATTTTAATATGTCATTTCCATAAGGATCTAAACCATTTAATTTCACTATATGTATGCTTTGAACATGTGCCCATGTCCTTGTGTGTGCATTCCGTATTATGTATGCAGACACTTAAACATATCCTTCTATGTGGATCTAAGTCAACTTACTTGATCTATGCATATGTAGATATTTGAACATGTCCTTGTATGTATTGTTTTCTTAGATTTAGTGACATGTTCCCATGTCCCTTGTATTGTGGCCCCTTGGCCTATTTTTTGTGCCTTATGTGTGTTGTATATATGCCTTCATGTATGCATCACGGCTATGACACTTGCCTATTACTTGTTACACACTCCAATTTTAGATGCCATGATGGGCCTTATGCATCTCCCCTTCTCCTTAGGTACCATGATGGACATCATGACCCATACCCCTAGGTAGTTACTCAATTTACTACTCAAATTTTCTATTCATACATATTATTACATTATTATATCTATCTTGATAGCCTTATGAATGTTATATCTAACATACATTGTACATTAAAAACTTATGCTTAAATTATCTTACATTTTGATGTGATATACACACATTATATTGGTTTATTACACATATATCATATATGCTCAAGATAACACATATGATGTAGAGATTTTTATTTTGAGGATAATTCTTGCATAAGTTCAACAATTCCCATCAAAAGAGGGGGGGTTCATGGAAGTTTGTCACAGAGATCTAGCCATCAAAATACACCCAAATTATTGTTTTCAACATATTAGCACAAAATACAATGCCTAGTGGAAAAACATAGTGGAAAATAGTTAGATAGAGATTAGACTCAATTGAAAGAAAAAACATATTAGGACACTAACACTAAAAGTGGACACTAGTGTCACAATGCTACTATCCAAATATAAATTTATTATCTAGTATCCCTAGAAGTAGAAAAATATAGGTTTTTTAGAGAGGCATAGCAATTAAAATCTAGGTTTGCATAGATTTAGTTGCACATTACGAGTGTTTGCTTAATTCTACTTAGTTTTTCATAGAATCATATTGGTTTGATCAAATTAGGGGCATCATGTGTAGTATGAGCACTCCCATTTAAATTTTAGATACTCATATATATTAATACAACTCAGTCTAGAATCCATATGCTCAGATATTATATATTTGAACTTAGTCCAGAACTCATATATATATTATTACATTATTTTCATATATTCATTTATACACCAATTAATTAGATGTTATGGAAAAATCCATCTCATTGTCTATGTTTTACACAATAGACAACATGTTCTAACTAACACATTATATTTATACCTTACTCCATCTACAATGGTTGGAATTATTTTTTAGTCCTTGAGCTACATACCTGAGTCCTTGAGGAGTCTCTTAGGTGAATTTTCATTCCAAAGTTATCAAGTGGCTACAAAGCCATTATGTATAGTTTTAGTTATAATCATACAAATTTAGTGACATTATGTAATTTAGTTACATATGCATCTACTACCCATGGGTATGAAATTATGGAGTCATAGTCTACTTGAATTTTTAATCCATCTATATAAGAGGGTTAGACAAGCCATTAGTATAATCCAAACTATTCATAGGTCATAATCCACCAAGTAGGGGTGGGAAATGATGGATTCAAGGCCATATTGATTTATTGAGCCACCCACACATGGGGATTAATTAAGCCATTAACTTAGTCCAATATATTCATCGATTGATCACTATCTACATGCACACACATAGGATGTCACTAGATTTATGCATTGGTTCACATACCTAGTGAGGAGTATTCATTCTTTTCATCTCTCTTATCTCTTTACTCAGTTTTTATTTTCTTTTAATATATCTTAATTAAGGATTGATCTATGCACATTTCATTTTTATGATATGCAATGAGACATGCTTCACCTACTTAATTCCAAATTTATGGACTTTGTCTCATAGATAAGTCCATGTACACTTCTTTTTCCTTTATCCTAGTCATTTTGATTTGATTAATTTATAGAATAAGGGGGGTGTATACATCTAAATTTGTTTTCTTGCATTATTGTGACTAATATTTCTATTATTTGACATTAATTCTGCTTATCTCATTTAATCCTATCCTAAAATTATCTCATTCCTAGTCATTTATCTAATAATCCCCCCTTCGATCATTCTTCATATACTAACCTTATTATATCCCACTTAATTATTAATCCCTATTATCCTAATTTAATCCCACTTATCTATTATTTGGGAATTTTAAATTCCCATCACCCACCTACCCACCCACTAAGCTTATGTTTAGGATCTCATATACCCCTAGTCCCTAATCGCATACCTAATCTCTATCTAATCCATCCCTAATACCAATTAACCCTGAGAAGGATTCTAGAACCCTCTAAATCTATAAACTTCTCTATTCTAACCCCTCCTCTCTATAAACCTCCAAATATAGAGGCTTCTAAGGAAATTTAAAATTCCTTGGATAATCCTCATCCCTTGATTTCCCTAAACCAAGTTTGAATATCCACTATTGATCTTTCCCTCCTTCCTTTATTTAAACAATTCCTCTCCTCCATGAAAGGACAACTTATAAATCCATAGAGTCTTCATTTCAAAATAATCAATCAATCCACCATCAACAATCATTGATCAAGCAACATCATCATGTCAAAAAATTTAATCAACATAATCTTAATCTCCATTATCTTGTTTTGATTTTGTTTAATCATGGTGTGGAACACTTAGATTTAGGATTGTAATACTTGTTTTTAATTTTATATTCATCTATTTCATTATGTGTTAGTGGCTCTATCACTTTACTTATTGGTTTAAAGTTTTGAGTGATTAAACTATGTAGTTAAATCCATATAGAGATCAGATTTTATCTACAAAAGGTGGAAAATGTAATCATATAAAAATGACACTTGAGTGATAATAGTGTTAATTGAGACCACCCATTCTTATTCTATTCCTAAACCTATCTTAGGGCCTATTTATACACTTATAAATCTTTTGTATAGGCTAGACACATCCCTAGACATGTCAAAATCAATCATAGACCCTTCTTTAGGCATCAAAGCCCCTATTGCCTTAATTTATGCCACTAGACACTAGCTCCATAAGTGGAAACTAACATCAAAATGTTATTCTCCTATTTGGGTTCTATTTTCCTTTTCCCTCTTTTGAGTTCTAATGGATATCTTTTTAATTCCTAAAGCACCTAGGGTCAACATAGACCTATTTCAAACCATACACACACACCAAATCAATATATATACATGAATTTTATCCCTTTATCCATTAGATGGAAATTATATGAATACGCACAAACAAGTTCATAATAAGTTATGCACAATCAAATTTATCAATCTCTATTCTACCCTAATTCTACATACAATCATCTACAACCTTCCTAAGCTTAAAATACTCAGATTTATAGTCTAAAAAATCATTCAAATTACTCAAAATGGAATCCATACTAGATTCAATTACACTTGTACCAACACTTAGGTAGGTATAACTACATCAAAATTGATCCCTCCTCAGAGTATTGGTATGTAGGAAACTCTCATCACAATGGGGTGTTGAGGATGTCTAGCCTACCAAACTAACACCACATGTTTAATACTTGTGCCAATTCAAATTACCTAATCACATGGTGGTCTAGGTTTTTCATATAAAATCATTCATAATAGGTCAACGATAAAAAATTAGGGTTTGTTCACAAAGGCATAGGCTTGGTATACTCAAACATAGGTGCTCCTAGAAGCTCAGAATAGTTCTTACACATAGGACAATAACACCACAATGCTACTATCTAGGGTAGGGTGTTTTTGTCTAAGAGGGGTTTTGACATTTGGATCATATTTTTTAAACTTAGACCATATTTTTTACCAATTTTCATCCTCCATATCCTTCATCTCAGTCAGTTTCTAGCTAAGTATCCATTTGTCTACTTCATTTCTATTATTATTATTAAAAATATTAATTTAGCTTAGTTATTTCACACATTAGTGGTTCTATTTATTGCATATTTTATACACTAATTTACTATAATAAAACCTTTTAACAACCTAGGGCTTACACTCTATAAACCCTAAAAAGTTGATTCAATATACATTGCATATTACACATAGTTAACATAGTTTCTATTTATTGGTGAGTCTCTCTCGTGTATGAATATTTTATGTTGATGGTGTCTATGCTAAATATCCATGGGATATGTTTTCATTTTCATTATGGTATCAAATCAATTTCTAATATTGAGTTAGAAAAAGCTTTCTTGATAAGTTTAGTTAGAGTTTTTAGAGGAGATCCATATCACTTTTGAATCTTGGTTGTTAGGAAGATAAAGAGGAGAAATAGTTTTGGAGGATCCTCAAGTACTCCAAATATTTAATCCTTTACAAGATTAAAACAACAAGGATAGTTTTTTTATATCTTAATTAACTTCTACAAGAATTTATTCACATGCCCTATCTATTTTTCTCAAATCTAGTTCATTCCTATTGTTTGATTAATGTACCAATTGTAGATTTACATATGGGGGAGGTCCATTGAAGAAATTTTACCTAATTTTTTAGTTAAAAACCCCATATGTATTGATAATGGTTATAAACAAATATTATAAATATTTAATTTCATAATAAAAGACAATAAAGAATAAGAGAGAAATTCAAGATAAAGAATGCATTGATAATGGTTACAAACAACTATTTTTTGGAGGAGAGAGATCTTTAAATAGAGATAGAATAAAGAAGAGGGAGTTATAAATAATATGATCATGACCTTACACCACCTCCTGAGTGTGTGATAAATGTTCTTATTCCTCATAAGGTGAGGAATAAGTGTGTGACAAGTGTGGATGGAGTTACATGTGACACGTAACTCCAAGATTCCATACAAAAAGATAAACTAGGTGTGACACCTCATAAAATATAGGTTTATTTAAATTTAAAAAATCACATAAATACAAAACCTACCCACACCTAAAAACTTGAGATAAAAATATTAACCCAAATATAGGGTAATCCTAACACTCTCCCATTAACTTTATTTTGGGTTTAAAATTCAAACAAGGAAGAGAGGAAAAAATACTAATACTCCCCCTTAATGAGAACTTCCTTAAATTCCAAATTTTTACACAAAATTAAAAATTTGAATTTAAATAAGGGCTTAGTTAAAATATTAACCACCTTATCTTGAGCAGGATAGAAAGAGGGAATTATTTGAATGTCTTTAAGAAGTTCACGTTAAAAATGATTTTGAATCTCAATGTGCTTAGACCTTACATGTAAAATCAAATTATTAATTAGGGTAGTGGAACTTTTATTATCCCCAAAACATAGATTAGGAGAATTTTTAGGATGGATAAAATATTCAAGAAGTCATCTAAGACAAATGGGTTCCTTGCAAGCATGATTAGTTTGCCTTAGTGGATGACAATGGTATAGTGAGTTTTTTCTTATTGTTTACACTAGAATTAATTATGAATTAAAATTAAGTCTAATAGAAATGTAAACTATTTAAATATAATATGGGAAGATATATAATACAAAATACAATAAAATATAGAGATCTATATAATTTACATAATTTGTAAAATTGCTAAAAATAGAAACTAAGGTTAGGGTTAGATAATTATCCATGAAACTAATTTATTTTACATTATATAAATTTTTATGAACTATATATACATATATTTTTGAAAATACCTTAAAAAATATATGTTTTATAAAATAGTGGCTCAATATTTTTTAAGACAACTCTACAAGAGGTAGACGTGAGCACAATGCATTGTTGTTTGTGTGTTGGGACTTTGTCATGTCAAACTATGCACTAGATCTAAAAATATGGGCTAATTCACCTAGTTATTTATGAAAAATATTTCAATATGTAACCTAAATTTTTACACATAATACCTATAAATTCAAAACCATAATCCTACACAAGTTCAAAAAATAAGATAAAATGAAAAAGTAGTCGAGGGGGGGATGGGGGAAGTGGAATCACTGAGTTATCCTAGAAAACCCTTTATTGATTAAGTGCTACCTACATAGACCAAAGTGACTTAGTAAAAATTATACATCCCTTTAAATATGATCATGTGAATAAAACTATCATATTTTATTAGAATGATTGAAAAGGGATGCCCTCAACCTGTAATAAACACTGTTAAACAAAGCAAAAGAATGTAAAATTGTAGCAAAATTGTACTAGAGATATTTACTTAGAAAATAGATGCTTTTGAAACCAAAAATATATGTGCCTTGTAAGAGAGTTCTATATCCTTCCAATTATGACCATTCATGTTATTTTATAGATAGATATTATGAATGTGTCAAATAACTAACCAATTTATGCGTGTAGGAAAGCCATTAGGAAGCATGCCATTTTGAAGAGATAGTCATTAGAATGCGAGAGACAAGTCCACACTAATTTCTGAATGCAAAATGTGTTATTGTCTATCTAGTGTGTACTTATTCTAAAAGTAAAAAGGCTTTTAAAATAAGAGTAACATTAAAGTATCAATTGAATAGAGCTAAAATAGGGTATTCTAGAATATGTTCTTAATAATTTCAAGATTTTAAATGATTTATTAAATATTATGGGTTATTACAATGGGAAATTAGCCAATTAAGGTAAATATGCCAATGATAATAATATTCAATAATTTATTGGTTAAATTTTAGTGTCTACACCACCCTTGGTATATTGATGCATAAAATTGTTATAATAAAGGAAATACAAAACCTAAGTGTGTATACACACTTTGTATTTGTCATGGAGATGTGCATGGCCCCTTAATAAGGCATGATGATATGTGTTGAAAATGTATAAAATTGAGAGTGATCAAGTTTTAATTTGAAGAATTAGTGTAGATGATTGAGTTAGAAATATTGTGTGCTCCAACCCTCATAGATTACTCTATTACACTTGAAGAGATGAGAATAAACAAATTGATTACTAAAGTGTAAGCAAAATGATGAGCATCACTAATATCTCATGTGTTTCACTTTTAAAATTGAAGAGAAGATGTGGGAACCATTACAATACTTGTTAAATTTAAACCAATATGTGGAGTGTCACTAAGCTCAAATATGGTTCACTTTAAAAATATAAATCACATAGCTATAGATAGATTTAAATTTGAATTGTAGATTATTGAAACTTTGAAAAAGAGAAATATGAATTTTGAAAATTAGTAACTTGGACATGAATGAATATCCTATCCCCTGCACTATACAAAGTGCCAATTTGATCTTTTAAAACTTTTTGAAATATTGTAATTTATTTCACATAAGTGTATATGTGATTGAGTAAATGTAAGATTACAATGCATAAGCAAATTGAATGCCCCCATAATCTAAAAATTCTTACTTTTGTATATTGTAAATTGTAAAATATGAAATATTAGAGATACTACCATTATGATTCCCCTCCTTAGAGATGATTCAAATTGTCTACAAATCACTTATCTAAAAAAAAGTGAGAGCATTTGTCAAAGATATAATCATATAATAACATTTTACATATTTTAATTACATTAGAATCTTGGAGATATAACAGCATATGAAGAGATTTTAAATCACATTGCATCATGTAATTTGAATATAACATTGTAGTAGTGTATGAAGCATCTACAAAACTTACAAGTGTTTAATATGCATTAAAAATATATTATTTTTGAAAAATTAAGCATTAAAGCACATAAGTAGTATGTTAATGATATGTATCATGTCACCATATATATATATATATATATATATATATATATATATATATATATATATATATATATATATATATATATGTAATAGATATGTATTAGTGCATGCTAAAAATGATGGAACCATAGTAGCTAATAATGAACATGTAAGCCATGTCACACAATGTCACACAAGAGGGACCAAAGGATAAATACAAAGGAAATGTTTTGGTATAAAAGTGTTGGTTGATTTTATGGATTAGTACAAAAAGTTTGAATTCTTAAGGGGAGGATGGGATAAATGAAGCTAGGGCATCCATGGTATCTGCAAATTTGTTGGTTGACCAAGGAGTGGCTTGGATGGCATAGTGATTGAAGGTGACTAATAGTTGATCTACTAACATTTTGTACTTCTATAAGATGTCATTTTTGCATTAATACATGTTGTTGATCTGATTGACAACCAATTAAGAATCCCCATAGATATAAAGTGACTTAATGCCTAGGGTTAAAGAAGTTTGAAGACCTATGATCAAAGTGTTATATTCTACAATGTTATTAGTGTAGTCAAAATTGAGTTTGAAAGATAAAGGTATAGGAGTTCCCTCCATAGGTATCAAAATGATTCTAGCACCCCCTCCACACTCACATTTAGATCCATCGAAGAATAAAGTCATATGATAATTAGGATCCACCTAGGATGTGGAAGCAATAGATTCATTAGGAAATTCAAAATTAGATGGTTGACCATCTGTAAGAGGTGCCTCAACTAATTGATTGACTATGATTTATCCTTTAACAAACTTTTGATGGAGAACTCTAGGTCAAATTTGGCTAAAAGCATGAGCCATCTAGACATACATTGATTCAGGTAGGGCTTCGAAAGCATAAACTTAAGGGTATTGGTGTTCATGATTACATAGGTCTTGTGATTAAGAAAATAATGGTGAAGCTTAGAATCCACAAAAACCAAAGCCAGGCATAGTTTTTCTATATGTGTATAACATGTCTTATACTCAACAAGAGTACAACATATGTAATAAATTGTTTGTTCTTTATATTGTTCATCATGATGGGCAAGCATAGCTCCTAGAGCATGATCTATGGCTAAAATATATAAGAATAAAGGTCACCCTTCCTCAGGAGGAATAAGAACTAGCAGGGGGAGGAGATATTTTTTTAGAGCTTCAAAGGCCTCTTGATAATTAGAGTCCTACATGAACTAGGTATCTTTCCCCAAGTGGTGATGGAATGGTTGACATTGATTAGATAGCTAAGAGATAAAATGATGAATGGACTGTAATTTTCCATTTAGGCTATGGATTTGCCTAAGATTGGAGAGGGGTGGAATATTTATAATATCCCTATTCTTATCAAGATCAACCTATATACCATGAATAGAGATGATAAAACCCAAGAGCTTACCGATCAAGACTCTAAAAACACACTTTTTAAAGTTGAGATGGACATGGAATTGGATTAAGCAGTCAAATATTATTTTAAGAATAGAGAGATGGTCTTTTTGGAGATTTGACTTACCAAAAAGGTCATCCACATAACATTCAATAATTTTGTGGATTATATCATGCAATATATAAGTCATAGCTCTTTGATAAGTGACTCCCACATTCTTTAAGCTGAAAAGAATAACCTTATAGCAAAAATTCCCATAGAGGGTAATAAAATAAGTTTTATATTTGTCCTCTAGGGTGATAAAGATTTGATTATATTTGTAAAATCCATCCATAAGTGATAACATTTTGTGGCGAGCACCAATTGATTGATGTTAGGGAGAGGAAAGTCATCTTTAGGACAAGTGAGGTTAAGGTCTCAAAAATTGTTACAAAGGTAGAGACCCCCTGTGGGCTTTATGATAGATATAATATTGGACACCCATTAGGGGTAATTAATTGGTTGAATGAAATTAATAGATAATTGGCATCATAGTTCTTTCTTGACTAAAATTGTAATGTGAGGATGCATCCTCTCCAATTTTTTCTTTACTAGTTTGGCTTCAGGGATGGTGACAATATTATGAAGGATGATAGTAGGGGTTATACCTAGCATGTCACTATACAACCAAACAAAAGCCTCACTATGATCTGCTAAGAATGTGTTGAAGTCTTGATGCTACTGATGATCTAAAGATTTACTAACTTTAATAATGTGTGAGGCATCCTGAGACACTATGTTAATATCTATAATGGATCTATTTAGAATACTAGACATTTCAACCGATAGAGAATTGCATAGGTGTGAGTCTTATGCACCTGAATAAGTTAAGATAGAATCATCATCTTGACACTGAAGAATGGGGATGCTAGGAGAATCATCTTCTATCGTATTAGGACAAGTAAGGTGAATGGATTTAGTTTCTCCATTGTTATGATATGTGAGAGGTCCTAGCTCGATAATATAGACTAAAAAATGTTTGGGGTGATGGAAATGACATTATCTATTTTAGGGGGAATGTTATATGGTGACAATATGATATTCTCTTTAGGATTGGATAAATGGGTGACTTTAGTAATGGTTTTAGGAGTTTATTAAACCCAAGACCATGTTTTTCATGGGGTTTCCTAAAATATCCTAGTGCGACATCATGTGGTCCCTACTCATAACATCCCATACCAAAGCCTTTCTAGGTGTATCATTGTAAGTACATTTGAGGAAAATGTGGTTTGTTCAGGAATGAGAAATTTGAGGAAAATGGTTTGGCATGAGATTGGACATCAAGACATGAGGAGGATCAATCGATCCCTCCATAGATTAAATGAGTTTGGAGGAAAGAAGGACCGAAGAAAATAACATCTCCTAGGTTAGGATGATAGCTACATTGTTTATCTAGTTGCCCACACTCTTGAGGAGTAAGAAGGGTGTTAAGTGTCAATAATTGACACTCTCCTACCAATATTTTTTGGGATATAGACTCAAGGGAATCCTTATAAGGGATTTGTGATGAAGGGATTGTCAAATTAATATATGCTTCATTGGATGATGGCAATGGGGTTACCTTTATTAGGGAGGGTAGAACATCATTAGGTGAAAAGGTTAGGTTATAGATTTTGAATGGATGAGGATCATTTGGGATGTTATGGACTTGGCCTTTATGCTTGTATTTGATGCATTGATGCAAGGTGTATGGAACACAATGTATAACATGGATCCAAGGACATCTTAAGAGGATATTATATTGGAAATCACCTTCTATAACATTAAATAACTCATGAATGGTACGAGAACCTATCCGAATAGGGAGGACAATGGTTCCTAGAGTAGGAGCCAATTTATCATTAAAAGTTTTCAAGATGATTGCAGATTGGGACACGACTATTTTTAGAAGTTGGAATTGATAAAATGTGTGTGAATAGATAATGTTAATGCTAGCCCTATTTTTAATCATAAATCTTTTGATCTAAGTTTGATTAATTTAAGTAATGACAAATACGGGTGGGTCCTAGTCTTTAGATGGTAATTGAACTATTTATAAATCAATAAAACTGATAGATGAAGCCATTTGTAAAGCTTTAATGAATGTTGTTAGTGGTTTGGGTTTGTCATGTTACTTTTGGATGGCCTGAAGTGCTTATATCATGGTTTGATGATGTTCTGTGGAATTCTCAATAAGTTCATATAGGGACATCTTGATTGGGGTTTAATGGAGTTGGTTCAAAATTAATAAATAGATGAGTTCCAAGGAATTATTCTTCTATGTTTTCCCTAAAATGGAGATTTTTGGTTAAGTAGTGGAGGGTATCGAGGTTTCTATGGTTAGGATAGGGGATTTGTCTATGGAAGCTTTGAATTTATTTGGGTTTTGGGTTTTGGGGGCATGTGTTTGAAACTATATGGCTATGTTTATTGTATCAATTTGAAATAGTGGGGGACTTGTCAAAGTTCTTGAGTTATCTGTATTTGAAGGTCCCAAGGGGAAATTGTAAAGGGGTTGATTAGGGATAGAGATGAGACTATTAATCATGTTTTTCTATGCTTATTTTGATTATCCTTATAATGGATTTAGGGCATTTAATATATTAGTCTCATGAATGGTTGTGGTTTTAGTGTTTAGATTTAAGAGGGGATCAAGGCAAGGTTGTTTAATTCATAGATCATCTTCATCCAAAAGATTATGGATTATGACCTTGAGAGCATTATAACTTTCAATGTTATGTCCAAGTATCCTATGGTAAGCACACACCTTGTTCTCCATGTACCATGTTATTTTTTGGATATAGGGATTAACTAGTTTGATAGGAGGTAATGTGATAAGGGAGGTTTGCAAAAGTTGATCAAGGATGGTGGAATAGGATCCTCATAAAGGATCTTGGTGTGGTTTTGTCATCTTTCAGGGTATCTATTTTTAGATCATGTTTACTTATGTACTTTGTTTTTTTGTGTTGGTGGTATGAGTGGGTTTAATGGATGGTAAGGGTATTTTAGATAACTTATGCAAATAATAAAAGTCCACAAGGTTAATATGAGATATTGGTGTTGGTAGTATATGTAGAGGTTTTTGAGCTAACTTAGATCCCTTGAGAAAAGATTCTATAATTTTTACCTTAAGTTTAATAGAAGGATGGGATCCTAATATAGATGGCTTATTTTGTCCTCAGGGCATAGTAATTTTCCCCTTTTGAGCATGGTTATAGGTTATGGGAGTATTTTTATGAGGATCCTCATTTTTGGATGTTTGGGAGAGTTCAAGCCTTATAGGTGGATGTTGTAAATCTTTACCCTTTGGCATACCAAGGCACTTCTCCCATGTGGTTGGAGTAAATTTTTTATCTTCCATTTTTTGTGGGTGACTTTCAGTGTGTTTGGATGACCCTTCTTCTAGAGAATCCCATATAATGAGATCAAAGAGATTTGAGTGGATGGTAGAAATGGGTTTAGTTAGTTCAGATGATTCAAAAGTATCTCTTATAAGGAGATTTGTTATTCTTGTCACTACAGAAGATGATTTAAGTATATTATCAACTTATTTAGGTAGAAGTTGATCGTGAATAGTATTTATTATGTGGGAATCCTAATATAGGGTGCCTATCATATATGTTTGTACAAAATTAGATGAGGATGAATAATTTGGGAATGGATACCTAAAGATGTCAAGGGATTGGTTTTGAGGAGCATTTGGATTATCCAACTTAAACTCTGTTAGATCGATGAGGTTCTAGACCAGGCTTTTGAAATAGCGACATCTATTGATCTTGTGATTGGGAACATGAAGGTAAGTGCAAAAATCACTTTCTTTATACCAATTAGGTTTTAGTCAAAATTCATCAACAGGCTGATCAAAGAGAGTTCAATAATCATTATTTTTAATAATTTGTCTAAAATAATAGCATAAGATTCCTACAAGGGTGTGTGTTGCTTGGGTGTGAACCGTGTTAATTTTCTTTGTGGTTGTGTCTGGGAAGAGCTTGATTGGTTTGTTGTGGATGGAGAAGCTGAATTTAGGACAAAAACATTAGTTGTGCCTTATGGCTAAAGATTGTTGGTCCCTTTAGATGTATTAGGTTTTTTAAAAATAAATTGTAACTTAACTTTCCCTTCTCTTAAAGCTTAGATTTCTATTTTACATCCCATGGTAAAGGCTTCGTCAAAGGTTTTGAATGATTGAACTTAGAGTGTTAACAAGATATGTTTTGCACATGATCTTGAAAAAAATCAATCAATTCAGGTTGAGGAAGGGAGAATGTTAATTGATTTATAAGGACTCACCACCTAGCAATGAAGTTCGTAATGGACTCATTTTTTAAATGTCTAATGGTGTAGAGGTTGATGATGGTTATTTTCCTTTCTAAATTAATCACAAAGTGTTCTAAGAACATCTAAGCTAATTGATCGAAGGAGAATAGAGAGTGTTGGGGGATATAATTATACCAATCTAAAACTGGCCCTATGACTGAAATAGGTAAATTCCTCAAAAAGAGGTCATCGTCATGGGATATAAGGTAACATATGTAACTAAATGCCCTGATATGTTGTTGGGGGTCTTTTTTATTTTAAAACTTTGTAAACTTGGGAAGTTCCCATTGTGTGAGATATGGCCTGATTAGAACAATGGGGTTAATAAGTTCACTATATATTTAATCTTATGTAAGTATGTTCTTTTGCTTGGAGGTAGAAGATTCTAAGATATGCATCCTATTCTTGAGGATGCACATGAGGTCAGGCTAGATATTGTATCAAGGGATACCTCTTAAAACATTTTATTACAAATGTTGATAAGGTAGAAGTGAAGTTGGGAGTGGCTATGAAAAGGGATATTTCATAGACATACTAATGGTTAGTTAAGATGCAGCTACATACTATTGGAATATTAGAGGTAGGCTTTGTTATTGGGATGGGTTAAGATAAGTAGTTGCAAGGAGTTGTGATGGAATCAAGTATTGAGTAGTTAAAGGGATTTGTTTTTGGAGTGTTTGACTCATGGGGATTTGTTGTGTGGATGGTGGAAGTTGGGTGGTATGTTTGGGATTCAAGGTTACATGAATTTAGATCATAAGGAGAGTCATAGAGATGGAGAATACTAAATTTTGAAGTGTGGGAGAGGGAATTTGATTGGTTATAAGTTGAAGTGTGATAACATTTGAGTTTGAATAATGATTATAGCAGGGCTAATAGATACTAATGGTGATTGGGTATCTAGAGGTTGTGTCATGTTAGTATTGGAACCTATTGATGGTGGTGGGTTGACAAAAGAGGAAACCATGGCCACTGTGTACCCTTCAAATGTTTCTAATGGCATGCTATAGAAAAATTAGGAGGATTGACCTTAAAGGGAAATAAGAATTTGTATGGATCGTGTGGTAAGGTAATGGCTTAGGGTGATCAGATTGTTATCCAGTATATTTGTAAAATCAGCATCACCCTGAGGGTAAAATTGAGGGATACCATCCCTGACGAATTCAAAAGAGGTAGGGGGTTTGTAAAATGTTCTACTGAGGAAGATGAATGTAGTGACTTTGTTTATCTTTGTGATCGTTATCGCGTTACAACTATGTAGTACTTAAAATAATAAAAAGAAAAGATGAATGTAAAAGCACACAACTTGTTTTGTTTATCTCATTCTAGTGAGGACAAAGCACACACTCTATTTAAATGCACTTAATTTTATTTTTTTAATTTTATTAAGAAATAAGATTTTAGAATGTGATGGGGTGTTGGGTTAACAAAGGTCATGATAAGTGGTAAGCTAAGTTTGGTTTCAAGTTTGTTTAAAGCTAGAATCCTCAATATACATAAAGGTATAGTGAGGCCTAAACCTGTGTTAGTGAAAGTACGTGGCTTGGTATTGGGGCCTACCCCCTCATTTCATGACCCCACAATAATAAGGGTGTTGGGTACTTAGCCTTTATACTACCAACCAATTGTTTATACTCGATCAGAACACCAAGTTGGTTATCCCCTTGGTGATGAAATCCAAATGGGTCTACGTGGGTACGATTTGTTTGATTACTAATTTTAAGATTATCATGATTCAGTAATGTGTGGAAAAAATGAGTGTGACTAAATGATGAATTAATCCTACTAATTACAATAGATGCACTTCTTAAACATGGAAACTGAAAAATATAATTTCTTTCAAAATGAAAGTAATTTATATTTTTTTACTTTTTTCATTTTTTTATTTTGTTGCTTTAATGAAAATGAAGAAAAAGTTTTTTAAAATGAAATAAAACAAACAAAATTAGAATAAAGAATAAATAAAAATGAGGCCCAAAAAGGGTCCCACCAAGCAAGCTAGAATATTTAAGTAGTTTTTGTTTGTTCTTTTATAAAATAAACTACTAAAAAATAAAATTGAAAGTACAAGGTTTTAAGGCTTACCTATGACTTGGAAGATTGCACACCATTGATCTAGTGAACGTGGGAGATCCTTTTTGAATAGGAAGTAATACCTGCACAAATGAGAAAACTCAAAAAAGGTTTGATTAATAGGATATGTTATTGGGCTACTTGGTACTACACCAATCCTAGGAAGTGGTACACTTATTAATAAAGATGTCATCCCACTTTATGATGCAATTAAGTAGATAAAAATAGTAAAGGAAATTACAATATGAATGTAACAATATAGATATGAAATTGAAATAAATTAAACTAATTTACATCTATTCTATGAAGATTAATAAAACGAGCATGCCAATAAGCTTCAACCGAGTCTTCTTTTGCTTGTATGACTTTTAAATGATTGGAAATGGAATTTATGGTGGGGTAAAATGTAATTGTGTAGAGTCCTAATTCAAAAGCAATGTCACTCTGGTTGGCAAATAAAGGTTGTGGGATAATAGGCAAATCATGAATGGTGATTATGTTATGCACAATCCCAAATAATGTAATCTACAATTGAAACCCATAGTTTAGGAAATAGGTGATTAAGATTAATTTAGGGATGCTGATAGAAACAAGTTTAGATTACAGACATAGAAGAATTTAAATAGAGATCGATGTTGATCCTGTAAAATTGATGTCAATTCTATGAATAGGCATTGATTCTGATAGTATATGCAATATTCTAAAAACAAGGGGCTAAAGATAGGTTAGGTGAGATCTAGGATAGTTTAGGATAGTATAGCAATGATAAGGGTGATAAACAAAATTGTAAAACAAAACATAGAAAGATAAAATTGATTAAAACAATGTAATGTACTTATTTTCATAGTGCTCCAAATCTATAGTAATTGCAAGGTTGATGAGCTTATTTCTGACCTTTGGATGAATGTTGAGGGGATGATGCAGGAGTGTAGATTTACAATAGGTGAGTAATTATATAAAAATAATTCTAGATAAATTTCGTTAGTTTTCAAGTGTAAAATTTATATCCTTTGCTCAAGGGAGGTCTATGATTACATCGATGTTGTTTCTACCAAATCGATGTCGATCGCATGGATCAGTACCGATTCTGGCCTATTTTTACCAAGGTTTATTGTAATTATTTCAACCATGAGTTTAAACTAGGTTTTAATTTGTTGAACAGATTTTGGACGGCGAGGGAGTTGTTAGAGGTTGAAACATTTTACTTTTATTATACTTTGGTAGATTTGGCAAGATTTTAATTACATATAATTAATTAAAATAAATTACATAAGTGAAATAGTAATTAGTATAACTAATTACATGGGGTAAGGTTAACATAGTAATTGGTAAAACTTAATTACATGGGGTGAAATAGTGATGGAATAATAAAGGGGACTTAAGAGCTACTCTAACACAAATATTATTATGTGAAAACCTAGTGCCTACAATATCATTATTGTACTATAGATAATTACTACATATAGCTTATGTTTTATATGTTGCATCTTTCAAGTGATCTTCTCCATCGAGTTTTATAACATCCATTATATTCTTATAGTTTTGACATTCTTTATCACTTGCCTTCTATTTTACCTTTATATGATTCTAACACCTTGGTTTTTTTTGTTACTTATTATGTTACATTAGTCATTAACCTTTGATTGTGTATCTTGTTCCAAACACTTGTGCATATCTATTGATGATGACAACATATATATTGAAACATTTCATCCTAGGGTACCTTGAAATTTGAGGGAGGTGGTAGGTTGTTTGGAATCTTTCCCTTTTTATTCTTATTCCTTGATCCCTTTGGCCTTCTTATTTGTGTTTTTTCTTTCCTATTCCCCTTGACTTCTTTTGTTGCTTCTTTTAAAAAAATATAAAATTTAAAAACCTTATAAAATAAAAAAAATTAAAAAAATGTCTTATTGATGGATATTGTAGACATATAAAATGTCACTTGAGTGTAATGAGTGTTACTTGAGACCACATTGTCCCTAGCTTAGCCCTAGACCTATTTTAGGGCCGATTTCAATCCTTATATAGCCTTTGTGTGGGTCTAACCCATCTCTAAATGTACCAAGAGTAGTCCCAAACCATCCCCTAGGCATCTAGAACCCTAGTGCACAAATTCTACCCCTTTGACACTAATGCGACCTTTTGGACACTAGTACAATATCTAATGACCAAGGGACCATGCTAATGTCTTGTAGCTCTTTTTTCCTCCAACAGACATATTTCCACATCTCAAGATACCTTACAGATGGCCTTGATCTATTCCACATCTTGACAAGCACCAAATCAATATATATACACCAATTTCATGCCTTTAACCATTACATGGAAATCAGATGCAAATATACACTAATAAACTCAGACATAATTGTTTAAATCAAGTTCATTAATCCCTATTTTGCCCTACTTCTGTATATAGCCATCTACAATACTCCTAATCTTAGATTAATCAAATTTTCAATCTCAAGCACACTCAAAACACTCAAGCCATCAATCATACTAGCATTCACTTGCACTTGCAAAAAACACTTAGGCAGGAGAACTACATCCAGCTTGATCCCCTCTTAAGGTATTGATATGTGAGCAACTCTCAACACAATGGGGTGTTGAGGTCATGTCCAACATATCTAGCTAACATTACACTTTTGCTAATTGTGCTCCTTAAATACCCTAACAACATGGATATCTAGGTTTTTGTTCCCAAATCAATCAAAAATAGGTCACAAGTAGTGAATCTAGGTTCATTTTCACAGGTATAGGCATCTCAAACTCAGATGAAGAGATATATAAAATCTTAGTCCCTACCTACAAGGGACACTGTCATGCCACTGAGGACACTAGCATGGTGTGCTACTATTTAAAGAACCATGCTACTATTTATGACACCCTAAACAACTTTTGTACCAGATTTTGTCTTCCAATTCATTTGTCTCAGTTAGTTTCTAGCTAAGTACATACTTGTGTTATTCATTGTTGTTATTAGAATAATTGGATTAGGTCACTTATTGTACAAATCAACAGTTGTATTTATTGCATATTTATTCCTTGATTTTCATATTTTAGCCCTTTAACAACCTATTGTTTACAATCCATAAATCTTTTAAAAGTTAAATCATTTAGTGAACCCAACTTACTTTGAACATGTTAATTAAAACCCTAGTGTAGAATTAGGGTTTCCCTTATCATTTTAATAATTTACTTGGTTCTCAATTTGTAGGATTTCACTATGATTATCACAATGGATGTCATTTTCTAATTTTTGGTACAAAGTCTTGTGATTTGTCTTGCATGCTTATTACCCACCATTTATAGAATGATGCACATGTATGCCACTCCTCTCATGGATCATGTTAGAACTTAGCTTATTTTCATGCATTGGTCCACCTCACCTTGAGCCCCCCTTTTTATGGAGAGCATTATTGCACAGCAAATTTTGATTTACCTTCGATTAATACTTAATGATAGAGAACTCAGATGACTTGTTTTGTTCCTCCACCTAGACCCATTAACTATATTCACTCACATCCCACCTCTACTAGTCACCCTCAACAAATAGTCAACCTTGCAATTTGAGTTGTCACTAGACAGAATAAGGTGCCTCCTCTACCTATACATGAGCAACATAATCCCACATTGCCTCCTCATCCCCAACATAATACAATAGGGCCTACAGATCAGCATAGAGCATATGATATTATGGATCAGTTGAGAAATATGCCAACTAAGATTTCTATATTGGAATTACTCTAAAACCTAACTAATTTCAAATATATTATTTTTCTAACACTCAATCATACATCTTTGTATCATGACACGGAGCTAACTTATTTTGCATTTGTCATGAACATTATCAAAGATATTAAGGATGATATATCTTTTGCCAATGAGTATTTGCCACTATAGTCAGTTATTGATCAGAATCTACTGCTATTCATTCAAGCACAAATAAATACCACCACTATTAAAAGATTTGTAATTGATAGTGGTTTAGGACTTAACATGTGCAACCTCACATTTATACAAACTATGGGGATTGATATAGCATCCATTCAGAAGATATATAAGAACATTATATGTTTTGATGACATTCCTAGATAGCCATTGGGTACTATTACATTGGATATCATGCTTGCGCCAAAAACCCTATCTATGTAGTTTCAAGTGATGCCTAATCATTTGCATTATAATTTATTACTTGGGAGACCATAGATACATGCCATGGAGGTCATACCATATACCTTGCATAGATGTATCAAGTTTTAAAATGACATATATTTATATATTATAGGGTTATTGAGCCTACTTCTCTGCCTACATCTTCAGATGGGACATCTCACATTTGCAGAGTCCCTAGCTCACATGATTTTGATAGAACATATGCATACATATGAGGTTTGTGAATCTAGCACCATTATTCCTACACCCATTTCAGATCCTCCTATAACATAGTTACCTTCACCCATAATGGAGGAGGACCCTCCTACAACATAGTTACCTCCACCCATGGTGGATGAAGAGATTTTCACAACACAGTTACCAATATTTGTTAATTCAGAGGAAGTATGTATTTGAAACTCTGATACATATTCCTAGGCTAACATAAAGGATGATACAAAACCCATTGACATTGATGACTACTTATGCAGATTAAGCTTCACACCAGTAGGACCTAGAGAGTACAAAGATGATTCTAAGGCACTTATGCTTTCAACTACACATGCATCACCACCGGTTCACAATTCCACAGATACAAGCCTAGGCACTCATTTACAATTAGAGGCAAACTCTTCTATACATTTAGTATATATGGTTACATCTATGAACATTCACCCAGTTATTTGGATTTAGGCAAGTAGTAAACAGGATAAATCACAATAGATGTTACATATATTACTTGATTGAGGTTTGATGGCATTATCCATAGATCACCACATATCTGTTAGCAAATTGTCACATCAGGATGATAGACTATTTTATTATTTTCATAAGATTACTATACATGATATAGACTCATGTTTAGCATTACAATAGAAATTGAATAAGTTCAAGGTTTATGGCACTATTTAGATTACACAACCTCTACCTCCACTATAGGCACCATAATAGAATCTTCACCAACATAGACACTTGAGGAATGATCCAATGACTACCAAGTTTTTATCAAGGACAAATACATCCCTAACATTGTTATTGATGAGGATTGTGATCCTAATACTTGCACTTTGGCATTCTTATAGCACATAAGACATTAGGAGATTAAGCTACAACATGTTATACATTACTATAATTCCTTGGGACACATCACACTACTAATTACATGTGACCGTAGGGTGGTCAACACACTTATTTTTCTCATGAGCATGGGCATTCACATACAGGTTACACTTAGAAGTACATGGTTAAAGGTAATGGATGCCATAGTTGATCAGAAAAATAGATGTTTGACATTCAGTTATGAGGAACACACAATTTGCATTCTACATGATGGCATAAATGAGAACCATAAGTTTCACACAAATACCTCACAATCCAATATGGTCTACGTTGGGACTGCATGGGAGGATTATTACACAGTAGATCAACATGCCATTTAAATGCACAAAATCTAGACTAACACCAAGGATAAGGTTATATTTTTACTAATAACATGGTGTGATGATTGTAGTGATGATGATTTATTCAAGTGTGGGTAGATTCAGTATCTGACATTGGATGATCTCCCATCAGATCTACCATTTGACTATCCACATCCTATGGATGTGCTCTTAGGTCTATAGAGGCTTTATTTTCCATTTATACATATTATTAGTTGCTTACACATTACTTGTGCATTGTTTCTCTTACTTTTCTACATGTATATAGTTTCATTTTCATGATTCCTTGTACATAGCTTATATTCAAAATTATAAAAACAATATAATATGTTCATAATATAAAATAATTCAAACATTTTTTAGAAACTACAAATTTTAAATTATACGCATTTCTATGTTTACATTCCTTATATTTGTCAGGTACTACATATGTTATCTATGCCAGTCTAGTTAGTTTTATCATACATACATGTTTCACAATATTTTTTTTGAGTGTTCACATATTACTATAGGATTCAGGGCCATCACATAAATCTAGATTTGCTACTATCTACCCATTGGGGGCACATACATAGCTTTAGCATTGATACACTCGCCCGTTGGGGGAATTATGCTACACATATTCTAGTTTGTCAGGTTATATTATTATATACTCCATATCATAGATTTAACATTGATTATATCTTGATATTGATCATACCATACTACTCAAATTTGTTGTCGTCTACTAATACTATAGACCCAGTTTATGTACATTGTTTCTCTTATATATATTTATACCACATGTTCATACATACTTTCACTTTTAGCTTTCCTAATTTAGATTTGATTATGTCTATTTACTTCTACATTTATTCAAGGGCATTTGAATATGCCATTATTTTATGGCTCTATGCCAATTCCTTTCATTGTGTGGATGTTTTGGACATGTGCCCATGTCCTTGTGTGTGCCTTCTTGATTGTGTATTCAGATGTTTGAACATGTCCTTTCATATAGATCTAAGCCAACCTTGATTTTTGTATATGTATATGGACATTTGAACATGTCCTTGTATGTATTGCTTTCTCAAACTTAGTGACATGTGCCCATGTCACGTGTATTATGGTCCCTAGACTAATTTGCATCGCTAATGTTTACTTTTATGTATGCATCATGGTTATGACACTTGTCTCTTGTTTGTTTATCCCCCACTCAAAATTATATGCCATGAAGGACATCATGCATATCCACTTCCTCCTTGGGTGTCTTGATGGACATCATGCCCCATCCCCCTAGGTATTTTGCATATATTATATCCAAATTTATTGTTCATACTCGCTTACACTTTTATATCTATCTTGAAAACCTTATGAATGTTAAATCTAACATACATTGTGTATTACCAACTTATACTCAAATTATTTTACATTTTGATGTCATGTATATGCATTATATCAGTTTATCACATAGATATCATATATGCTCAAGCTAACATACAGGTTACATAGCTTTTCTTTTGAGGACAATTATTACATAGGTTCAATAAATCCACTCAAAAGAGGATGCATTCATAGAGGTTTGTTGAAGAGATCAGGACATCTAGATGCAATCAAAATATAGTTTTCAGCACATAGACACAAAATATAGAGTATAAAATCAAGAAAACACATAAAAATAGTTAGACACAGATCAATCATAGCTTGACATAGTAAAAGTACATGACACTAGCATGGCCTAGGGGACACTAGTGCGATGTGTTATTGTCCAGTGGCTCTAGAAATAAGAAATCCCAAAATGGCCATAAAGGTACAACAATTATAGTTCAAGTTTGTAAAATATTAGTTAGATCCTCAATTATGCTCAGTCTATTGTTATTTTTTCACATAATCATACTAGTTCACTCATATTGGGTGAATCATGCATGGCATGATCATTTTTTTTTCAGTTTTAGATATGCTCATATACATGTTGTTGTCCCTGAAAAATGTCATTCATTTTTGGGACAACATTTGTACTATTTTGTTCCAACAGACCAAAATCCTCTCTCCCCTTCACAAAAATTGTTCTGAGCATTCAAGTTCTTCATTTTTCAAAGCTTTCCTTGAAACTACGGACTCTACAGGCTTAAATCTATGGACTCATTTCTACGGACTCCGCCAGTTCTATGGACTTATTTCTACAGACTTTGCAGGCTTGAAATCAATAGGTTCAACAAGTTCAAAGGCTTCTACAGATGAGTTCAATCAAAAGAACAAGTTTCCAACACTTAGTCATTTTCAAGATTGGTTCAATGCCTTGGTTCAACCAAAAGAGTTCATCGACTATCTTTTATGCAGTGTTTGAACCATTGAACCATTGAACTGTTGAACCTTGAACCATAATGGTTCAATGGGTTCAATGGGTTCAAAGGTTCAATGTCATTAGCAAGAGTTAAGCAAATTTTTCAAGGTTTAAAGTTTAACCGCTTCTAGGTTCAACGGCTTCAAAACACTTATCAAAGAGAAGAAGGCTTGAACCATTGAACCACTTTGGTTCAAAGGTTCAATGGGTTCAATGGTTCAATAGGTTCAACGGCCATATCGTTCAATGTGTTTGGTTCAAGAGATAAAAAAGACTTAGTCAAATAAAGATATTGAACCAATTGAATGATTGAATCATTGAACCAAAGTTGGTTCAATCGGTCAGTTCAATCGACAGGTTCAAGGGGCTGCCCCAAAGCAAAAGGAAAAAGTACCCTTATGGAGGGTAGTGAACCAAGCTGAGTGCCCTTGTGGAGGGTAGTGAACCAAGCTGAGTGCCCTTGCAGAGGGCAGTGAGCAAAGATAAACATAGGGAATTCCTTCGAAAAAGTTCCCGCGGCAAAGTTGTTAAGAACCTTTTCTTTCGGACAAAATGTCCGAAGGAATTCACCTGGGAAGAAAGCCTGAAAGCAAGAACCTAGTGGAAAATCGACTAAGGTAAAACAAAGGAAGATTTCCTTTAGACAAATTATCTGAAGGAATTCCTCATACTTTTTGTCTGAAGGAAAAGAGTAGCAAAAGTCCGTCAAAGGAGCAAAAGCCCATTGAGAAAATTAAAGCCCAAAGGCCATCCCAAGACCACCCGAAGGATAGGTACCCTTGCAGGAGGCTCTTACCAAGGAAAGTGGACCGTTTCTCAAGACCTCAAAGGGTAAGTTCCCTCTAAGAAAGATCAAACCTCAAAGTGCAGCGAAATCCGCCACGTGTCCCTTATAAAGTCGAAGCAAAAGCTACCAAGTGCCACCTATCGAGACATAGTTTCAAATAAGTTTCAAAGCTACGGAATGCACCATGTGTTCTATTATAACTCAGTGAAAGCCAACAAGTGTCAAACTTCACAATTTCTTCCTTTTACTTCTTTGTTTCATAAGGAATGTGGTGGGCCCCGAGTGAGTTGTTAACCTCAGCGGAGTGTGCCACGTGTCATCTTTCACAAGACTCTCAAAAGACATCTAAAGCCTCTATAAGTTGAGCGGATGCTGCCACATGTCCTCACATGTCTCACAGCAGAACGCGCCATGTGTCACTTTTTAAGTTCAATGGAAAGTGGCTAAAACAAGTGGGAAATACATGAAGGAATTATTAAGGGGGATGACGGGCCTGCAGTCATCAAATTCAGGGCAACCAACTAGCCATTAGATTTCAAATGATGACAGACCTGAACACATCAAATTTGTGGCAATGAAATAACTATTGATCCTTGTAGGCTTAAGCACAACCCCTGTGAACAAGTTCAGTGATCGGCCAAAGAGATAACCTGAGAGCTCAAATAGCACAAAAAAGGGCAAAATATAGCTAGGAAAGGGGGAATGATGAAGAAGGATCAGAAATATCCATGCATGGGATATGTTTCTAGAAGGTGAAACAATCCACCAAGTGGACATCAGAGAGTGCGAACATTCAATGGTGCGGCCTATTTTTTTGCATTGAGTAGAGTGAATATCTATGCACACATAAGGAAACACATTAAGCAGCCCATTCCAGCATAGCCCATGGATAGAATTTAAAATGCATTAAAGGCATTGAATGCATTGTAAGCCATTTTTGTGAAACAAAGTGCCCAAGTCTTTCTTAGAGCACTATATATTAGACTCTCTTATTGTTTTAGGAGAGATCTCTCTCTGTTATCAAAAACAAAACTCTACCCAAATTGAAAGGCATTACTGAGACTTTGAGCTCAGATTGTTGATCATATTTCATTATTTGAATAAGAAAACAAGTGACTTTTCAGACTTTGTACTGGAATAGCTTGGTTGTTGGGGAAATTGTTCTTATGTATATTTCCTTAATATGTCTTTTGTCCATTTAATTGAATAAGCAGAATTAGTGAAAATAATCAGAAAGGTGTCCTGAAGCCAACTGTGGAGAGACTTTGTGCCCCCATAATTGCCTTTAGTGTGTTTTCTTTCTATTCATGTGTAAAGAATCTTGGGACGACTTTGTGCCCTCATTGTCCTTCGTATTTTGTTCCTGTGTAAAGGATTTTGGGATGACTTTGTGCCCTCATTTTCCTTCATATTTCACTCTTTGGCAGTTGAGGTGGAGACTTTGTGCTACATTTCATCCTGTTGTGTTATTATGCCGTATTACAGTTACTTGTCACCACCTGAAAGGTTCCTTTTGTCTGCTGAACAACACTTCTGAAAGAAGATGAGTGCCTTATGTCATTTCATCAGGATTTCTCCTTTGATTTGTGAACATCATCTCTGAAAAAAGGGAGATGGAAGGTTTATCCTACCCCTGAGTGTTATTTTATGCTTATATATATAGTATATAGCTCCTGCATATTTACAAGGAACCTCCCCTTGATGAGAGGAGAGATTTGTCCCCTTTTGATGTAGTAAACCTGCACATATGGCCGACCAATTTTACTATGACATGGTTGAAGAGACCTATTTTGCTCATTAGTTAGCTGATTGACAAAATATTCACCTAACACATATCACTATAACTCAATCCATAATCCATATGCTTAAATATCATAATTGGGGGCATGTGTGCGACATATTATTTTTGTATGCTCACTTTTGTACCAATTGATTAGATGTAATGGTAAAATCCATGTCATTCTCCATGTTGTATAATTTAGACACCATTTACACTAGTTTTGCACAAGATTCATGCCTTATTTCATCTGCAATGGTTGGCATTATCAAGTAGTCCCTAAGTTCCATACCCAAGTGCTTGAGAGGCCCCTAAATCACTTTTCATTTTAGTTTTTTTTAGTAGCTCCAGAGCCATCCTATATACTTTCAATTACATCACACAAATTTAATTACTTTACATAGTTTTCATATAGGTGCATGTACTACGCATGGGTAGACAATGATGGAATCATAGCCTACTTGAGTTCTTGAGCCACCTACATAGGAAGGTTGGACAAGCCATTAGTCCAATATAAATTATTCATGGCTTATGATCCATTGAGCAGGGGTGGGCAATGATGGAGTCAAAATTGAATTGTGTTCTTGATCCACCCACACAAGGGGATTGAGTAAGCAATCAGCTCAATCCAAGTTATTCACCATTTGATTACCAACTACACACACAAGATGTCACCATGTTTTTGAATTAGTTTGCATACCCAATGAGGTGTATCCATTCCTTTCTTTACTCTCTTACATCTTTACTCAATTTCATCTTTACTTTTTATATTTATTAAGTGGGGACTGATTCACTCATGTTCCATTCACAGGATATGCAATAGAGCATGCTTTGCATACTCAGACCCAGATTCAAGCCCTTCACTTCTCAGGTAAGCCTAGGTATACTTATTTTTCCTTTATCCTAATCATTTAATTTTGTTACATTTCTAGAATAGAGGCAAATGTAGTCATATAAAATGTCACTTGAGTGTAATGAGTGTTACTTGAGACCAACCTATCCCTAGCTTAGCCTTAAACCTATCTTAGGGCCTATTTCAATCCTTATCTAGATTGTATGTGGGTTTAACCCATCCCCATATGTACCAAGAGCAACCCCAGACCATCCCCTAGGCATTCAAGCCCTTAGTGCACTAGATTCTACCACTTGGACAATAGTGTGGCCCTTTGAACTCTCGTGCACTGCATTAGTGACCAAGGGACCACATTACTATCCCTTAGCTCTTTTTTCCTCTAACGAACATATTTCCACTTCTCAATATACCTTAGGGTTGGCCTTGACCCATTCCACATCTCAACAAGCACCATATCAATATATATACACCAATTTTATCTTTTTACCCATTGGATGGAAATCATATGTAAATACACATAAATAAACTCAGAAACTATTGTGCAAATCAAGGTCATTAATCCCTATTATACCGTACTTCTACATATAGAGATCTACAACACTCCTAAACTCAGATTACTCAAATTTTCAATTTTAAGCACACTAAAAAACTCAAGCTAACACTCATACTATCATTCTCTTGTACTTGCACCAAGAAATTAGGTAGGATAACTACATCAAGCTTGATCCTCTCTCGAGGTATTGGTGCGTAGGAAACTCTCAACACAATGAGGTGTTGAGGTCGCGTCCACTTATCCAGCTAACATTATAGCTTTGCTACTTATTCTCCTCAAATACCTTAATAATATGGAGATCTAGATTTTGCTCCTAAATCAATCAAAAATAGGTCACAGATAGTGAATTAAGGTTCTCTCCACAAGCATAGGCATCTCAAACTCAAATGAATATATTTATAAAAGCTCATAGTCCTTGCCTGCAAGGGACATTTTCATGCTCCTGAGGACACTAGCATGGTGCACTACTCTTTGGGAGGAGTTTTGAGTCTGGATTCTAGTTTATGACACCCTAAATAGCTTTTATACCAATTTCCAGCTCTAATTCATTCATCTCATTTAGTTTCTAGATAAGTACATACTTGTGTGATTCATTGTTATTTTTAGAATAATTAGATTAAGTCAATTATTGTAGAAATCAATGGTTGTATTTATTGATATTTATTCCCTAGTTTTCTTATTTTAGCCCTTTAACAACCCAGGGTTTATATTCCATAAATTCTTTAAAAGTTAAATCAGATACATATTATGCTTATATGCCCATGATAGAGTTAGAGTTTTTTTGCATCCATGTTTTACACACATGTTTTTCACGGTATCTCTTTGCAGGGGTGAGATGCAAGACATACATGCTATATATAATTATGGACTATCAGATGTTACACAACTACTCTCTTTCCCACATCTTAAGGTGTATGATCACACCGGTGGCATACCTTACCTTATAGGAGTGTTTGTACATTGGATTATATATTGGTATCATTTTTGCTTTGCATTTATCATATTGAACCATATGCATTTGATTATATGTATCTTGTTAATTATATATATTATATATATCCATGTAACACATGTCTTGTTAATACCTGCATATTACATGTTACATGGATATATATAATTAACAATTTACATATAATCAAATGTAAATGGTTTAATATGATAAATGCAAAGCAAAAATGATACCAATATAGAATCCAATGTACAGAGATTCCCATAAGGTAAGGTATGCCACCAGTGTGATCATACCCCTTAGGATGTGGGAAAGAGAGTAGTTGTGTAATATCTAAAGTCCATAATCATATATAATGTGTATATCTTTCATCTCACCCATGCAAAGAGATACCATGAAAAACATGTGTGTAAAATATGGATGCAAAAAAACTCTAACTCTATCATAGGCATATAAGCATAATTTATGGAATGTAAACCTTGGGTTGTTAAAGGGATAAAATAAGAAAATTAGGGAATAAATATCAATAAATACAACCACTAATTTCTATAATAACTGACATAATATGATTATTCTAAAAATAACAATGAATCACACAAGTATGTACTTATCTAGAAACTAATTGAAATGAATGAATTGGAGTTGGAAACTGGTACAAAAGTTATTCAGGGGTGTTATAAATTGGAGCCATTTGAATTTGATTATATGTATCTTGTTAATTCCTACATATATATGTATCTTGATTATATATATATATACCTAAATCTGGCCACCAATGAACATCATTTAGGCTTTTGACCAACTTCCACCAAAATGCACAATTTGGCCTAAAAACACTAAAACACAATAAATGAGTTAAAATTCATATATTCAAGTGCTGATTTTGGCTAGAGTATCATTACATGGGGTAATGGAATTTATGAAGCAACTAACTTTGATCAAATCATTTCAAGTCAAAACATCAATAATGCACCTGGGTGCTCTGGATTGCTCTTTTCTATCAAATTTCTTGTACGAGACACATGCCTTTGTTATTTTACATTGACAACATCCTAAATGGGAGAACGATTCCAATGCATCTAACATTGACTTTCAATTCCAATCTAGTCAAATTTTGAGCCAATAATAAGATATTTTGACCAATTTGATTAATTTGTGCACAAATTGCCAAGGTTTTGCATCAAAGTTGACTAATCATGTTTAAGGCTAATTAAATCAAATCAAGAGCTTAAGTTAATTTTTCATGGAAATTTTTGAATATTTATTTTTAGAAATTTATTGTCATTAACTACATCATCAAATGACAACATCCTATGGTGTGGCATCCACAAGCCATAAATGCCATAAATATCTGAATTAATGCCTCCTATGCCTCATTAAGACCCTCCATGCCTAGTTAATGCCCATTTATACCAAATATTTATGAGTATATTTATGAATTTTAATTACATAATTGAATTAATCCTTAGCCACACATCTTCATTTTGAGATGGATGATTCAGGTTGATTCTAAACCATTCCAAAAATCTATAAATAGGAGGCCTTGCCTATTGATTTTTAAGCTCTTTTATGCCAAACTTATAATGCCCAAATGCATTAAAAATCATTTCATCTTAGTGTTATAATGCCCAAATGTTGAGTCAAGCCAAATCTAAATAAGGTGTCGAGGAGAGATGGAGGTAGCCACACTTCATTGATACAGACTTCATAAGCACAAACTGAGCAAGCCATTATAACAAGCATTTTGGAGCATCCAAGGAAGGTGAAGGAAGGTCTTTCTTTCATGTTTTAGTTGTGTTTTACATTTTTGTTTTGTTAACTAAGCTCCTCCTTTGAGATAGGCTTAGGGTGTTAGTTTAGTGTGTTTTTGATTGATTTGTTTTATTCACTAACACAATACTAATCTCCCCCTATTGAAATCCTATGTTCACAACATATATGTACACACACACACACATATGTATATATATATATATATATAGACACACACACACACACACATATGTATATGTATATGTGTGTATATATAGATGTATGTATGTATAAATTTATATACATATACATATACAAATACATATACATACATACATATGTGTGTGTATGTATATACACACACATATACATATACATATACACACACATATGTATATATGTATATGTATGTGTACGTGTATATGTATATGTATATATGTGTGTGTGTGTGCATACACACACACACACATAGATATATACACACACGTACACATACATATACATACATACATACATACATATACATATACATACATGCATATGTATGTGTGTCTCTCTCTCTCTCTCTCTCTCTCTCTCTCTCTCTCTCTCTCTCTCTCTCTCTCTCTCTCTCTCTCTCTCTCTCTCTCTCTCTCTCTCTCTCTCTCTCTCTCTCTCTCTGTGTGTGTGTGTGTGTGTGTGTGTGTGTGTGTGTGTGTGTGTAATTTAATTGTTACATGGATGTCTTGCATGTTATTTCACATATCCTATGATTGATACTTGCTTAATCCTTATGACTTTGTGTCATTTCACTCATATTTCTACTACTACACATGTGCCTCAATGACGTACCTGGCTCTTTTAGGGGCACCCTACCTACATTAGGACATAACATTAGTTCCTATCTTGATTTACCATTTGGGGGCATCGTAACCTTCCTTATCTCCTTGATATTGTTACAATGCATGTATCTTACACATATAAAACTTACATCAGGGGAAAATTATTTGTCGCTCTCATCATTTGAGCACATTGCTTATATATTGCCACTTCGGGCAACACATCAATTTTTCTTACTTTTGACACTATGTTACTATACAACATATTGACATTTCTCTTTGCCTTTGGGGGCATCAAATCCACATACTTTAATAGAGCCTTGTTGCTATCATTTTATTCCCATGGAGCTTTATTACTATGTGCCTCATGTTATTACATTGGTGGGTCCATATGCGTTGTAACCTACTTTTACATTTTGCCTCCTAATGGTTATTATACTTATCACACACATAATTATATCCTATACACATTGATGTTCACAAATTATACATTTCCAATGAGGGAATCATACTCATGTGTTATTCATTTTTCATAACTTATGCCAATGGGGACATTTTTTGCATCTTATATTATATGGGGGAATCATACCTACACCTATTTTTGTGACCTTCATTGATGACACCCATCTATATTATGCCATTCATAGCCAATAAACCTACATATCTCTCCATGACTACCATCAATACATTGCCTATGGGGACATTACACCCACATGCATTTATCTACAAGCTTTATTGATATATATTCTCTTATATATGAAACTTTACATACCCTTGTGTCTTGTAATTTTTTCACTATCTCCATGTCAAGATATTAAATTATCTTACATATTGTTTTAACCTTTTAGGACGTAGATGAATGTAAATTCCATGTTGTTAAAGGTCTAAGTATAGTAAATCAGGATATAAACATGCAATAAATATAGCCACTAATTTGTTATAGAATTGACTAAATTTGACCTTACTAAAAATAGCAATAAATAATGTAAATGAGAACTTAGTTGGAAAAAATGGCTGAGGCAAATAATATAGAGTCTAAAAATTGATGTAGAGGCTAGTCTAAGTGTCACAAATAGGATCCAAGTGTTAAAACCCCTTTTAGATAGTATTTCTCTAATTGAACGGTAGCTCTATATGGCACTAATGTCCCTATTCTGGTAGTAGTGTCCTTTGTGCAAGACTATTTTGAGCTTCTAGGTGCACCCGTGTTTGGGTCTATCAATCTTGTTCCTACATACACGAGTTATGAAACCCTGTAGATGACCTATTTTGATTTATTTTATTAGCAAACCCTAATCTTCCATGTTATTAGGGCATCTGATTGATATAAGCAATAAAATGTGTTTGTTAATGAGGTAGGTTGAACATCTTTAAAACCATCTATGATAAGAGTTGCCTACATACCAATACTCTGAATATGGATCAATCCTGATGTAGTTCTCTCCACCTAAGTGTTGGTGCAAGTGCAAATGAAAATAGTACGATTGTAGACCTAAGGGCTTTGAATGTGCTTGAGATTAGAAATTTGAGTAATATAAGCTTAGGAATGTTCTATATGGTAGTATGTAAAAGTAGGGTAGAATAAGGATTGATAACCTTAATTGTGCACAACTTATTCTGAGTTTGTATGTGTAATTTTCATCTTCTTTCCATATAGTGGTTAAAGAGCTAAAAGTCATGTATATATATATTGTTTTGGTGTTTGTGCAGGTTTTAAAAGAGGTCTAGGCCAACCCTAAGAGGTTTAAGATTTGAAAAGATATCCATTTTTGAAAAAAGGAGGGAAAGGATAGTAGCACCAAAATTAAAAAACTAGCACTATGTGGTACTAGTATCCCTATTATGGAGTTAGTGTTCAGGTGGTAGAACCTGAGGCATGAAGGGCTAGGACATAAGAGTGAGGGTCTGAGACTACTTTAGGGATGATTAGGGATGCATGTGGCCCACACAAAGGTTGGATAAGTGTGAAACTAGGCCCTAGTCTAGGGATAGGTGGTCTCAAGTAGTACTCTTAGCACTCAAGTGTCATTTTTAGGTGATTACATTTGCATCCCCTTTACTCTAAAAATGCAGCAAAGTGAAATGACTAGGATAAAGAGAAAAGAAGTGTTCCTAGACTTACCTAAGAGTTAAATCCTATGAATCTAGATTTGAGTATGTGAATCATGCTCTATTACATGTCCTTTAAGTGAGACATGCATAAATCAATCCTAACTTAAGAGATATCAAAAGCAAAGACAAAATTGAGTGAAGAAGTAAACTAAGTAAAGAGATAAAATTGAGTAAAGAAGAGGAAAAGAAAGAATACACCTCATTGGGTACATGAACCAATGTATAAGCCTGGTGATAACTTATGTCCACTTTTATATAGTGATCAATAGGTGAATAGCTTGGATTGAGATGATGGCTTGCTTAATCCTCGAGTGTGGGTTGCTCAATAACTCAATCTGGTTTTGACTCCACCATTGCCCACCCTTGCTTAGTGATCATGACCTGTGAATAGCTTGGATTGGAATGATGGTGTGTCCAACCCTCTCACATAGGTGGCTCAAGAACTCAAGTATAATACAACTCCATCAATACTTACCCATATGTAGTAGATGCATCTGAAACTAAAACTATGCAATGTAACTTAAAATTTCTAGCTAGAGATATATAACTGGAGATGTTAGCTATGTGGCTACTCAAGTATATTAGGTGGCTTTAGACCACTTAGGAATGCCAACCACTACAAATGGAGTAAAGCATGAATCTGGTGTGTAACTTGGAACATGGTGTCTAATGTACACAACATAGATAATGACATGGAGATTGTTATTCCATCCAATCAATTGGTGTGTAAGTGAGATTATGAAAACAATGTGCCACGCACATGCCCCCAAATCTGATATCGGAGCATATGAATTATGGATAAGTTGTAATAATCTATATTTGAGTATCTAAACTGAAAACAAGAATGGTCATATAGTGCATGATGCCCCCAATATGAAAAAATTGGTATGAATATGAGCTAAACTAGTACAAATCTAAGCTAAACTAGTAAATTTGTAACTAAACCTGTGCAAACCTAGATTGTACCTACTATATTTTTTTGACAAATCTATTTTTTTAAAGATTAGGGCTACTGGACAATAGTGTCATGGGGTGCTAGTGTCCCAATTTAGGTGCTAATGTTTGACTATTCTATTTTTTGTGCAACTTTAATTGATATATGTGTCACCATTTCCCATTATGTTTACCTGAGTCTTATTTTTGTAAACTAAGCCTACGTGTTGAAAATTGTATTGTGAGTGCATTGTAATAGCTTGATCTCTATGGCAAATCCCTATGAATTCCCCTTCCTTTGAGGGGAATTGTTTTACCTATGCAATAATTATCTTCAAAAGAAAAAGCTCTGCAAAATGTGTGTTACCTAGAGCATATATGACATATGCATAATAATCCAATATAATGTGCATACATAACATCGAGATGTGAGCTAATCTGAGCATAAGTTTGTAATGTGCGATGTATGTTATGTCTAGCATTCACAAGGCTATCAATTTAGATATAACATTGTATATAAATATCAAATCTAAGTAAAAATTAAGTAACTACCTAGTAGGAATGGGGCATGATGTCCATCATGACATCCAAGTAGGAAGGGGAGATGTATGAGGTCCCTCGTGGCATCTAAAATTGAAGTGTGTAACAAGTAAGAGGTAGGTGTCATGGGCATGATGCATATAGGGAAGCATGCATGCAACACACATGAGGCATGCAAAGTAGGCCAATGGGCTATAATACAAAGGACATGGACACATGCCAATAAATCTGAGAAAGCAAGACATACAAGGACTTGTTCAAATGTCCACATATGTAAACAACAAGCAAGTTAGCTTAGAGCCACATAAAAAGACATGTTTAAATGTCTGCATACATAATCAAGAAAGTACACATAAGGACATTGGCACATGTCCAAAGTATACATGTTATGAAATAAGTGGCATAGAGTCAAAGAGCAATGCCATATTTAAAAACCCTCAAATAGAAGAAGCATAGAGATACAATCAAGTCTAAACTAGGAGAGCTAGAAATGAAAGTATGCATGAACATGTAATACAAATTTGTGTAAGATCCAAAAGGTACATATGTTGAGTCTAAAGTAGTAATAGCCATAAAAAAATATGACTTCATGATCAATATCAGGATATAACAATGCTAAAGCTGTGATGTAGAGTATAGAAATATGTAACCTAGTAATTGAAATTGTGTATAGGGTGCCCCCAAATAGGTGAATGTGTCAAATGAAGAACACATGTATCTATGTATATGCCCCCAAAGGGTAGATAATACCAATTTTGGATCGATGTAGTGGACCTAAGTCCTATAAGCAATCTGTATGCACTTAAAAAGAACAAGTGAAACATGTATGTATGATAAAAATTGACTATACTAAGATAGCTAACATATGTAGTGTCTGACAAATGTAAGAAATGTAAACATTGAATTGCATATGTTTTTTGATTTTGTTTTTTGAGTAAATATTTGAATATTTTTGTGCTTTTATATTTTTAAAATATTACAATGTTTTTGTATTTTTTGCATATAAGCTATGTACAAGCAACATGAAAATGAAACTATATACAAGGAGTAAGAAATAATAAAAGTATGTATAATAAGGGAAGAACAATACTAAATGATGAGTCTCATGGGAGACTCACTATCAATGTGGCATGTGTTAAATAAAGAAATAATGATTGTGTGTGCTATATGAAAAGGTAATAGTGGTCCCAAAACCTGTTGTACTAAGTGATTGATAGTTGGTATTGCCTATGAATTGGTGTTAGGAATCCATGAAACTGATAGTGGTATCTTGCGAATTGTAGGGGTCTTAGGGACCCACCTATTAGAAGATGTTGTAGTTAGCATAGGTGCCTTGTGTTGAGAACCCTAATAACTCAATAATACTGATCCTAGAAGAAAGTGAGTAGAGGAAGGCCCTTTAGAATCTACAATATATCTCTGGCGTAGGGGTCTCTCTAATAATGGTGTTCATGGAAGAGTATGCATACATAGCAACATTATAGGAGTAGACCTTGCCTACATTGGTGGCTTCACTAAACTCTGTGGTGTACTGATAAGAACTATGGTTGGAGTTATAATTGGTAACTGAGCTATGATTGGTAACTAAATTATAATTGGTAACTGAGTTGTAATTAGTAATTGTGGTGTAACTACTTGTGGGATAGGTAAAACATACTCATATGAAAGACCCTCAACTATGATAACCTGATTTACATGTATATATTTGAGGTATATATGCATATTGGATGGGATGGCTCGTAACTACTGTATCCATGGCATGCCCAATAACATGTCAAATGTTTCTACACTAGTTACTAGTAAGAATCTAGTGGCCACATGTGTTGGTCTAAATTGTAGTGGAAGTACAATCTCCTTGATGGAGTTCTAAACATGGCCACTAAAACCACAAATAATTATGTTTATAGAAGATATATCCTGATTTGAATACCTTAAATGTTGTATAAGTGTGATAGTGCACACATTAATACTTGACCCATTTTCAACCATAATACTCTCAATAGGATGATGATCTACGTAGGCTCGTACAAGGAGTGTATATAAATCTAAATCATCATCAACTATCTCCTACTCTGAGAAAGTGATGAGTGGTCTAGCTAGAATTACAGTATGGTATACATCGATGATATTATGTAGTGGGTGTGCATCCGCTATAGTAGTGTGATATGATGCTGGTGGTGGATATGCCTAATACGTGTAATGAACACCTAAAGTGTCCCCACCTCATTTACTATGTGCTTTGGAAATGAATTTGAGAATATTTTAAATGCCTTAGCTTCTGTTTATTGAACTTTTGGTGCCTTTATAAGTGTGCCCACATCAATAATATTAGCCTCTATCAAATCCTATATCTTATGTTTCAAACTAATACATCAGTTTGTTGTATGTCCTAGTGCCTTGTGATATTCATAGAATGCATTGGAATCATAGTTTTTTGGAAGAGGCTATTTCATATCAACCTCTTTTATGGGAGGGAGAGATATGACATTGCATTCTAGGAGCTATTGTAAAACACGTGTTAGCAATTTTGGAAGGTTGGTGAAAACTCTCCATGGAGGAGCTGATAAAACTAGGCGAGGAGATGGATCTAAAGCTTCATTAACTATGACCTTTAGATCACTCTTATTTTTAGTGGCTCTTACCTTGTATGGAGGCTTACTAAAACTCTTAGTGGTTGATTTTGATCCAATTCTATATTTTAATTTTCCCATAGAGAGAAGTTTGACTTCTTTTTCTTTCACTGTGTGGCATAAATCTGTAAAGGTTAGAAACTTATTGAAAAAGATAGATTCATGTAATTTTGGTAGTATGCTTTGTTTGAATGTCCTAGATCTCTCTCTATGCCATGGGGCTAGTCAATTTGGCCAATATAGTCTTATTTTGCAAAACATTTTCTATAATGGGCTGATTTTATTTTTGCTTCAATTATACTACTTGAGCATATGAGATCTTATCATTGATGTTTATTGAAAAGTGTGCTAAAACATATCTACCAATGTATTGAATGTGGTGATAGACCGATTATGTAGATCATAGAACCACTATAAGGCATAATCCTTTAGACTACATGGGAACAACTTAGTGAGGAGCCAATCATTGGACACAGTCGAAACATGTTGCATAGAAAGCTCATATAAGGTATTTTGGGTCACCTTTACCATTATACAATGTAAGCTTAGGTTCCATAAATCTAGATGGTAAAAGAGTTACTGCTATGTGATGTGCCTAAGGTGTATGTAAGAGAACATGAGAATCTAATGTATGTGATGGCCTAGTGGCTTCATGCTCGAGATGTAACACCTTACCCTGCAACATGCATAAGGGATTATACATCTGGAGAGGGGAAACTAGTTCTAGGAGGTGTAGCTACCACTAGAAATTATTGAGTTAAAATTGGTTGTTGTATAATCTTAGTTGGCCCAAAGTAGGTGTGACAGTGTTGTTATCTGGGGGTGTAGAAGATTGACCATTATTTAAGTTGTTCTTTATTTCCGTTATGGCTTGTAAAATTTATGCATGTTCATGGGGTTGTTCTTGAAGTCTATCTTTGAAGCTCTATAGAATCTCATCCTTATTGACAATTATATTTTCATTATTAAGTGGGGGGAGAGTGTCTTGATTCCCATCTTGTGTATAATCTTGATCTTGATTGTATTTCTCATCTTTAGATGCATTATCATTGAAATCCACATAATCAAGGTGTGAAGGATCAAGAAACACACTTTTTAGCTCATGCCCTAGTTACATGGAGGATTAGGGTTTGCATAATAAATTAGTCATTATAGGCAAAATATAAGGTTCCAAAATTCGTGCACGTAGGAATAGACCCCATAAAGCAAAACATAGATGCAACTAGAAGCTCAAGATAGTTCTAAATAGAGGACACTACCACTAATATCAAGACTTTACCGCCACTTTTCTAATAATGGCACTACTATTCAATTATGGCGCTACTATCCAAGAAGGGTTTTGACCCTAAGATCTAGTTTATGACACTCAAACTAGAGTCCATCTCAGTTTTCAGCACCTAGATCATCTGTATCAGGTGCGTTCCAGCTAAGTCATTACTTGTGATATTTATTACGATTTAAAAAAAAGTCAAAGCTATTCAACTCTACAAAAAATTAGTGGCTCTATTTATTGCATGTTATTTCCCTGATTTAATCTACTTTGCTCTTTAACAAGCATATGATTTACATTCTGCTAAGTCTTAAAATGTCAAACCATTTGGTGAACCTAACTTACTTTGAACATTGCTCAAACCTTGACCCTAGATGCTCTTGAGGTTTGTATCCTTTTTGTGTCTATGCTTAGATTTTAGTTCCAAAATTTCAGATTTCTTTCAATATTTTTTTTTTGAATTTTTTTTTAAGTTAAAATTATTTAAGGGTTCAAAATATACAACTTATTTTCCTACTTCCCAAACTACAATGGCAGAATTCAAAAACTAACTTGATGAGACCGATAAGAAACAATTGCAAGATTTCATGTCCAAACATTCATATATATAAGATGATCTCATCGCTATTATTCAAGAACTTTAAAAATCAAACAATGGTCAATCTTCAACTCCCCCAGTTAATAACATTATTACACCTACAATGGAGCCAACTCAGTTAACATAACCAATAATTGTAATTCAACAACCGCCAATGACAACTACACCTCTTGTGGCTAGTTTCTCCACTCCATATGTGTAATCCCTTCTGCACGAGGGTTATACTCTATAGGCTAAGGTGTTACATCTTGAGAAGGGAGCCATTAGGCCATCACATGCCTTGGATTCCAATATTCTCTTAGATACACCTTTGGCACACTACATAGCAGCAACTCCCTTGCCATCCGAATTTATTGCACCTAAGATTACATTGTATGATGGTAAGGGTGACCCAGAGCACCATCTCCAAAAATTTCATGCAACATATTTAGACTACGTGTTTAGTGACTGGCTTCTCACAAAGTTATTTCCATGTAGTTTAAAGAAGTATGTTTTATACTTACCAAATTAATCTATCATAACATTCAATTCTTTGGTAGACATGTTTTTAACACACTTCTCCATAAATATCAGTGACAAGATCTCATATGCCCAAGTTGCATAATTAAAAAAAAAGTCAAATGAGTCTATTGCAAAATACATCTTACGATACAAGACTATATTAACTAAATTGACTAGCCCCATGGCATACAAAGAGCTTCAAGACATCTTCAAATAGTGTCTTTTACCAACATTACATGAATTTATCTTGTTTAATAAGTTTCCAACATTCACGGATTTATGCCATGCAGTAAAAGAAAAAGAAGTCAAGCTTCTATCAATGGGCAAACTAAAATATACCAATGGATCAGAATCAACTGTTATGAGTTCAAGTAAGCCTTCATCTAAGGTAGAGGCCACTAAAAAAATGAAGGATTAAAAGGCCATAGTTAACACAAATTCAGAGCCATCTCCTTGCTTGGTTTTATTAGTTCCTCCATGTAGTGTTTTCACCAACATTCCAGAATCACCAACACGGGTTTTACAAAAAATCTTGAAATGCAATATCATATCTATCCCTCCCATCAAAGAGGTTGATATGACATGGTCTCTTACAAATAACTATGAATCCAATGCATTATGTGAGTATCATAGGGTACTAGGCCATACAATAAACAAATGCATTAGCCTAAAACATAAGATACAAGGTTTTATTGAAGCTAACATTATTGATGTGGGAACACCCACATAGGCACCAAAAGTACAATAAATGGAATCTAAGGCATTAAAGATATTCTCATATCCATTTCTAAAGCACATAATGAATGAGGCAGGGAGCACCTTAGGTTTTCAATACACATATTAGGCACATCCACCACTAGATTCATGTCACACTATTACAGAGAAGGCACACCCATTGAACAACATCATTGGTATGTACCACACTATAGTTCCAACTAGACCACTAATCACCTTCTTTGAGTAGGATATTGTTGAAGATGATATAGATTTATATACACTCTTTATATGAGCATACATAGACCATCATCCTATCTAGAGTGTTATGGTTGATAATGGTTCAAGCATTAGTATTTGCACTATCACACTTTTATAGCATTTGGGGTATTCAAAGTAGGATATATTCTCTATAGACATAATTATTAGTGGTTTCAATGGTGATGTTCAAAGCTCAATCAGGGAGATTGTGCTTCTATTACAGGTTGGACCAACACATGTGGCCACTCAATTCTTAGTAGTACATAGTGCAGGCATGTTTGATATGTTATTGGGTAGGCCTTGGATATTGCAGCTATGAGCCATCCCATCTACAGTGCATACATTCCTAAAATATATACATGCAAATATGGTGGTCAAATTTGAGGGTCTTCCATATGAGTATCCTTTACGTATTCCACATGCAGTTACATCACAGTTACTAGTTACAACATAATTACCCTATATAGCATAGTTATCAGTTACAGCTTAGAGCACAGTTCTTATTTACACCATAGAGTTTAGTAGAGACACTAGTGCAGGTGAGGTCTACTCCTACAATATTGACAAGTATGCATACTCTACCAAAGAGACCATTATTAGAGAGACCCTTTGTATAAGAGATATGTTACATATTCTAGAGGGCCTCTCTCTACTCACTTTCTACCAAGATTAGTATTATTGGGTTCTCGAGGTTTTCAACATAAGGCACCTATGCCACCTACAACTTCTTCTACCAGATGGATTCCTAAGGCCCCTACAATTTACAGGACACCACAGACAGTGCCACAGATTCCTATCACCACTACATATGCAAATACAAACATAGATCACTCAATACAATAGATTATGGGACCATAGTTTCCCTTTCACACAACACACATGATCACAGTTCCCTTATTTGATGCATGTTGCAGTGATAGTGAGTCTCCCATGAGACTCATCAGTTAGTATTGTTTCTCTCTTATTGTATATACTTTCCCTATCTCTTGCTCCTTGTATATAGTTCATTTTCATATTACTTGTACATAGCTTATATCCAAAAAATAAAAAAAACATTCAAATATTACTCAGAAAACACAAAATTATAGATTGTATGCATTGCTATGTTTACATTATTTATATTTTCCAGACACTACATATGCTAGCTATCTTAGTATAGTTAGTTTTATTGTACACATATGCTTCACTTGTTCTTGTTGAGTGCTTACAAATTGCTTTAGGACTCAGGTCCACTACACCAATCTAGACTTGCTACTATCCACCCACTAGGGGAATATAGATTGATACATGGATCTTCACCTGACACATTAGCCCACTTGGGGGCACCCTATACACAATGTCAATTGTCAGGTTCTATCCTTCTATACTGTACATCCCAGTTTTAGCATTGTTATATCTTGATATTGATCATGCTACTCTTACTCAGATTTTTTATCAGTTGTTACTACTTTAGACTTAGTATATGTACATCCTAGCTCTTACACATATTTGTATTCCATATTCATGCATACTTTCAATTTCAGATTACCTAGATTAGACTTGATTGTATTTTTATGCTCTTCTATTCGAGGGCATTTGAATATGCCATTATTTTTTGGATATAACCCACTTTTATACATAATATGTATATTTTAGACATGTGCCCATGTCCTTTTGTGCGCCTTCCTAATTGTGTATGCAAACATTTGAACATGTCCTTCTATGTGGATCTAAGCCAACTTGCTTGTTACTTGCATATGTGGACATTTGAACATGTCCTTGTATGTTTTAATTTTTTTAGATCTAGTGACATGTGCCAATGTCCCTTGTATTATTTCCCCTTGGCCTACTTTGTGTGCCTTGTGTGTTTTATATGTATGTTTTTTTGCATGCATAATGGACATGACACTTGTCTTTATTTGTTACAAACACTTATTTTTGATTCCATAAAGGACCTCATGCATCAACCCTTCCTACTTGGGTGTCACGATGGACATCATGCCCCATCCCCATAGGTAGCTACCTAATTACTCGTATTTTCTATTACATTTGTTGATTACATCTATCTTGACACCCTTGTGAAAACTAGACATGGCATACATCTTACATCACATACTTATGTTCAGTCATATGGATATTTTTTCAAAATTAAAGCCTCCTAAAGTTAGCCTAGACATCTTTTATCACCTGCATAAGCAACTTAATAGTATATATAGATGACTTTTAGCCCTCTAACTACTTGATGGAAATCAGATGCAAAATACACATTCAAACATAGAATAAGTTGAGCACAGTTATTGCTATCAATCCCTATTCTGTCCTACTTCTGTATACTACCATCTATAGCAACCCTAAGCTCATATTTTCAAGATTTCCAGTCTCAAGCACATTCAAGACACTCAAGGCCACTATCATACTAGCATTAATTGCACTTGCACCAATGCTTAGGTGGGAAAAACTACATTGAGATTGATCCCTCCTCAGAGTATTGATATGTAGGCAACTCTCTTTACAATGTGGTGTTGAGGATGTTCAACTTGCCCCACTAATGAACACACTTTTTAGCTCATGCCCTAGTTACATGGAGGACTAGGGTTTGCAAAATAAATCTATCATTATAGACAAAATATAGGGTTCTAAAACTTGTACATATAAGAGTAAACCCTATAGATCTAGACACAGGGGCATCTAGAAGCTCAAGATAGTCCTGCACAAAGGACACTATCACCAGTATTAGGACACTAACACTACTTTTTAAATAAGGGTACTACGATCTAATTATAGCGCTATTGTCTAGGAGGGGTTATGATACCAGGATCGAATTTATGACCCCCATACCAACTTCCATCTTAGTTTCCAGCACCTATATCATCTGTATCAGGTGTTTTCCAACTAAGTCATTACTTGTGCTATTTATTACTATTTTAAAAAAAGTCAAAGCTAGTCAATTCTATAACAAATCAGTGGTTGTATTTATCGCATATTATTTCCCTGATGTAGTCTACTCAACTCTTTAATAAACATAAGATTTACACTTGCTAAGTCTTAAAAGGTTAAAATAGTATGCTTGCTTTTTAGTATACAATAAATCAAGGTATGTATAGGTGCATGTAAAAAGATCCATCCTTCTCTTCCAGTGTGATTCAAGGCACATGTTTGAATTATGTATTATTTTACGTTGATACATGCATGCATTCACTTGGATATACACATCAAACTAGGGCCATTGTGTAGACACTTAATTTTGGTACACAACTCATTATTGAAATATTTTTAGAACTTTTTTATTCACGTGGACCAATGGTTCAAATTAGAATTTTATTGGTGCTTGTCTATGTGTTTTATCCTTTTCCTTCTTCTCTATCTGATTTCATGTTTTTTTTCCCTATTTTGTTCTCTTTTTGCCAACACGATTGTTTCTCTGTCATGCCTTTGTCTTTTGATTTTTCTTTCTTTGGGACAAATTTATCAATCCCACTTAATTTTCCTTGGGAAGATGTAATAGACTTGTCAGTTTTTTCCCTTGCATTTTATTGGACCTTTATACCCTTCCTCGCATCCTTTCAATGTTTGGATTGGTGCAGATCAATTATTTACTTTTTATTTGGTTAGCTTGCATTTTAATAGGTCTTTTATTCAAACATGAGAAGTCTATATATACAAATCATCTAAAGGTATCTCACTAAAAAATATACAAGAGAATCAATTAAAGTCTAGGCATACTCTATAAAAGTTTTATTTTTGTTCAAGGACTTACATTCAAAGTTTTAATTTCATCTTGTACCAAAAGAAAGATAAAATAATATGCATGTAGTTACATCTCCACCTATGAAGAGGAGGTTGAAGCCCTCACTTGATTTATCTATTCACACTAGATAAGAATGAGTGGTGTTTGATTCTATAATGTGAGATATGTAGTTGTAAGTCACTTAAGGTTGCCCGACTCAACTAATTCTTCTTTTCTTTTTTTACAATCATTTTATGGAAAATTAGGTCAAGAAGACAAAGAAGATCAAATAGGACAATTTTATTCATAAATTATAAAAAATGAAAACACATGATTATATGTCATCACTATACGCACCTACCACAAAAATATCAGAATTAGAAAGTGAGTGCAATATAGATTCGGTGGCAAGGGAACATATTCATTGACAATAGTGGGATGGATTTATTGATCTTACAAAAACTGCCCTGCATAGATTCATTAGTGAGACATTAGGCACCAAATTTGTCCTTGTGGACTCATACCTCCATATTTCACATATGGTTTATTCATTCCTTCTAGACCACTATTGTACTTTTAGAGTTCCAAAATTTTATAAAGGTACGTGTGTTCCATCTTTTTTGCTTTTTCATATTGTTCATTACTTCTTAAATCAATTTTAATTGCTCTTGCTTATTGTTTTCATCCACTAGATTAGATTTGTTTAACTTTTTTATACTGCTAGATCTCCCTTGTGCTCTCAATTCTAACATTTATTTAGTGTCATTATACTCTAGTGTCACATTTTAATAAAACACATTAATTGTTCAATGTTCAAGGTAATTTTATCTCCTCCCTCGACCTTAGGTAGAACTAAATTGCTATTTATTATTGCATTCAGCTAAATTTACCTTGTACCATAGTCTTTCTTAGTTGGTATAGTGCTTTGAATACTTCCACGCCCTTTTTATAAAACATGTATTTGTGTATTTACAAACATATTGAATTCAAATTAGTCCTATTAGAGCGAGTAGATATCATAATGGTCACAAAAGGAAAATAAAGGGGCAAATGACATATCCATATAGGCCAAAAGAGACCGCAACACATTGGACCATGACCATACAATATGATTATGGAAAAAATAAGATTGTATAGTACGTTATTGGAATGACCCAAGATTATACCATACATTCCTAACAAGACATATGACAGTAAAATACGTTCTTGGGAGCAGATAAAGAAATAGAGGAGAGAGGAGAGAGAAAAGGAGAGCGGGGGGAAGTTGAGAAGAAGGTCACAAACCACCAAAAGTTAGTAATTTAGGCCTATAATGCCTAATTTAAACCAATAATCACCAAATACACAAACATCCTAGAAACATGTAATTTAATGACTAATAAATGCTTAGGGATAATTTTTAGGTGTCTACAATAAACTATAAACTACTCGTAATTAAAAATATTTGAGTATAAACATCTCAAATACATATATTTAAAAAATGTCAAGACATACCAATCTTGAGGTGCTTATCTTAGATTTGTCACATACCACATTTATTAATGACTCCTTTACCTTCCCCACGGCTTTCCCACTAACTAGTGATAAATGGCCTAAATCTAGCTACAACATTGTGTCGGGGTAAAAAAAAGCTTTCTGAGAAAATAAAAGGGCTCCAAACTCTAATTTATACCCAAGATATTATGATTCTTTGATTGACTTCTTCATGCAAGATAAAAAATATTTTATTTAATGATTAAATTGATACTAAATTTAATGTTGAAATTATCCTATAACAGTGAAATGGACATCAAATTTAAGGTTGGTCAGTACAGACATTATAGTCCACCACTACCCGAAATTGAAATGAAATGGTATTAATTACGTCCATGAGACCAAACGGTCTATGGAACCATCAATTTCTCCAATTATTCAATGATCTTTGAGACACGAGGCATCTTTTAGAACACGGTTTCATCTTTTGTTGAACTAAATTAGCATCTTCTCTAATATTTTTAGTCTTTTTCCCTCAAATATATCAACCATTCAACCAACTTTTAAAATTTTCACTTATTTAACTTGCATGACCGTATAATGAGAACATTTAAAGATGAAGTGCTTCTCCGTTTCGACTATTTTTAGTTTTAATTACATCCACGAGACCAAACGGTCTATGGAACCATCAATTTCTCCAATTATTCAACGATCCTTGAGCCACGAGGCATCTCTTAGAACACAGTTTCATCTTTTGTTGAACTAAATTAGCATCTTCTCCAATATTTTCAGTGTTTTTTCCTTAAATATATCAACCAGTTAACCAACTTTTAAAAATTTCACTTATTTAACTCACATGATCATACACTGAGAACATTTAAAGATGAAGTGCTTCTCCATTTCATCTACACCTCTAATACAAAAAACACAAAACCCATAACATATGTTAATGCACTAAGTACCATTCAATGAAATGATTCTCCATTTCGTCTACACCTCTAATACAAAGAACACAAAACCCATAACATATGTTATTGTACTGGGTACCATTCAAGGTTGTGCGCCTATAGATGTAATGAAAGCATAATTTTTGGAGCACGTTTCCCATTAACATGGCTATTGACCAATAGGAATCATAAGTGGCGCATTCACACCATCTATAGCTTATAGTCAAAATCTCGTTTTCTTGTCTAATAACTTCCATTCACAACGCTTCGACGCTTGCACGATTGAGACTCTCTGCCACATCGGGAGTTCACGCCAAAAATCGAATAGCATAAAAATTACTTGAACGGATAAGCAGCAAGAGAGAATGTCCGTGCGTATGGTTCAGAAGGTGCTTCGTGAGCAGGAGCAATCATCAACATCTCATGACAATGACAATGATTCCGATGCTGAATCAGTTCATTCTCAACCTGGCCGTGCCGTGCTAAATCCTTTTGACCTTCTTAATGCAGATGTAAGCTAAATTAACCTTTTTTTTTCCAGATTACATGCGCATCAAAGGTTGTTTTGGAACCGTAAACTATATACACATATAAATTTGGAATTCCTTTAGTGTTTGAATTTTCATCAATGTCAATTGAGTGGGATTAGGGTTATGTATATATTGTGTAACGAAATAAACGGGGTGACTTAGCATTTTGAATGTGTCTGAATTTAAATGCCCTCTCTATCCATGATGAGCGAATAAAATGTGCAGCCTTTTATTATTTTTGTAGGAGGTTCAAAAAAATATTAATTTACGGGATAAATTTATTTAGGGTAACCTTTGGCTTGGTTGCCACGACCGAAGGGTATGTATTGGTTCAAATATACCTGGGACTTGCACCCGGCCTTGCCAGTTGCTTGTGAATTTACTCTGCATTTGCACGTGGCTTCAGCTGTTGTAATACGTCGCACCTAGTGAGTTTGGAAGTGGTAATTTACCCAATTTTAACACTTTATCGTGTCTTTGTGGTTTGAACCTGGGACTCCTTTATGAAAATCCGAGTCTTTTACTACCTGAGCTCATCCAGTTTGACATATTTGAGGGACACTTTATTTTACTTAGGCAATTAAATTTAGTTTATATTGCATCCAATACTTATTTACATAAATTGGTAAACACATAGACCTATTGGGTTTTTGAATCAGGATTATCAGTAGGGCACTGTTACTGCTGAACGGTGTACATTAAACTTGTCCAGACTCCTGAGTTACACAGATCCTTAATTTTCTTTAAAATGTTAGAAAATTAAAAATCAACACAAAGTCTATGGGAGTGAGTTTTCCCTGTCTATGTATTTAATGGTTTGTGGCTGCGGGTAAATGGGTGACGTGAGCAGGTACAGGGTGTGGCATACTGAAATATTTATAACAAAATATGTTTAAAATTTTAAAGGTAATTATAAAAAACAAAGTATTGGGTACAGCTTCATCACCCAAGTATTAGCACGACCCGCTCGAGTACCCAAGAATTGGGTACGGCCACCTTGAGTACCCAAATACTAGGTACGGCCACCCGGGTATCCGAGTATTGGGTACAGGTACCCCCGAGTATCAGATTATTGGGTACCTCTAACCCCAAGTATCGGGTATGACTACATCGAGAACATGAGTACTGGATACCTATGGAAACGGAAACAGAAATGTTAACGTTTCTGAAATGCGGGAATGCGGATTTTCAAAAACCCTTGAAAAAATTATTCTTATATATATATATAAATGTACGTTTTGTCTTTGATGTAATGAATGAATGAATACTATATATTTTTAAGTGCTTTATCTTTTATAGACTAAAAATCAGTATTATGCTGAGTACTGGATACCTATGTTATTTGGAAACGGAAACAGAAATGTTAACGTTTCTGAAATGCGGGAATGCGGATTTTCAAAAACCCTTGAAAAAATTAGTCTTATATATATATATATATATTATATATATATATATTTATATATATAAATATATTGAATGAATACTATATATTTTTAAGTGCTTTATCTTTTATAGACTAAAAATCAGTATTATGCTGAGTACTGGATACCTATGTTATTTGGAAACGGAAACAGAAATGTTAACGTTTCTGAAGGGTTTTTGAAAATCCGCATTCCCGCATTTCAGAAACGTTAACATTTCTGTTTCCGTTTCCAAATAACATAGGTATCCAGTACTCAGCATAATACTGATTTTTAGTCTATAAAAGATAAAGCACTTAAAAATATATAGTATTCATTCATTCATTACATCAAAGACAAAACGTACATTTAAATCTAAAATCATGAATGCCACTCGCACTATATTTAAACAATGCATGGTATTGATTTTTAGTCTATAAAAGATAAAAATATATAGTATTCATTCATTCATTACTTCAAAGACACAATGTACATTCAAATCTCGAATAAAGCATATAGGTTGTCCTCAAAATCATGAATGCCACTCCCACTATTTTTCAACTTTATATATATATATATATATATATATATATATATATATATATATATATATATAAACAATGCATGATACTCTTTTTTAGTCAATAAAAGATAGAACTCTTAAAAACATATAGTATTTATTCATTTATTACTTCAAAGACAAAATGTACATTCAAATCTCGAATAAATCATCTAGATTGTCCAAAAATGATGAATGTCACTCCCTCTATTTTTCAACTTTATATATATATAAACAATGCATAATACTCATTTTTAGTCTATAAAAGATAAAACACTAAAAAATATATAGTATTCATTCATTTATTACTTCAAAGATAAAATCTACATTCAAATCTCGAATAAATCATCTAGATTGTCCTCAAAATCATAAATGTCACTCCCACTATTTTTCAACTTTATATATGTATATGTACATATACATATACATATACATATATATGTGTGTGTGTGTAAACAATGCATAATACTCATTTTTGGTCTATAAAAGGTAAAACACTTAAATAAAAATATATAGCATTCATTTATTCATTACTTCAAAGACAAAATGCACATTCAAATCTAGAATAAATCATCTAGATTGTCTTCAAAATCATGAATGCCACTCTGACCTTTTTCCAACTTTATCATTTACTGACTATAAATCATCTAGTTTGCATTGGCTCGCCGGTGCATCAAATCTTATTGAGTGCACACCTTAAAGGGTGCACCTGGAATAGGGTGGGACCGGCTTGTGGCACTTTGCAAGAGATGTTATCTTACCATTCTATCAGACCTACATCCCTTCATGCAACCTTCATACCTCCTATGATGTCTCCTTGAAATCTTGATTTTCTGAAATATGACTAAGTCTGAAATCCTGAAACCTTGAAATCTGACCAAGTCTGAGATATGATAGGATTCTCCAAAACCTAGAGTTTGCATTATAGCTTCTAGAGGTCCAAAACCACTCTCAAACAACCTGAAAGTATATATAAAATACAACTCAAAGTAAACTTTTACTTAAATGTTTATTTTATATATATATACTGTCTAGTTCGGGCTATTCTGGTCCTCGGTGAGTATGTATACTATAGTTTTACCTTTTAAAATTTTTTTGGCTTGAATTTTTGCCCACGAAAATGCCCAGAAACGTCCTAGAAATGCCCGTTTTCTGGCATGTTTCCAAAGCAAGGTGTTTCCAACATGTTTCTAGAATGTTTTCAGGGTTGGTACGAGGGGCATTTCGTGCAACACAACTGGATGCTACTACCTCGAGTTCTCGAGTAGGTCTACTCTAAATATTGGGTCCGTCTACTTTGAGTGCTCAACTAACATGTAAATCTACCCCAAATACCCAAGTATCGAGTATGTCTATCCCATGTATTGGGTACGTGTATCCGACCTTCAGGTACATGCACTTGAGTACCCAAGTATCATGTACAACTACCTTGTGTATTGGTTTTGGGTATTTGAGGACTTGAGTACCAAGTTTGGGTATGCAAGAGTATTGGGTTTGCATGCTCGAGAGTGCTTGAGTACTAGGTTTGCATAGTTGAGAGTACTTGAGTACTAGGTTTGTGTACTTGAGTATCAAGTTTGAGTACTTGAGCATTGGGTTTGATTACTTAGGCATCTAAGTATGGGGTTCAGGTTCTTGAGCATTGGGTTTGAGTACTCAGGTACCTATGTCATGCCCTAAAAATCAGCACAACAAAAATCCAAGAAAACATGTAATTTTTAGAATGTACAATGCATGTTCCACATGCACACACTAGCTAAAGGATAGCCAACTCCATGGCATGAGATGTACAACATCTCAACATAAACTCACATGTCTAAACAGGCATGGTTTATGATGCGCAAGTGGCCGGATGGTCACCATGCACCCATGCCAACCTACAAGGCTCCTAAATGGCCTACAAATGCCTAAGAGAATTTGGCGGGCCCCAGGGCCTGATCTGAACACTCAACTAAAACTAGGTGGGTTCAAACAATGTCTAGGTTTGAAAGGTTCAGCTTAACTCTCAACGAGGTTCAAATGAGACCCTAGGCGATTCCAACCAATCAGAGCGATTAGATCGTACCTTGAATCGAAAGTCAATTTATTGTGTAATTGAGTGGGATCAACAAACATTGTGGTTCGAAGTTGAGTTGATTTATTGAAAATGGCTAAGCTAAAGTTTTAATAGGTCTCATATGACCCCCAAAAGGGTATAAAATATCTTGATCTAACCCCTTGAGATTGGAGCACCCAATCTCCACTACAGATCCTTTGTATCTCATCCATCAAATCTGGAAAGGGAAGGAAACTATAGGAATCCTTATGGGATGCTATAAAGGGTCCTAATTCACTCTTTAAGCTTACAAGATCAGATTTAGAAAAGTGGAAGAATGTTTGGAGGATGACTTGTCTATAGTCATCTCTCTTCACCATCCAAACCATTGGATGACCTCCATTAATGGGGTCTCCGAGCTTTTCAACTTAAACTAGTTCGTTTTATTTTTATTTTATAACACAATGGAAAGATGATTGGGTAAGTCAAGTGGATGATAGGCTTCGTGGAATGTCTGCAGGATGTTTCGGCTTCTCACAAAAGGCAAAAGTGTCTTTTGGGCTGAAAACTCAAAAGGCCTTCAATGGCTGCCAAGGGCCTCCAAGGCCAAGTGTATCCCAAAATAGTTAATATTTTTCTTTGTTTTCATTTTAAGTTTTACTTTTTTTTGTGAGAAGAGGGTACAAAAGGAGGGGGTCCCTTAAGGGCCACCCTATCCCCGGTCTCCAAAGAGCCCTCTAAAGCTCCTTAAGGCCTTAGATACCTTCCTTTGATTTTATAGGCACACTTTACTTAATTATCGGTTTTATGTTTTGATTCTTCTTCCATGTAGAAGAAGACTAAATTTTAGGGAGTGGGGGCCCTTAACCCCCAGGCCACCATGTGCCTCCAAAAAGCCAAACAGAGTTTTTAAGGTCCAGGCCTTTAAGGCCTACCTAAGGGCTAAGACCTAAATAAAACCAACTGATTAAACACAGTCAATCCTATTGCAAACTAGCGGCCTAGCATTATCATTGCCAATCAAAGATTAAAGGAAATAGATTGCCACTTAAATCAAAGCAAAATTGCAGGTTTACTTAAGCACAAAACCGCCACTAGAAAAATAATATCTATGGTCTTACAATAACCATGAGCTATTAAGGAAAAGCACAAGCCTGTGATTATGCTAAAACTACCAAGCTACAACATTATTTGCAGACTGCAACCTTTACAATGCTATCGATCACTTAACAGACAAGTCACCAAAGTATAAGATTGCGACAAAGGCAATAGATATGACCGCTTGCAAAAAGGTAAAATTGTGGTATATGCTTAAGCCATCAGTAAGGCATACACCACGACTAGGCCACACCGCCCAAATAGGCCACCTCCATGCTCTTTGCTTGTGCTAGGGCCTCCGTTGCATTGTCGCACTAGATGAACCTGCAGAAGCTTCACAAGAAACCCCTATGCCTTGATGCCCTTTACTAGTCCATGCATTGCCTCGCCCTTACAAGCTTTCAATATGGTGCAGCCCTTACGGGCTTAAGGAGAATACACATGCCTCCTGGCATCTAAACCAACAGTTGCCATTTATGGGCTTAGTCTTATCCAAAGCCCCTTCACGGGCCTAAGCACCTGATCATGCCCTTTGTGGCTTCGTCAAAACTTATTCCTTTAGCCTTGGAACTTAAACACAATCGCCCTCAAATGTGCTCACTTGAACTTAGGCCATTTGGCCTTGGCAACAATCTACTGTGTAAATACCGGAGTGCCACTGTTTTGATTGATAGCATCACCGCTTTAGTTGACCAAACAACTATGTCGGCCTTAGGTGGCTAAGCCAATAATACGCCAGTACCCTTTGGGGCAGGCTCTTTTTTTTTGCCCCATATGACCGTGGTCATACCTAGGGCCTTAACCACGTTAGGGCATTGCCCTCTGTAGAAGGGTCCACCCCCCAACTTGTAGGGCATGTGTTTTTAATTTTACCCTATAGAGAAGTCAACTTCAAAAATCCAATTAAGAGCTTTAAACGGAGCCAAAAATTTCCAAACAAATTCCCATAGACTTAGAAATTCCAGAACTCCACGTTAAAATTGGTTTTGGCATTTTTTGCCTTGTATATTTGTTCGAATTAATTGCTGAAAGTACACTTAATTTTATAAAGGAAATTGAAGTCATTTAGGACTTATAACTTTTAAAATTCAATTAAAAACCATTTGTGGATCCTTAAAATAATTCCATGAAATGTTGCAGAATCATGGCGGAGTCCACTTCAATATAAAATTAATTTAGGAGGATTTAGGGAAAATTTGAACATGATAAAAGTTTGGTAAAGGAAACTAGGCCTTTAAGGCCATAATGGATGCATGGTATTTTAAAACGTTTGAATCAAAAATTAAGTTTTCTTTTTGAACTACTGTAATAAAAAAAAGAGAGCATATTTGAAACATTTAATTCTTTTGCCAAATATGCATTAAAATTATAGAGCCCAAATATTACATTTTCATCCTTTTTGACAAGGGTACAAGAGAGAGAATTTTCAATTTACAAGTAATATAATCCACAACATTTCCTTCCATCTTCTTAAAAATAATTACAAATTTACAAGGCATTTAACAACCATACTGAATTCATGCACAAGAGATTCCAAGGTAAACTACAAGCTCTCAAACTTTCCTTCCCCAAACAAGCTCCAAAAGATCCAACAAGACCAAACAAGGAGGGGTTCACGTCCCAACCATATTGTCATCCTCAAGTAGAGGACTTTAGGCATCCCCCTACCCAAGAACTTCTATCTTGAGTCATCTATCGACCAACCACAAGGCAATAAGGAAAAATAAGTGTAGTTTCAAGGAGAGGGCGTAAGAACAATTACTAACACAACCTACTCAACTTAATGGTAGAACCAATTCCTTCTCAAGCGTGTCAAAACACCATAGTCACAAGGTTCGGCTGGATCTCGGCCAAATCTGGAACGATGCACATTTTTGTAGTCATCCGGATTAATGTGTTTGGTTTGAAACATTTTTTTAATATTAAAGCATAAAAAATTAAAAAGCCAAAAAACCCCTAAAAAGACCATGTCAGCGGATGTGAACCCTAAAAAACGTTGCTACAAACCCTAAAACACCTTATAAATATGTAGTGAATCCATAATAGTTAAACACAATGCTTGAGTTAATCTATCTGCAATGCGAAGGGCAAGAGATTTATTGAGAGTGAGAAGGGCAATAGTTTGATTGAGAAGGGCAAGAGTTTGATTGATTGATGGTGACGGTGAATGTGGACAACAGGTGGGCGAATGCGGACAGCAGGTCGATGACTGCAGACGCCAGGGCGTAGACACCAGGGAGCGGCCACCACTCATCATAGGCGACTGCAGACACTAGGGCGTAGACACTAGGGAGCAACCACCACTCACCGCAGGGGACCGATGACAAGGTAGCGTGAGGTAGGTCGATTGACTCCATTCATGTTTTTGTTTGGTTAAAAAAATTAAAACAATATGTTTGAATATGTTTAGCTTTATTTTTATTTATTTATATTTTTTAAAAATTTAAATTTTATTATATTAAGTTTAATTAATTTTTATTTATATTATAAAATATAAATATAAACAATCTAAATTATTAAAAGATTTTCATTTTATGTAATAAAATAATTTTAATATAAAATATATATTTAAATTATAATATAATGTTTATTCATTTTTTTTAAAAATTTTTTAGATAGTTTTCAGGGTTGGTGGGTCCCTTACCCTTAACTAAAAGAATTGAGAATCCCAGGGCAAGCATGATCGCAACATTCGCAAAGATGCAACATATCAAACTTACTCCAAATAATATCAAAGAAGCCTATCCAACAAAATTAAGTTCCTACCTTATCCTCTTTACGATGAGAACCAAGCGTCATAGAGGAAGGTTCCGGGAAAAGATGCCCTTTTTTCTTATTCCTTACTATAGTCCAATCTTCTTGATTATTTGAATTCCTAGAGACAACTCCAGAAGGAAAATACTTGTCACTTGTGAGCTCGCTAGAAACAACCTTCCTACAATCTTTATCCACAATCAAAGGCCCATCTAATCCAATATCAAAAGAAATTACCTCTGTAGGAATTGAAGACTGATTCCCTGGTAGAGGCAAATAAACATTAACTTCTGCGCCCAGAGGCTTTCCCGCAACTTTGCTTGTAGACTTAGGAGCAATAAAAGGTAAAACTGAGAGATGGTCCTCACTAGGGTCCTTCCACCAAGAAGAATCCGCTTTATGCTAGGACTACTGCAAGAAGAAGCCAAATGCCTTGTTTCGAAACATCTCTGACATCTAAAAGGCAACCCCTTGTAATCAAGGGTTTACGTCCAACAATGGCCTTTGACCTTTAACTCAGTGGCTGTTGGCAAAGCTTGAGAAATATCCATATAGGCAAGAATCCTGGTGAAGGTGGTTGTAGAAAAATTTGAGGTAGAATCATCAATTTTCAGTAGATCGCCCAAGGTTACACCAATGGCTGACAAACAAGAATTTGCCCAAAATTGAAGAGGAAAATATAGTAACCGCACCCAGATGGGCTTGACAGTAAGGTTTTTGAGAAGAGGATTGAAGGAAGGGAACCAGGGTTTCAAAAAAATGAGATGTTGATCCCAGCGCCAAGAATTTGCCTGAATAACCTTATTACGATTTGCAATGCTGTCAAAAACCAAAATCAAATAACCTTTGGCACATGGATATATTTCCAAACTGTCCTCCATTAATGGCCGCCACGATCCACTGATAGAGAGCAAGGAGACTAGGCCAAAATCTATCGAATTTGCACACTAAACCTTGTTTCGTAAACCACTCCTCGCTTTGGATCACCTCCTCAAGAGCCTTAGCCTCAAAGGATACTGACGGAATAGCCTTAGCAACGCCCACCACTGGCTTCTTTCCCTTGGAGACCGATTTAGCCAAAGATTTGCCCCTTGATAAAGCATTGAAATCAGAGTCTAGGCCTGGCACACTTCCGTCTTCCCTTACAGAAATAGAGGAAGGGTTTGCATCACCAATTAATCTTCCAGATTCTTTCTCTAGCGAATGCTTTAGGAGTGCATTAGTATGCCCTACGATTTTAGGGCGCTCGCTTGGCTTGGCCTCCTGGTGACACACGCCATTAGGAACCCTGTTCGCCGAATGGATCGTCCAGTCCAGTTGGTGCCAACCGACTCCCCTATTGCCCTTTCTGACTGTGGAGAGGCGTTGGAGCTAGGAGTAAATGCCGACATCGCGGAGGGCAACAACGACCAAAAATTCTCTAAAATCCCCCTGAGCAAAGAGGATTATTGTATTTGTTTAATTTTCTGAAATAATGTTGGTTTGAAAGAACTTAAATTTAAATTAAAAAAATTAAAATTGAATAAACATTATATTATAATTTAAATATATATTTTAAATTAAAATTATTTTATTAAATAAAATGAAAATATTTTAGTAATTTGGATTGTATATATTTATATTCTATAATATAAATAAAATTAATTAAACTTAATATAATAAAATTTAATTTAAAAATATATATATATATATATATATATATATATATATATATATATATTTCAAAATAAACATTATAAAACATACATTATAATTTAAATATATATTTTATATTATAAATTATAACTATTTTATTAAATAAAATCTATTAATATTTTAGATTTTTTTATTTCTATTTTATAATATAAATAATATTAAACTTAAATTTTAATTTTATAAATTTATTTTTTATAATAAATTTAAATATATTTGTTTATAATAAACTTAAACTTTATCATATTAAGTTTTAAGTTTATTATAAAGAAATAAATATAAATTTAAGTTTATCATTATATATTTATCTCATAAATAAATATATATAAATTTAAGTCTATTATAAATATAAATGTTAATATAAATATAAATAAATAAATAAATATAGATTTTATTATAAAATTTAAGTTTATCATAAATATAATTATATAAATACAAATAAATAAATATATATTTTATGATAAAATTTAAGTTTATTATAAATATATATTTTATGATAAAATTTAAGTTTATCATCAATAAATAATTATAAATTTAAACTTAGCATAAAATATGAACTTGTAATAGTAAGTTTAAATTTATTTACATTATGAAATATAAATTAAAAAAATTGGAATTATTAATAGATTTTATTTTATTTTATAATTATAATTTCTAATATAAAATATGATTGTATTTATGTTTAAATTAGAATTTATATTTTATAATGTTTACTTTAAATATTTTTTAAATTTAATTTTTATTATATATTTATGCAAATATTTATAGTTTTATAATTTTATTGTATATACATCATTTAGTTAAATCAAAAAAATAAATTTTTATAGAGTTTTTAAAATGTGTGTTAAAAAATGGTCATAAAATTTTTGCAGGGCAACGAAGGACAACCTATCATCATGGCAAGTAGTCTGCTTGAGAAGAGATACATTATTCAACGTGATGCGAATAATGCACTCTTTGTGACTCAAATATCATAGGGACTACAACAAGGGTTGGAAACCATTATCTTGGAGGCCCAAATGTGAAGATTTGCCCAATAGTGGCAGAGAACCGCATATATGCACCATTTATCTATCAAATCTGAAGCAAATATGAATTGAAGACAATTGCATCAGCATTTGAATCTTCAAAAAGGGCTAAAATTCAACATAGTCTGACACAGTTTGGCTTATTTTTCAGCTCAACGCATTCCCCAACGTTTATCGAAGCCAACAAAAGTGAACATCAAATGTCACACTTCGAGCCCTTTTTGAAAGCCATTTGGAATAGACAAATTGGTGGCCCATTTTTTTGTGCAAATGCCATTCCCTTCAATGCTATTCGAAATCTACATACAAAAACAATGGCAGAGGTGATCACCAATTTCAGGAAAGGGTACACAATGGCATCTTTGGAAAGTCTAAGAATCGTTTTGCTGGAAGAGGAAGTGACATCATATCTAGTGAACTAGATAAAATGAAAAAGCACTAGAGAAAATTAGATTGCACTGTAATAAGTGATGGGTGGTTTGACACAAAGTGAAGGCCCCTCCTCAATATATTGACGCAATGCCCTAAAGGGTATATGTTGATCAAATCAATTGATACAAGCAATGATGTGAAGACTGTAGATTTCATTTTCAAATGCATCGAATCTGCTATTTTGGACATTGGAGAAGAATATGTTGTCCAAGTTATTACTGATAATGCAACGAATTGTAAAGCAACAAGGGAACTTCTTATGGACAAACTTCCTCCTTTGTTTTGGACTCCATGCAACTCATGTTTTGGATCTTTTGCTTGAAGATCTTGCAAAATTGGAGTGGGTAAATAGTGTTGTCAGAGAAGGGAAACAAATTTTCAAGTTTATACTTAATTACTGCTTGACTTTGAGCTTGTATCTCTGATATGCAAAATGTGAACTTTTTCCTCCAGCTGAAACAAGATTTGCATCTAATTTTATCACTTTGCAAAGGGAGGTGGAAGAGAGGACAATATTGAGAAGAGTCATGATTAGTGAAGAATGGGTACAATCTAAGCTTTCTAAAGAAAGCGTCGCGAAGGACATTGAAATAATTATCCTAGGTAGTTCATTTTGGGAGGGCGCCGATAAGACGCTTAAGGTGTTTGAGCCACTTGTCCACTTGTTGAGATTGGCTGATGGCATGAAACTTGTATTAGTTTTGTGTATGAAGGCATGGAGCAAGCAAAAGAACAAATTAAAAAAGCACTAGTAGATGAGGGTGATGAAGTTCATCATAATTGGGACATTGTGGACATCGATGAAACATGTTACATCGACCTATACATGTTGCAGATTGCTATTTAAATCCTAAGTTGATAGAGGTGGATCATGATTCAGATGAGGAGGTAAAGAATAATGTATTGACAACAATAGACATGTTGGTTCAAGATGAAAATGAAAAGCCTAAGGTGAGAAGGCAACTGAATACATTCAAGAACCAAGAAGGCATGTTTTCCGTCAAGGAAGCACAAGAAGACATTGGTAGTATGGATCCCCATTTATGGTGGCATACATATGGTTCTTCTACTCTAGAATTACAAAAGCTTGTCGTGCGTGTCCACAACTAGTGTGCCAGTGCTTTTGCATGCGAAAGACATTGGAGCACGCATGATTTGATCCATACTAACAAGAGAAACTGACTAGGAGCCAAAAAGCTCTCAGATCTTGTGTTTGTCCACAACAATTTAAGATTGCTTGAGCACAATCTTGCAAAAGAAGATGACAATCTTCATCTTGGAGAACCATCCTTTGAAGGAGTTGAGGAAAATATTGATAGTGTTGATGAGCTTGATAGAGGATTTGCTGATGGTGCTAGTGCTAGTTTTGATTTTGAAGCAAGGTTTGATGTTGCAAATGCTTGAAACTTTTGAGTTTTATATCAATTTTGAGCTTAGGCTCTAAACTATAGACTATGAATATTTTGCTATCTTTTAATGTAATTCAAGCTACACACACAGGCACACACACACGCATCAATTTTGAGCTTAGGCTCTAAACTATGGACTATGAATATTTTGCTATCTTTTAATGTAATTCAAGTTACACACACACACGCACACACACACCCCACATTTTTTGCCCTCCTGAACGGATTCAGTTTGTGGAACCTTGTGACTATGCAAAACACATACAAGAATCCATCAAAGATATCACAAGTAAACTTATAAGACTTTCCAATAAGAAAAAGAGCTAAGCAATATATCAACAATGCTTGTTGGAAAGCAATGGACCATGCTATTTACCATAGCCAAGAACTTCTATCCTGAATCATCTATTGACCAACCACAAGTAAACAAGGAAAAATAAGGGTAGTTTCAAGTAGAGGTTGTAAGAACAACTACTAACACATACTACTCAACTTAATGGTAGAACCAATTCCTTCTCAAGGACACCAAAACACATACAATAATCCATCAAAGAGATCACAAGTAAACTTATAAGATTTTCCAATAAGAAAAAGAGCTAAGCAATATATCAACAATGCTTGTTGGAAAGCAATGGACCATGCTATTTACCATTTGCTAAGCTAGGAGAGCATTTGCTTTAGTTGAGTCCCTGTGTTGCATTGAAATGCCCCCCTCCCTTATACCAAGCCCGGATCCAGAGACATTCGGTCATGTGACAAAAACGTCCTAGACGTTTCTCTCTATTTTTGGGCATTTCTGTGGGGAAAAACATAAATCAAGCCAAAAAAAGGTAAAACCATAGTATACATACTCACTGAGGACTAGAGGAGCTCGAACCAGACAATACATATAATAAAGGTTTAAGTGTAAGTTTAATTTAAGTTATATATATATATATATACTTTTAGGATGTTTGAGAGTGGTTTCAGACCTCTAGGAGCTATAATGCAAATTCTATGTTTTGGAGGATCCTATCATATTTCAGACTTAGTCGGATTTCAGGTTTTCAACATTTTAGACTTGACCATACTTTAGGGTTTCAAGATTTCAAGGAGACATCATAGGAGGTATGAAGGCTGCATGAAGGGATGTAGGTATGATAGAATAGTATGAGAACATCTCTCGCAAAGTGCCATGAATTGATCCCACCCCATTCTTGGTGTGCCCTTTAAGGCGTGCACTTAGGAAGATTCAATGCACCGGTGAGCCAAGGAAAACTATATGATTTATAGTTAGTAAATGATAAAGTTGAAAAATAGTGGGAGTGGCATTCATGATTTTGAGTGTTAGGAAACTAGATACTTTGCAGCAGCAAATAACCAGTGATCAGAATAAAATTTGCAATATCAAAGATAATTCAACTAAACATGCATGAGACAAAAACACCAAAATTACGTGGGAAAACCTTAGCAAAAACTAAGGAAACACCCACGGTGCAAGATATCAAGCTTTATTAACTCAAGATAAACAAATTACATGCAATTTGTTATAGATTACATGTGAACTCCATCAAGATAAATATGCCTAATTGACAAAGCACCGTTAGGATTCGTCCTCCTAAAAATAGAGTGGAAAAACGTCATTAGGACTATCCTTCCTAAAAATAGAACTTGGTGGAATTTGTCTTCCTAGAAACATGGGTTTGACACCTTGATTTGGGGGTGGCGACAATAGTGGGGGAGCGTTGCCCCCCTCACACCCCCCTTGTTGAGGAGTGGGCTACAAACCACGCCACAAAGGGATCCAACATTTAACTTTGTTGTCACATATCTAACAACGAGGGCAATCTAGCTGATTTATTCTAGATTTGACTATACATTTCATCTTTGAAGTAATGAATGAATGTATACTATATGTTTTAAAGTGTTTTTAACTTTTATAGATTAAACAAGAGTATTATGCATTGTTTATATATATATATATATATATATATATTAATTAATAATATATTGTATAAATGTTTCCAAATCAAGGGTTTTTGAAAATCTGCGTTTTCGCATTCGGAAATAGCCGTTTCCGTTTCCAAACAACATAGCTATGTCCTATAGCCAAGGAATGCGTGCAAGCACATTTTCTCCACTTTATAGAGGAGCTAACTCCATCCCTATGAGGGGTAGGAAAAGATGCCTTCAATAACTTACTGACAATAGTCATCCCCACCACAATAGTGCATTCAAATAAAGATAAAATCATAGGACCAAAACTCAATAGCCCACACACACAGTTAGCCTCCTTATTTGGGTTGCATAACTTTACCACCAATAACGAAAAAATTGAACGCATGAAACCAGCCACCAAGTGGTCTCAAAGCTTCTTAAAAGCTCCCTAAAGAGGGTCACAAAAAGAACATGGTCAAAGGCTTGAATTTATTTAGTAAGCCAAAAAAATTGTGGGCCTAACAATGTCTTTAATACAAAGTTACAAAAACCATTTTACGCAAGAATAATACATGGAAAGCATATAAATAACATAAGGGCACTTAAGAATTTTGAAGGTATTTGCCTTACCTTAGGTCCTTTTGTTGGCACTAAGCAACTATCTCTTTGTTTCTTTCAACTTTCTCTTCCAAACCCCAATCCAAGGCCCAGTAAAATCTTTGAAGCTTGCTCTTGCAAGACAAAAAGAGGTAAAATAGGAAATATGAAAATAAAATGAAAGGGGAATCCCCACAAGTAAAGAGCTCCTTTTACTTATAAGCATTTTCCCCCAAGAGCTCAGCCAACGGGATTTTCCTACTTATCATCCTCATCGCTCAAGTCTTGCTTTTCAAGTCTTCCTAAAACATAACTCCTCTTACAAAACAATTAATGCCCTTACATCCCACATGGGTCTCTTACAAAACAATAAGTGCACCTTACATCCAACACGGGTCTCTTACAAAGCAACAACTCTTTCTCTATCCAAGCCCACTAAAGAGGGCTTTGAGATGCTCTAAAGTCAACAAGATGCTAAAAAGATGCTTTCCTACCCATCTATCAAGTTGAAGGGCTTCTTAATATACATGAAAATGTCAAAAGTTGCTCCATACTTCTCCTTAAATGGTTCTCCTTCCCAAAATCCGAGTTTTGCAAGTGTGCAAGCCTTTAAGAGTCTCAACAATTACCCAAAAGTCTTCTAGAAACCTCTAAGGGTCACGGGTCATGTGGTGAAGAGGTTGGAATTGGAATAATAGATTAATTTTTTAGACAAATACTAAAAATAGCTCACTAGCTCAATATTACGAAATGAAACTAGGGAATTAGGCAACATTTAACATCTTTGAAAGCACATTGGTCATTTGACGCTCCATGTAGTTAAAATTGGTCATTTGATGCTCCATGTGGTTCAAGTTCCTTTATGTGGTCATTTTGACACCTACACATTTATTGTGCACATCAAACTGTCCTATGCCTATGATAACCAAAGTAACAGAATTGTAAACAATCACAAACAATATGCATACTCACAAAAATCATGTATATATAAACATCAATGAATCATGATATCTCAAATACATTATACGAATATTATCAATATGTCAATTGGCAAAGCGTCCATCTACATACGCAAAAATGATATACATATGCTAGCTCAACTAGCCGAGTCAACCAAGTGACTCGGTAACAAATACATAATGTTCTGAATCAAGTAATAACAATACCAGAACTCTATGCTTCCAAAGTGGATCAAAAGTCCATCGCAAAATTACATGGCACCTATATACTAGAATATACTGACATAAATCCACTAGCTTAACTAGATACACACACACATGTAAACCATCTGCCCGCGCTACACACAGTATCGGCACCCTGTGCCTTCCAATCAGAGAAAACTAAGTCTAGCACACCATGCAGAATGATGCAAAGGGAAACAACAGACAAGTTAAAATTGGGCCTTACAACTTAAGTATCAAGTTTGGTTACCAAGGCATCAAGTTCAGGTACTATATTTTATTATTTTTGCATGCACATAGAGGATTAGGTGCATGAGCCTAACAACCTTGTTTTGAACACTCAACACAATATAAAAAGTATTTGTATCAACCGTGAATTGCTAAAATTAACTAATAATTAAGAGATTTTAAACTATAATTTAGTTTCCATCGCTCATGTTTTTGGTGGGTAAAATAAAACCTAATAATCTGAATGCAGATCCCATAGGTCTCTGTCTATAGAGAACAAGACATAGATTCTGGTATTAAAAAAAAGTTAAAAACCATAATCAGTTCCAAAAGGAACCAATTGCATGTTTGGAGCTTAGTTTCTTGGAAACTTGTACCCTAACCCTTGGTACTCGTCCTGTCATGGAAACACATCCTGTCTCGGAGACACCTATGGGTACTTCAGCTGATATCTCCTAGCGTCTCAATATGTCTCCTGGAAATGTCCCTCAAAAAGCGGAAAACCATGTATGGAAGTTTCTGAAATATGTCATATAAACTACATTCATTTCTCCTCTTTTTCTAATAACTGGTTGAAGAGAGTTAAAGATCTATTAAATGTTATCAATTGGCATTTATTTCATTTATTTGTGCATGAAAATTTGCATGAAGAAGAATTCTTTATAGTCACCAGCTTCTGCAAAAGGGATTTACAGATTGTTCAACCATCGTTGACAATATAAGTAAAGGAGGATTACCACATACGATGAAGTGTAGGATCAATAATTATTTTCAGATGTTTCCAAGTAGTTGATTTCGAACACTATGGAATAGGGCCATTTCTCCAAGAATCTTATGGAGGCTAAGGGTCTCCTATTTGATATTGCTTGATCTTTTGAATCAGGTTGTTTTTGATGTCTTCTAGCCTTTTATATAGATTACTTCAATATCACTACATAAATATAGTGTGTTTTATGAGGTGTATTTTGGCATTTCTCCAAACTCTTGTATCTTATGTTTTCAAAAATTGGCTTAATCCTCTCTGTCCTGGTCTCTGTTTCCTGTACCCATTCCCATTTCCTGTTAAACATTGTCTTGATCTATATGAAGGACAAACACGAAAGAAAAACCAACTATTTCTGAGTGATTTTGAGCTGGTAAAGACCAGGCACAGATGCTAATTTGTGCTTATTAGGATGACCGAGTTTAACACTTGGTTGCAGAGATATTCCCAACAGGGGGCAATGCATCAGTTGCCGAAGGCTTGGCAGTCCTGGCAACTTGGAGGTTAAAATTGGCTGCATGAGGAATCTGTTTCAGCTCAACAAACTGTAATAGCATAAGTAGCCAATCTTAGTATTGGTATGGGTATGGGGTTTGGGTACGACGGTACTGTTATATTTTGGCCTGGGTATGCCTTGGGTACAGCTGTACAAAAATATTATCAAATAAGCAAAATTAACCCTTTAATATTCAAAGTAAACAAAATAAGTTAAATAACCACACAAAATAAGTTAAATAACCACAACATATTGATAATTCAATGCCAAATGTCATGATATTCAATGGTCAAACTTAGAACAAGTACACAAGGCAAATGTTACAATGTATACAAAAAAATCAAGATAAATCAACATATTCATTATATTTATATTGCTCTTAAATGTTTTCATCAAGAGCATCAACACCATCATGTGGTTCATCAGAACAAGTAGTAGTCGCAATGCCACTCCTACTATGCAGGTCGTGTGAAGAACCCTCTAGCTTCGAATTCAGTGGAAGCATCCAAGTGAGTCTTTGGGTCTACATGTAAACACTTTGTTGACCTTTGCTTGTACTCATCTTGCTGGTGTTTCGTCCCCTTTTTTTGTTGCCAGTGTGTTGCGTTTAACTGAGTGGATGAAAGAGTATGTATCCCAGTTTTGCTCAGCAGAAGAGGAACTCACAATCTATTGAGGCAAGCTGCAAAGTCAATGCAAAATTAAAATTTGTAAAAGTTAAAATTTAAAAATGAAATATCAAAAAGAAAGTTAGAGAGTTAAAAAAAAAGTAAAATTTTATTTGTGATAGAATTTTTATTGCAAGTAGTTGGAGGTGGGTGGTTGCTTGCCCATGAAGGTACCACCACGTACGAGAGTCCTTATTGTACTTGTCACGAAGAGCGCTAAGGGAGTAACCTTGGAGGTTGTGAAATTACCAACCTCTCCCATAACTGTGTCTTTTACTTTTGGATTGAGAAAGAGTTTAGAGATTGTTGCCTTATATCCCTCACTAACTTCAACATCCCTATATGGTGGGACCTTATTGGGCAAAGAACGGATCTTTGTGTTGTATTATTTTGGAGTCAAGGCAAAAGCAAGAGATTCAATGGGGTGGACATTTTATTCGATCTACCAATGAGATGCGATTGCACTTCTTTGAAGAAGCTCTTCGTAGGATCTTGCTCTTTGGCATTTATGATGTGCTTAATCTTTTCAATCATTAAGTCAATTCCATCATAAATTTCACCCAAACATGGATGATCCATATCAACAAATCTCAATATAATCACAATGGGCTCGGTAAAACTAAGCAAGTACTCCACACAATCACACCACCCATCATCAAGGATCAATCCTTTCACCATTGTGGCCCTTCCAATGTTTGATTGCCTCCATACATCCCAGAGGTTGTTAATAACCAAGTTGCTCAATGCCTCACGCACCTTGACAGGGCATCTCAAGACGAATGTGTGTGAGGCAAATTGAGTCTCAACAACCTAATAAGAAATTAAAATAAATAAAATTAAAAAAAGTTTAAAAATCAAAATTCTACAAACTACAAACTTACAATATAAAATTAAAGTTATACATGAATCATTAAAAAATTAAAAAAGATAGTTATGTGATGGTTGCTTATGAACATTTGGACCTCACTCACCTCCTCATAGACTTGTTTGATCAAATCAATTTTGGTTCCCAACTTTTGTAACATAAGGTTGAGAGAGTGAATGGTACAAGGTGTTAAAAAAATGTGCCTTTAACTTGCCTCAACCATCATTCCTGTGGCTTTGCAAATTTTTATGCTTCTTGTTATAACTCAGACAACATTTTGAGGCCCTACTGCCTCAATGGACTCTATATGAGGATGTCGAAGATGAATTGTGCATCCTTTACTTGCCCTTCACAATCGAGAATCCTAAAAAACATTGCCCTTTTAGGGCACACTGCAACCATATTAATCAATGGCTTATTTGCCATATCTTTTCATCCATTGGAAATGGACACCTTTGTTTTGACCAATGAATCGTTGTTGGGTTGCAATGAATCATCATGTTTTATTTATTTGGCCAAGTGGTGCACACCTTTTCATATTGTGGGTTAGTGAACCTTTTAGGGGCTTCAGTGATAGCTTTCACCATATCCTGTCAGTATGGTGATCTAACAATATTAAATGGCAATTCACATGCGTGAACACAATACTCATTCTGCAATTCCCTTTGCAATGGACCTGCACCTTTTGTTCTCTTATGACTAAGAGGTGATGTAGAAAAAAATGGGTGTGATGCAGTCACAACATTGGTACAAGATGGAGTAGTAGGTGGCTTGGTGGATTTAGATCATTTCTTTGTCAAAGGATGCTTTGATTTTAGGGCAACTGTCTCGTCCACTGCTTCTCGCTCTGTGATGTATGCAAGGTTCTTTGCAATTGGCAAGCCCTTTCCACTTGACTCACCACAGGGTTTGATTCCAATGGGTTTTCACTGGACTATAAGAGCTCTTATATTTGACCTTATACTCTCAGCAGACCCAAATGTAACTCCCTCCACCTGCCACTTGTTCTAACATTGTTACATACTTCCAAAGGGGTGAGGAAGGATTGGTTTTGAAGGCTGCCTTGTGGCCCATAGAACTAGCACTTGCAGACATTCTAACAAGTCCCTATATCTCCCATGTTAGAAAAAAACAATATTAGTATTAAAATTTAAGGCCCAATGGGAAAAAAAACCTATTTGTCATTTGTTTAAAGAAATTAAAAAAAAAAAAAGTCTCAAACTAAAAAACTAAACAAAAACCACAAAAAACTTACCTTAAATCAATAATCCTCTTTGTTGCAAGTTCCTTAAACTCTTTGGCACCAAATGAGCAGTTGTAGTGGCGTAGGATTAACAAAAGGATGATGTTTTAGTCCTAAGCAATTGAAATAATGAAGGTGAGAGAATAAATGTGCAATGAGAGGTAAAATGCAATAAGAGGTAAATGCGTTGTTTTTGTTTGCTTTTGATAAAATGAATGTGAGAGTTCCTTTAAGGGTTGCCCCACCCTTTCTTTTCTTTTGTATTATTGTTTTAAGTCCAGGGTTGACTTTTTTAAGTGAAAACAAAAAACAAAAATTAAAAAAAAGATTTTCTGCTACGAGTCGTCGAATTTGCCTCGGGTATTGCCCAGAAAGGCTCGGTATGCCCCGGTTCGTCTGTATCTAGTGCTGCTAGGCAATATCTGGGATGAATTTTGGGCCGAACTGAACTGGGACTGGTATGTGCCATACCGGGACCACCCTTGCCCCTCAAGTATAAGTATCTGGAAACATAGGTTAAAGCATTTTGCTCAATTGCGTCATCTTCAAATACCCAATAAGAGGATTTTCCCTACTCAATTGGCTCATGCTGCTAGGCACGATATGTAGGTAAACCAATATAAGCAAAACACCTCTGGATAAGAGGATGAAGAGGGACAAGTATCTACAAGCTTCCCAAGACCAGTAACAAGGTCCAAAATACCATACCAAGCATGAGAAGTAACAAAAATATGAGGAAACTAAAGTAGAGTAGGGAAAAAATGTTCAGTACTAAGCACCAAAATGGAGTTACAGTCCCAAGTCTTTGTGTGATCCAGGGCCCAGGGGGAGACCTGGTGGACAACCTACTTAACACGAGTTAAACAGGTGATGTGCGGAAGCGATTTATTAAATGACAAAGAACATGAAATGTAATGCGGTAAAGAAATAGGAAAGAAAGATCAAGGTGACAACAAAATTAGAATTGTACTAGAAAATTTGTATTATGCTAAGTTTTGTACAATTTGAGAGATCAGATGTGTTGTTGCAAGGCTCCCTAACTCTATTTTGCTATGTGGTTCGACACAATGTATTGCTAACTTACAAAGAATGGAAGTGTACATTATTATACAATGCAAGAAGATGAAGCATTGGTTGTACTGTTATAGCTATTGGTAACAATCTCTTTGTAACCACAAAGTGCGGTGATGTCATTAACTGCCGTTATTGATAGGTTGTTGGTTACAGTACTGACATTGCAGAGGTTGTGCGGTAACGTAGGAATGAAATTGCAAAGAATCCTTTTACAAGTAGGTGCGGAACCAATTGTCGAATGGCTGACGTAAGCACAACACTAGATGTGCAACTGTGGTGATATGTGGTATGATTGAGTGACCCAGATCCTCCTGGATCAGTCGCTCCTCCTTGAAGAGCAATGGTCCCCATTGCATGCAGTTGCGGAAGAAGATGTGGAAACATATTGGCAAAATTTGCACTTTTGGTAAACCATTTTCCTTGGGAATTCACTTGACCTGCTTTGACGACCTGGACAAGAGGGATCTCTTGTTGTCGTGTCTGTTTTACCTGAATGTCAATGACTTGATCCAATTTTGTTGGAATACTGCAATCTAGATTGATCTTTATTTGCTGGAGAGTTTCCATTGATTTGAAGTATCCAACAAGGGTGGAATGTAATCCCACAAGAGTTTTGTGTTGAATATTGGATGTAACCCAAGATAGGTTGAAATATTGAGCTCGAAAGCGTTATCTCCTACTTGCTTGGTGATGGTATAGGGCCCATACCGAAGTGGATGAAGCTTGCGGTAAGGTTCTATTAGTCTATCCTTCTGCAGGTGTAGCCAGACTCAATCGCCAACCTGAAAGGTGTGTGGTGTCCGATGCTTGTCATGGTGCTGCTTGTACTTCACATTTGCCTCTTGTGGAATCGTTTGCACTTGTTGCTGAAGATGCTGAATGTGCTCAATGAATTGAACAACTTTGTCAATTTCCTTTTGAGCTAAAGGAGTTATTACTATTGTTGGCGGAATGGGATAAGCTATGTCAATGGGCGCCAAGGGCCAGAAATCCAAACAACCTGAAAAGGGTTGTGTGGTAGAGTTGAGTAGAGCTATGTTGTCGCTGTGTTAAATGAAAGGTAGACTTTCATCTTAAGTGCGTTGCTTCTTCGAATTATATACTCTAAGAAGATGTACTGTCATCATATTGACCACTTTCATTTGTCCATCAGTCTGAGGATGGAAAGAGGTGGACTTGTTAAGCTTTGTGTCTAACATAGACCAAAGTGCTTTCCAGAAATGGCTCAAAAATCTATTCTCTATCAGACAAGATAGATTCTGGGATTCCAAAGTGGATCCAAACATATTGAAAATATTTTTGAGTTGTTTCTAGAGTTGGTATAACTTTCTTACAAGGTATGAGAATTGCCATTTTTGAGAATCTATCAACTACTACATATACGCAATCATTACCATGCTTGGTAGTAGGCTAGCCTAAGAGAAAGTCCATGGAAACAGATTCCCACGGGCTTGTTGGAATTGACAAAGGTGTGTATGGACCTTGTTTTTTGTTGACTAGCTTGGCTAGCACATGTGGTACATGACTTCATGTATTTGGAGACATCAGACTTGAGTTGTGGCTAGTAGAAATACTTTTGCAATGCCGCAAGTGTCTTTTCAATCGCAAAGTGTCCCGCAACCTTGCTCAAAGGAGCCTCCCATATTAGTTTTTGTCTCTCTGCCTCATGTGGAATGCACAAGTGCCTAGGATGATAGATAAGACCATCCTGGAAGTAGAAATCAATAACTGAATTACTGCAGAGCAAATTCTAATAGATATCTGCAAAATCCATATCAGATCGATACAATTATGCCCATGTGTTGACTTCATGTCCACATGTGTCAAGTACAAAATGAGAGTTTGAACGGGGGGTAGCTCAAGCAATCCACAATTGGATTTACACTTCCCTACTTATGCTTTATGTTCAAATGGAACTGCCGAAGATAAGACTATTTTTGATGCTACTTTTGTTGCAACTTGTTCTGATTTTGCAAGAACTAAAACGGCTTGTGGTCTATGTGGATCACAGTCTCCTTGCCCAAGATATAATGCTTCCAATGCTTACATGCTTGAACAATAGCATAAAGTTCGCAATCATATGTCAGGTAGTTCCTTACCGGTGGGGTGAAAGTTTCGTTGTTGTAAGCAACAAGGTGACCATGTTGAGAGAGGACTGCTCCAAGTGCAAATTCAGAGACGTCTGTCTCGAGTTCAAATGGTTACTGAAGGTCCAACAAAGCAAGTATTGATGCGCAATAGAGTCTGCGTTTCAATTCCTCGAATGCTTTCTATTGTGTGGCAGTCCAATTGAACTTTGCTCCAGCTCCTTGAGTAACTTGGTTTAGAGGTCATGTCACATGAGAGAAATCAACTACAAATCTTTGGTAGAAATTTGCCAATCCTAGAAAGTTGCGAAGCTCTTTGAGATTCTTTAGTTGTGGCCAATCTTGGATGACTTGAATCTTGGGTGGATCCACATGCACTCCTTGTGCATCCACAATGTATCCCTAGTACTGAATTTGTGGCATGGCAAATGAACATTTTTCCATGTTTGTAGACAGTTTGTGTTTTCACAAAGTGTTAAGCACTTGCTCTATATGGCACATATGTTCATCCCATGTTTTGTAGACAGTTTGTGTTTTCACAAAGTGTTAAGCACTTGCTCTATATGGCACAGATGTTCATCCCATGTTTTGCTGAAAATCAGGATATCGTCAAGGTAGATTGCTACGAATGAAGTTGTGAATGGGCTTAGGATATCGTTCATCATCCATATGAATGTGGATGGAATGCTGGTCAAGACAAAGGGCATGACTAACCATTCAAACAAGCCTTCTTTGGTTTTGAAGACTGTTTTCCATACGTCTGTAGGATGAACAGGACTCTGATGATACTCAGACTTGAGGTTGATCTTAGTGAAGTATTTTGCACCACGGAGTTGGTCCAAAAGATCCTCAATCCGTGGAAGGGGATAGCGGTTTTTCACTATGATCTTGTTGAGTGCTTTGTAGTCAATGCAAAGCCTCCATGTGCCATTCTTCTTTGGCGCAAGCACAATTGGGCTAACACAAGGCGATGAGCTGGCCCTGATATGTCCTTTATCCACAAGTTCATGGATCTATCACTTGATCTCTTCATTCTCCAAAAATGATTTGTGGTATAATGAAGCATTAGGAAGAGGTAGTCCATGGATCAAATCAATAGTATGCTTTATCCTACAGTGTGTAGGTACTTATTTTGGTATCTAGAACACATCCTTGTATTCTTCCAACTTGAGCTCTAATGCAGCGTTTTGCGTTAACGTTGGAGGAACTGCGGTAACCATGGGTGCTGCAAGGACTTTCTTGCATTCAAATCTTACCATCAAAAGCACGAACTTCTACTAGATGTGACTAGCTTCTTACACTAATTGGCGCTAATGAGCGATAGCTTTGGAACTACTTCTGTTATGTGGTATCTTAAATCACCAACATTTATGATAATATTTCTAGTATTTGTTTCATATACTGCATGTTGATGATAAAGATATGGTTGACTCAATAGAATATCACATACCTCTAATGGAGCGACATTGCAAAGGATTGTATCTGGAAAAGGCTTGATGTTGTACACTACTTGACACTATTGAGTGATGTGTTTCCCAAAATCGACACTAAACCACCCAATGGAGTATGGTTGTGGGTGAGGTGGCAATGACAAGTTCAATCTGCAAATTGCTTCAGGAGAAATCAAGTTCTTCTGACTTCCATTGTCAACAATGAAGTGTACTGGTTGGGCATTGATCGTCAATTGAGAATGGAACAATCTTTATGCTCCCTCTATTTCTGTAGGGGTAGTAGAGATGTTTGTGGCACCCACCATGGCGGTAGGTTCAGATTCCATGATATGTTTACCTTTGTCCGATGCTACAGTTGCGGTACCAATGGCCTCAAGTTGTACAAGCAGAGTTTTCCTAGTGCGGCATTCCTCTTTGGAATGACTGTTGGAGTTGTGAATTGAACACCGCTTGCCAATCTTGGATTGCTTGGTTTGATCATTTGATGGTTGCTGCTTCTTCTTTGGTGGTTGTTTGGAGTTATTCCCTGATTTGGAATTCTGCTTGGAAGATTTAGACTACTGTTGCTGCTTAGTTTGAGACTTTGAATCTTCTGTCTTAGTCTTGGCCTTTGATTCAAACTTGCAAGCGTTTATGTAGGCTTCCCCAATGGTGGAGATAGTCAAGAAATCTTGGTCTGACTAGATGTGTGGTCTCAACCCTAACCTATACTTCAGAACAAGATTCTGCTCTGAATTTTGAATCCCAAGTTTTATGGAAAGTATCTGTGTATTGTTGCACAAACTGCTCTTTGCCTTGGTATAACTGAGAAAACTTAATGTATTAATCATCATAGTTACCAAAAGGATAATAGGTTGCTTTGAGTGCTTCTACGAAACCGTTCCATGTGTCTACAAATGTGTCTAAACTTAGATCTTCATGTGCAGTGCAATAATTTTCCCACTATTTTTTAACTGATAAAGAAACTTTCAGAAGAGCAAATGTAATTTTCTCTTGGTTGCAAAAATGATTCACCGCGTAGTATGAATAGATGAGGTTAACCCAATTATCTAGTGCATTGGCATCTATTTTACCTTCAAACATAGAAATGTCTAGATTGATTTGTACCTTGTATGACATTTGTGCAAATGGCCGGTGAGAATGAGATGTTGTTGAAGAAGTTTGTTGCTTGAGAAGGCGCGAAAAGTGATCAACGATACTTGCTCATTCCCCCGCATGACGTTCTTCCAAATCTTCCCTTTGTCTTTGCAAAGCATCCTCTATCATTTTTTGGAATGTCTCTGGAGTTGGCATCGTTGCGGCATTGTCTCCCATCTAAGGACGTGAAGGAAGGTATGACGAAGGGTCTCGAGCCCTGACTTCTTATAATTAGACTTCATATGCGTGGGTATACAATAAATGACAAAAACTCAGAAACACCACAACACCATTCAAGAATGATATGAAGTGTATGCTCTAATACCACTGATCCGTGGCCCAAGAGGAGACCCGGTGGACAACCTACTTAACGTGAGTTGAACAGGTTATGTGCAGAAGCCATTTTCTGAATGATAGAGAACATGAAATATAATTCGGTAAAGATACAAGAAAGAAAGAACAAGGGGACCACAAAATTAGAACTGTAATAGCAAATTTGTATTATGCTAAGTTTTGTACAATCTGAGAGATCATATGTGTTGGTGCAAGGCTCCCTAACTCTACTATGCTATATGGTTTGATACAGTGTATTGCTAACCTACAAAGAATGGAAGTGTACATTATTATACAAAGCAAGAAGATGAACCGTAGGTTGTATTGTTACATCTGTTGTTAACAACCTCTTTGTAACTGCAAAGTGCAGTGATTTCACAAACCGTTGTTATTGACAGGCCACTGGTTACAGTACTGACATTGCAGAGGCCGTGTGGTAACATAGAAATGAAATTGCAAAGAATCCTTTTACACGTAGGTGTGGAACCTACTGATGCATTGGCTGATGTAAGCACAAGGTTGGACATGCAACTACGGTGATATGTGGTATGATTGAGTGACCCAGATTCTCCTAGTCACTGTGTGCCTTTTTTGATTCCAGGGCTTCAATCATATTCTTAGTTCTCTTTGTAAAGTATATTTTTTAGCTTCTTTTGCATGATACGGTGATCGGAATATATTCGAAGATACATCCCGTGAAATGACCCTTCAAACAAATGCAGGGTTCAAGAACGAGTCTTCAACAATTTGGTTTTAATAAAATAATGTAGGTGCTCCTTAACCAACATTTATCCTAGATAAAATATCAGACAATTGTAGCTGCTTGCATTTAAGTATAGTGCTGATGGTGGATATATGAGACCAAACTAAGGATTGGATTATCCTGCCTAACAATATTTCCATTTGTGGATGGCGGTGTGTATTAGGTTTGCTTTTCCATAAGAAATGTTAAAAATAGTAATTTGATAAACAAATGACATATAGATGATGTTACAATAGCCAAAAAAAGCCTAAAGGTAAGTGTGAGATGGAAATGCTTAAAGTTGTTATGATTTTAGATATAACTTGTACAATTGAAGGATACGTGATGGAAGTTGACAACATTTGATTTATTTAGATGGCCTTTTGTGCTTGTTGTTTGTCTTTTGAAAATCCTTTGTATGGCAAGCCTGTGAAAACTGATCGAGCAGATGCTGTTATTGGCTCTTTAGCCCTGATATTGTTTTAACCTGTTCATAAATTTTATGCTTTGCATGTCTGCTCTCTCTTTGTAGGAGGATGCTCATGAATCATCCGACATTGATAGCAAGCAGGATGATAGCCATCAAAATTCTGCTGGTGAAGAAAAGTCACATATGCCTGTTTCATCTGTGAAAACCAAGAACAAGAAAAAGAAAAAGAAGAAAAATGAAGAGAAGGCTGTCTGTGTTGAGGCTAACACAGAGGATACGTCTGTTGACCTACAATTTGAGAGATTAGTGGTTGCCAAAGCTGGATCTACTAAGTCTTTAGTCACCTGTTCAGAAATACAAGCACCTTCTGCAGACAGTGGAAGCAAACACATTTTACAAAAGTGTTCCACTCAAATCTTAGCAGTTGATCCAAAGTTCTTAAGAGCAGAAGATGAGCTAAGACGAATTTTTGGTTCCAAAGTGGTAAACGCATTTGAGAATGGCAATAACAGTGGAAATTCACGGAGGAAGCAAGGATCAAAACGAGGAGCACACAGCTACCATGTCAGAAAGACAATTCTTATTGTTCCTTCAGATCATTGGCCACGCTGGGATGGGGGCATGCCCATGGAACATATAGAAACAAAAGGAGGACTGAATTATTTCAGGTAACTGGCTTTATTGGTTCCCTGTAAAAAGTAATGTAAAGTTTTTGTACTCCTTGGCTTGTGTTTGAGAAGGCACATTGGATGGGTTTAAAATGCCTCACTGATTGAGCAAGCTAAGATAATGTTTTATGACCATGCATTGGCAATGTTGGCTCAAAAGTTGACTAAAAAATGGATTCATTAACATGCTTGACCTTCAGCTTGATGCTTATTTGGCTGTTTGGTCTTATCATGAACAATTACAATTTGCTGGGATTATTTTAATGGAACCCTCTTGTATTTGTTTATCCGACTTACCTCTACTGATTGTTTTAGGGAATCATTGCTTGGTAGCCTGCTTGCATTGAGTAACAATTATTAATCTTCTTATTGCTTTTGGAAATATTAGTGGGCTGACAAATTGTCTACAAGTTTCGATTTCTTTTTCAAAATAAGAAATGAAATGAACTGAAGTCATTTTAATGTTCGCATGGATCAAAACAAGTTTCTTAAGCACCATTGACAATAGAAAAGAAGAGAATGAAATGAAAATAAAACTGAAACCGTCTCTACCAAGAAAATTTAAATCACAACAATAAGAAATAACAAGAATACATTGCAATAGCTTTAAGGAAACACTCCTCATGATATACAGTCAAGATCTCGTCATCCTCTGTAGCTGAATGAAGGTGTGTAGAATCATCAACAGCTATATGGTCACCAGTACAGGGGTTGATAATGTTTTTAGGAGAGTGACTTGAGCTAGTAGGAGCTAGGGGATCTATTCTTGGAGATGGTAGGGTGTTTTACATTCTCCTAACACCCAAGTTAGGAACTTGGTGATACAGGCCTGGTTATGAGATTTTGAATGAGGGTAGGGGGATCTGTGGCATCTGGCATCAATTATGGAGTAGACAATGCAGTGCTGACTTGTAAGTACAGGGTTCGATAATGTTTTCAGGAGAGTGACTTGAGCTAGTAGGAGCTAGGGGATCTATTCTCGGAGGTAGTAGGGTGTTTTACATTCTCCTAACATCCAAGTTAGGAACTTGTGTTACAGGCCTAATTATGAGATTTTGAATGAGGGTAGGGGGATCCATTTCATCTGGCATCAATTATGGAGTCAGACAATGCAGTGGTGACTTGGAAGTACAGGGTTTGATAATGTTTTCAGGGTTTGATAATGAGCTCAAGGTGTGTAGAATCATCAACAGCTATATGATCACCAGTACAGGGTATGATAATGTTTTCAGGAGAGTGACTTGAGCTAGTAGGAGCTAGGGGATCTATTCTTGGAGGTAGTAGGGTGTTTTACATGCTCCTAACATTCAAGTTAGGAACTTGGTGATACAGACCTGGCTATGAGATTTTGAATGAGGGTAGGGGGATCTGTGTCATGTCGCATCAATTATGGAGTCAGACAATGCAGTGCTGACTTCGAAGTGTGGGGGCTGCGTTGCTCGACAGATCTTCTATTGTTTGTTCTGATGTTGGTGAAAGTTGATCAACACTTGACTACCAGATCAGTTGAGATTATTGGAAACACTCACTGGCCAACCCCTGCAGTTCACAACCTACTGGAGAAACACAGCCAAACGTGTCTAGTTGGAACAGGGGAAGAATACAGAGAGGCTCCCCCTCACTAGTTGGAATACAGGGAGAAGATAGAGAGGTTCCCCTAGAATTTCGAAAGAAGCTATGGTACCACCCCTCATCTCATAATAAACTGAACATTTGAAGATCATGTATTTTAAAAAAAAATCCACTACCTGAAGATTGTAAAGTTTGTTAGTCCTGTCTATCTTAAGGGTATGGTGGTCAGTCTCAGTATTTTGTGTGAACACATTCTTGTATGACCAAGACAGAATCTTAAATCCATATGAGCACTGTTGATGGACATAATTGGATGAAAAATAAGACCATAAAAATATGTAAGAAATATTTTACATAAAAAGTTAGCTTGGGACTGAGAGTTTGACGAGGAGAGAGCCAATCCATCTAGATGAATCATCTAGAATTAATATCCTCCCTAATTACTGTATTAATCTCCCCCTTGAAAGAAGGTGGGGGAGGGGTATCTGAGGAGTATCTGCCGGGAGAGAGACAATCGATGGAAATGTTTACAGGCTGCAGTTTGGGAGGACTCAATGTTCTGACACCATTTTCATTGTAGAGATTCAGAGGGGAATGTAAAGCAAGCTCATCACAGGAGCAGACGGCAAATAATGTATGTTTCCCTTGACCAAAAGCACAATTCCCAAGAACATGACCCTAGGAGGGTACAATATGGGTTATAAGATCCTATCAAGGTAGAGCCGATGAATGTAAATTCAGTTTCAAGTTTTCAACAATCCTCTGAAAAACGATTTGCTTGTAGTGGATCACACGTTGGAACATACTGATATGGACTCTCTCAACCTGTACCCAACCAGCTTATTCACTGTTATGCTTCTAAACCTCTGACTGATAAATAATATATCATTTTAATGATAACATTGAATAGATACATTTTTTGTGGATTCTGGAATGTCATGGAAATGGAGCTGGAAGCACTAGCCCTCTTGTACCGCTAAATATGCATATCCCTTACATAGCTATGACCAAGTAGTTGGACTTAAGCTAAACAAAGTGGCAATAAATTGCATGCCTAGATAAGTATAAGCTGTATAATCTTGACTTTTTAACCCCCAAAAGTGAAATAAATTCTGAATAATACATCTTACTAGGTGTGACCGTTAGCTTCGTTTTACCAAGCTTTATTATACGTTGGAAGAGATCACATAAACGAGCCAAAGAGTACAATTGTGTTGGTATGCCATCAGTTGTGGAGGCTGAAAGAACTTGTGGAGCACAGAGATCAAAATGAGTGGAAGATACACCAGCCATTCGCATGTGTAGCATCTGTGAGAAATTGTTTAAGCTCATCAATGTAGATCCTCAACTTAGTCAGAAATGGGCATCCATTTTTGGCCCCAGTAGTGCTCTTGATACATTGAGAAAGGCCTCATGCTCACCAAACACAACCCTTTATAGTCTCATAAAGTTTCATGCTAGCAATCAGTTGTCCAAATATGCCAATGTCACTCAGTGTGTCAAAAAGGAACTGTTTGGAAACCGAGTCAGTGGTTATTTTCAAGTCCACCAAGCAGCAATGAAGGCTTTAAGGATATCTGCTTAGCTTCTTTGATGATAACCCAAAGGGGAAATATGTGATATACTGTATGATAATCTAAATCTTGCTTTCCGTTTGGTTCCAGAATCATCTCTAATATCTCAGATAAATATATGCTATAATAATAATGGAAGAGTGTAGCAACACGGGCCTATAATTATGATTTTTTCATGCTATAATTTTCCTGACTTAGAGTTCACTACTACTAATGTCTACATCACACAACTTTACATAAAAAATAATCCTAAATGATTCATCATATGTGCCAGTAGAGGCCTAAATGGATTGTGCTTGATCCTAGATTCCTATGCATTTGGGGCTAGGTTTCTTTTGGCTCTAGGTTAATTTTCACTTATTTTTTAAGTTGGCATCTTTTTCTAAGTTTTTTTTTTTTGACGGATTGGAGGGAGAACACTTAGTGCCCCATTTAAAGGGGAACACCTGGGGAAATTCCCACTATGTTCCCTTATGCCCACCTCCTAGAGGACTGAGAGGTGGGTATGCATCCTGGTGGAACAAAGGATTTTTCTAAATTCTAGACTCAGACTCATCACTTGATTTATGGACAAGATGAAATTATATGTTGGAATCAAGAGGGTGGGAATCTAAAGAGAAGCACATTATTGAAGAGATTCAGAGTTGCTCCAGCTGTGTGATCCATACAATAACCCAAATTCTTTCTTTATAGACACTGACTCTTAGTACTCAACTTCCACCTTGACTTCTAGTACTCAACTTCCAGGTAGCCCTCCTAAACATGACCTGGAGTAAACAAATGATAGGAAGTGGGAAGAGAGGGATTGTGAACAAGGAACTGACATTTGACGTAATCAACTTTAGATGCACGACAGCTCCACGTTCAGAAGTCAATGTTGAGTGGATGGACTTTCCAGGGTAGGAAGATTCACTAGAAGGGTTGGAGGATCTATGAAGGCAGATAAAAGCTCGTTCCTTCTCGGCACAAAGGAACTTCTGCTTATTCATTGCTGAGAATGAAGATACACATTTTTAACCATAGGAACCAAATATAGGTTGTTGATAAGGTTGAACAGACTTGAACTGAATTTATTCGTGCATAAGGTTAAAATGAAGCTCACTGTGCATGGCTTTATGATCACCAACATACTTGTGATTTATAGGCAGCAACCTCAAGTTTGGGTGATTTCGGGCCTGCAAGCTATGTTACCATAAGCCTGATGTTTGGGCCCCTTTATGCCCTGAAATGCCTGTGAAGTGTAACAGCAACGGAAACGGCCATTTCTGTCCATTTTGAGGCATATGAAACCTCTAGAGACAGTGTTTGGAGAAAGAATGTCCGATATTAAGCTGAGAGGAAGATGAAGTGCAAAGCGGTTGAGAGAAGAAAGTATTCCTGTTCATTATGAGTGCATGGGGTCATAGGAAGAAGGTTGCAGCTCTGTCAACACAGATAGATTTAAACTGAAAGATAGTTCATTGACAGTTTTTAGAGACATAGACCCCTTGTGGCACACAGAACTTGTACAAGTTGCAGTTATTCCTGAAAACATACCATTTTCTGCATTTGTTCTCTGATGCATGTGGTATTATGGGCCAGGTGTAGAGCCAAGTCAAAGAGAAATTGTCACCAGTAAGATGGTGCAATTGTTCCAAGTATTTTTCAAGAATCCACACACTGAACTTCTGCAAGGTTCCAAAGAATCTAAGTTTAAGTATCTTTTCAGGTAATTGGGCAAGTTGTGGGACTCAGAGCAGTTGGCCAAATCTTCCAAAACGTTATCTCCCAAATTGCATGCTAAGTCCCTAGGTGGAAGTTCAGATGTTTGTGCATTATGTCCAAGTCCAAAATACCCAAAGTTCTGAAAAATATATTTAAATGTAAGTCCAAGGCACTTTGGACGTTTGGGACATTATGTGTAATGGTGAAATGTCCAAATTTACCCAAGGTCCCAAAATCCTTCACAGTGAAAATGTTTTCCTTCATTCGAATGTTTGGGACTTAAAACTATGAGAGTCCATTTGATCAATCTGTCAAAAGCCCAAAACTTCTGCAAATAAAAAATAAACTGCTTCACCATTTTACACAGCATACAGAAGCATTCTGTCTACAGGAGAATAGTTTTTGGTCAAGTAAAATAGTGTAAGCAAGTCCAGTTCAGCCGTTGCAACTTGCACACCACCAGATTGTCACGTCACCATCCCCACTGATGTCAACCAAGTTATAAAGAAGTTTCACAAACACTTGGCATTTTGATTAACAGCAGAGAAAGGATATGTCCCAGCCCATTGGTCAGTTATGTAACTTCATAACTGATCATAACTATGTTTTGCAAACATTTTTGTAATGGATGAATTAATGAAGAAATAAAGACGACATTTCCTGGAGCTTCCTTTTGTGTCCATTGTATTGTATTGCAAATGCAATATAGGGTAGTCTAAAGACTTAAAGCTTGTGTGTTTCGTGTTCCCTTTCTTAGCATATTCAGTCATACAAATGCGATCCCAGTTGGCATCAAATCTCCATTTCCTGGGAGAGATGGCACTAGAGTGTCACAGACCATTGTCTAATCTCTTGGCATATCTATGTCTGCAGATTTGTGTTTTCCTGAAAAAATAATTCTGAAATTCAAAGAAAAGCAATGGCACCTACCACTTGACACTGAAAGTGGTTTTCTGTCATGTATCTATAATTGTGGCAGCCTGTCCTTCAGTTCACGTTGCTTCAGATGTCCATGCTTGAGTAGAAGGAAAATCCTCATGGAAAAAGGTTGCACCCAAGTCAGAAGTAACACCTCAAGTTAATAATGTGGATTTGAACAATGGAGAAGAAAAAGAAAACCAAGCTGAAGCTTTATATTGTTGCTTGCCCCCAAAAAGGAAGAGAGTAATTAAGCAGTTTTCCACTATCCTTCAAGTCGATAGGAGATTCTAATGATGGTTCACTTGCAAAACATACAAAAACCGCCACAGCACTTGTCATTGTCAGGTGAACAGCCTATGAAGGCACTCCTCCGAAGCCAGGTTTGTTGACAAAATCTTTGGCAGCTCATTTTTTAAAAGTGGTATTTCCTTAATGAGATTTCTTTGCCTTAAAAATTTACTCTTAAAATATTAAGTAATGATGTAGAAATAATATTATAGACAAATATGTCTACAAGGATATTATGTATCAACCCATAGGATCCCAGATTATATTGGCAATCCGGTGGACAACATACTAAATTGTAGAAAATTAATGTGTTATGAAAACAATAAATTGAAGCAAAGGAAATAAACCCAACAAACAAAGATGATACTACAATGTAAATGAAAGCTTTATTGGAAGTGATAGCAATTTGCAAGAAGGCAGCAATCTCTGAGAAAAGGTGAAGGTACAGAACTCTGTTTTTTAACACTCAAATGACAATTCTTTTATAGCTATTTTGAGCATGAAATAAAAAGTCTAAAAGTAGAAAGTGAAATGGTTTGCCATGGAATCTAAAAAGCCATGTGATAAGTGTTCCCCTAGGGAGTTGAGAGGATCTATCATGAAATAAACTCGTCAAAACACAAACTTATGTTTTGCTGAAATTATGGAATTTTCTAGATTTTATTGTTTTGCCTTTTTCAGGCCTTTCGGAGTAGGTTTCTTGGGTCAACTTTGTTAAACAGAGTTCTGTATCCTTTCATCATATTTTACACGTCCTAAGCTTTCGGACATGTCAAACCGTTTTGAATTTTGATCAATGGCGAAGGTGTTATGTCCCCAGCAGGGTGACCTACTAATTTTTCAGTATTTTGTGTCGAACTGCCACCTGGATCAACCTTCTAGTGAAAACATGACAGTACAAAAACCTGAATAAGAAAATTTCTACTTCTTTCTAGAGGTTTTGGAAAGAAAATTGTATGCTTCTCTTGCTTGTTGGGTTTCTTACTTTTTGTTACCATGGTAAGTCCAATTCTTACACACATTATGTATTGAAAACATTACCATCTTTACTTAACCTTAGTAGAGAAGGATTAACTTGGATTTGATCCCACTGTTACAAACTTTCTTTATCTGTACTTGCTAATGCATCCGTTGGAGGTGAAAACGTTGAATTTATAAGCTTGGAAGGATTAAAGTATCTCCTACTGTGGAAGGGTTATTGGGACTGCCTCTAGACCCTGACAGCAATAGCACAAAGCATGACCAATTGACCAATCCATTTGTAGATATGCATTCATTAATTTTCATTGCTATATGAATCATTTATTTTGATCAGGAATGTCTTCTTGTCTTTCATGTAAATTAAGATAGGAGTTTCATCTGTCCTATTTGGTTTTTTTTCCAGGCTTTTATGAGTTAGGAATTTCATCTACTTCTTTTTTATCGTATTCAGAATTTTTATTTTGAGCTGGCAAGCCTCAGGGCTTGAACGTTAACGTGCGCTTATTAACTGCCTGAGTTCAAGCTCGTCTATTTAAAGAGGTTCCCCAACAGGGGATACACACTGGTTGCCATCGGCAGGCAATCCTGGTGACCCTGGGATTATATCTAATCGCAGGAGGTAATTGGGAATTACGCAAGCCCAGTGAATGATAAAATTCCAGTAGCCTGCCTCTGCATAACCGGCAAGAGGGCTTTCTCTACTCGATTGGGCATCGGTTCAAAATTTTATCTGGACCAGGGATTTTTTGTGAAGTTGTGAACTATATTTTTTTCAGGAATTTCATTGGTATTTTTTTTTTCAATTTAACAAATATCAAGTGCAGCAGCATTTACGACACATCTAAATAAAATACTACAATAGATGCAGTGGTGAAGTATCTTACATATCTGATTTTCACACAGCAACATTTTTGACATAAATTTGATGAATTCAGCGAAAAATACACACTTGAGGCTCCTGTTCAGCTGTCCATACCTGCTTAGATCAGCACTGATGTGGCAGATGATGGGTATTTACAAATCTTGAAAAGCAATCCTTTGGCCTTTTTTTGTATGGGGATCCAAATAGGTCATTGGTAATAGAAGAGATGAAAGAATGATGCAATTAAATGTTTAAAAGTATTAATTACATATACCAAATGTTGCTTCAGTTATCTACAGCACAAATGCCCAAAGTTCAGGGCAGAAAGTGTTGGAAGTTAAATAGAGATTTGTCCTAAACATGTTAAAATGCATGGAGTTGACGAGTATAAATACCTATCCTCACTATATATTGCTGAAAAGTTCTAATTATGTATTTTTACATTAATCAGGTTTCAGTTCTTACTTCTGTCTTGGTTTTTTATTTTATTTATTATTTTCTTTTCAAATCCTTTTGGGTTCAACATTGGCCTTGCCCAATTGTGACATCAATGCATTAGGGTTGTAACGTAGCTTACATATGTTTGCTGCTTCAAAGACTGGATCAGGCAGGGTGAAATATTAATTCTGTTTGGTGCAAAAAGGCTATGTTGAAGAGAAAAAAATATTTGCAACGAACATTTTTTTTTAGTAAGGGTAAACGCTTTTGACCAAAGCTATGAATCAGTATTTCAGCCAGTCATTACCGGCCACACATGCCTGTGAGATTGAACTTGGGTGGGGCTGGAAGCAACCGAACCATTTAACCAATTGATCTGCATCTCATCAGCAATTTGCGAAGAACATCGAAAGAGTGCTATCTTGATAATTATTTGCTGTGGGTGCATATTAGTAGCCTAATAAGTGTGATAGCTAATGCTCTCTAATTAATATCTATGTCAATTATCCGATATTCTATTGTATTTAATGCATGTAAAATATTGTTGTATGTTTAAGGTGAATTATGTAATTGTAGGCTGACTTTTGTGCCTTGCTGGGTATGCAAGCCTTTTTAGGTCATGTAGACCACACAAGCTCTTGGGATACAGGTGATGCACACTAGTTTTCTCATTTATACAGTGTGCGTGTAAATGTGCACACAGTTCTATAAATAGATATGTGAATGTATTTGTGCACTCTTTATGGGTAGATATATGTTTCTGTTTCTTTTTGTAACTGTGATTACTGACTCCTGTGCAATATTTAAGCTATCTTTTGCGCTGTAAGTCTTTGGTTTTTACGTTTAGTGCATTCATTTAAAAACTACTTGTTAATCTTCAATTGTAGAGTGCTATGTTAACAAATGACCGTACAATGCCAGCTTTTGACCTTAGCACTTTGATTGGTCAGGTACACTCATTCATCCTCATATTTGGATGCACAAAAGAAGTTTGAAGCAGCAAAGGGCATGAATGATCTACAAGGTATTGCATTTGTATTGGTTCAGCATCCTTACCATGTGGAATCACTACTAGCTCTTGCAGACGCATTTAAATTTGCTGGAGAGTACCAAAGATCTGCTGAAGCAACAGAGAAGTGTTTGTATGCTTTGGAGTGTGCATGGCATCCATTATTTAATCCAATGCGTGGTGATTGCAAACTAAATTATAGTTGTGATTCAAACAAGCCGTTATTTTTATCCCTTCTCTGGCATATGCAAAACTTGGACCGCAGAGGTTGTCATCGTGCTGCACTGGAAGTTTGTAAGATGCTACTTTCATTTGATTCAGATGATCCTGTCGGGGCCCTATTTTGTATTGATTATTTTTCTCTGAGGGCTAAGCAGTACGAATGGTTAGAGTTGTTTGCTGATCAATATGTCAGTGATAACTCACTTTGGCTCCTTCCAAATTTTTCTTTTTCTCTGGCAGTTGCACGCTTCTATCTCGAATGCAATGCACCAATGAAGCAATCTCAAGTTCAAACAGATACTGTACCATCCATTGATTTGCTCAAACAAGCACTCATGCTTCACCCATCAGTTTTAAAGATGATAGTAGACAAGGCACCTTTAAAAGATGGAGCATGGGCACAAATTCTTAAGCATCCGCACTTCTTGTATGCTGAAGCAGGAAGTCCCTCTCTTGAACATCTCATACAGATATATGTGGAAAAGAATTATATTATATGGAGGTTACCTGAGTTGCAAAAGTGGCTGAAAGATGCTGCAATGCAAGTGATTCAAACGGTGAACAAGGACAAAGGTGAAGCCAAAGATTGGGCTTGCGTAAGGAAAGAAGCATTTCCATCAGAAAAGAACGAGTATGTTTGTTTTCTTTTCACTTTTCTATCCATGACGTCAAACAAAACTCTTCTTAGTTAGGCTGGAAGGGTTACTTCAAAGAGGCTAGAGTGACTTGTTTGAAAAAGACAATTATGACCATTAATATGCAAAATTTCCTGTTAACTACCGGTAATCACGTCATGGGAACTTCCTAGAGACTTGAGTCTAGACTGTCAGTGTAAAATGGTCATTAACACTACTATAACCATTTGCTGAGGTGTTTGTTAGAGAGAAACATAGGTTTTGCTAATAGTTAAGGTAAACAGTATTTATTAAAAGAAAACATGCAATAATAAGTTAAATTTGGATACCAAAAATTAAATAAGAAACTGTTTGATATACGAGCTCGTTACTTCATAAAATCATCCAAGACCTTTGTCTTGGGGCCATTTATAATTCAGTGTCAAGTTCAAATTATAATTTCTCTTAAGGTGAATATTGTAATAAAGCTCATTTAAACTTTATAAACAAAGGGCATTAGATGAAATGTAAAGTCACTAAGTATCCCCAGTATTTACTCACTAATTCTTTAAATGTTGAAAGTTATAAAGTGAGTCCACTGATTGAGTTGTAAGTTGACCATCATGAACTTATGAGTGGGTTAATTAGTGGGTCCCAATTAATATTTAAAATATGGGGGTTTGGGGTATGTTACCAAGCCCACCTTTAAATTAAAAGGGCAATGCATATCGGGAGCCTAATAAGTCCATATGTGATGGAGTAATTAGGTGATGGATTAGTTAATGGTTGTGAAACCGTTGCAAGTGGTCTGTGGTTATTCCAAATACTTAAGCCACCTTCCTCTTTGTATATAACAATATCGAAAATCAATGAAAACCATCAGGGGAGAAAGAGGCTTACAGCGGGCCACCTTTTTTAATTTTCTATGTCTTGTTAGGCCCTATTTGCTTAATTCCTGTGGTTTGTGGTTAGAATGTAACTTTCTACTTCTTAATTGCATGGGAAAAGCACCATTAATGAGTCCATTCAAGGACGAAGATCTCCTACTCTTTCTTATGTCTTATTACCTCGAGCTGTTGTTATTGTTATTTGTTCATTGGATGGTTAGGTGCATCTTGGTGCTTTCTAAGAGGAATTGATTGTAATGGTTTTCCTTTATGCAATGCTTTAACCCATGTTCCATTACTCTATGTCCAATTCCATGCTATTGTGGTGGAGTTATGGCTAAAGCTATTATGTTCAACCTATCTGTGAACTCTTGTCATGTTCCATTACTCTATGCTTAATTCCATGCTATTGTGGCAGTTTGCTGATTCATATTTGTGATGTTTGGTAACTTGTATTTCCATTATCTTGAGATTTTGCTATTGCGGTGGGATTGTGGTAGCAATGATTGACATTATGAAGCTCAAGAAGGTGACCGACACCTAAAGCTGGAGAGCATTTAACCTCTTAATTTGTGAGTCATTTAGTGCCATCAACAGAGCTCAATCTCTTAAACAACAAAAACATAAACTTAGAAATTAATGTTAGGCTTTTAAACTTTTCCATGGCCAACCTAACAGTAAAATGTTGGAAAACTCAGTTTAAGTAAAGGGTGTATGAACTGTGTCAGGTATGCAACTTAAGTTAAAAACTACTTTTACCTGTTTTTTTTCCTTGTTTGTTAATTTTTTTTTGGTCTAAATCTTTGTTGTTTCCTTTGAAGCACAGAAGGTAATTTGATCTCACCATTTCATCTTGACTTGCCATTACTGCAACTTGGCCTGCACTATTGCTTTTGGTTAGGGACCTGCTCAATTAGGCATACGAGATTCATGGTTTTTAACAATCTACTGGAACTATTTTTCTTTTTAAAGGGTCTCAATTCTTATACAGAAGTTTTCTGTTAATCTCCCTTGTTTGGTTGCTGCTATGTAACAGTGCTATCGCAAATTATTAGTCTGAAATCTGTCAGTTGGATCAAATTTTTTTTTAGCCCATTGTTTGACTCAGTTTTCACATTCAACTTCTGAAATCACAATGTTGAAACCCAATTGCAAACAAATTATTGAAAATACACTATAAAAAGAATACTAAAATTTATAAGTTTGATTTTAGAACTGTCTGTTCTGCAAAGAAGAAGTTCAAAGCCTACTGCTAACAATTTATCAACTTTTGGACCATTCTGCACCATCAGCACTAAGTGGCTAATATACTGCTAAAGCTATAATTAACTAACCAAGAAATAAAACGAAATAGCATTGCAACAAACTTGTGCACGAATTAGCCTCAACTGGTATTCACATAATGCCAAGAACCAATAAAAATAATATTTAGGTGGGAGTCACATGATACAGACTATGCTACCAAGAATGGGAAATGGGAACAAACTGGTAGTGCGAACTGAAACAAGGGTTTTAATGTTTCAGGGATAACTCCCTTTGAAAGGATGTTGACAGGTATAAAAAATCTAGTCATGTGGCCTCTATAATGTTTACCTTAGTTTGAAGGAAGCCTTGTGGCAAATTGCAGAAGGGTTTTTGTTGGTTTAAAGCTCCCTTTACTTATTTAGATAAATCTTTGTTTGAAAAACTTGTGTCACTTTCTATTGTCCTATCTGTTGCTTCATTAGTTGATGGCCAGATCCAGATCCAGAATTGTTCTTAAGTTTCCAGGAAACAATTATAGGTATGGTTATGGGATACACTGATTTTATTGGGATCCTGCATAAGGTTTGTCAGATAAGGTTTGTCGTGGAAACGTCTGTACATAAAATATAAAAATATAAAGAAAATAACGATAATATCAATGTTGTGCGCATAATCAGCAGTAAAACAAACAAAAACCTACATAATTCAAAATTTCTTAGGTTTATAAAATCTGATTTAGGTTTAAGTAAGTTTGTTTATATATATATATTTGTTTTTTAGAACTTAGGACCCCTGCCTTGGGTTCATCTCAGAAACATGTTGGAGATGCCAGGGCTTTCCCCTTTGGCAATTTGGAATAGCCTGGTATGTTTCCGGGGAGAACAAGAACCGGAACCAGGCTCCTGTTTTGAGAATCCAACAGTAGATTTGTGGCTCTAAAATATATTAAATTTTGCTGACTATGTTACCGGACTCGCTCCTCTAGTCCTTGCTGCTGCAGTGGGTTTTCCCCAGCTTCATCGAAGCAGCTTTTCACACTGGATTTGGTTTTAGGATACCATGGGGCTAGTCTTTTTCCTTGGAGACATTTGCATGGAAAAATGAAAATTGTAGGAAATGTTTGTGTTAACATCTCATCTATTATTTGCAGATTGAAAATCATTTCTTCAATGCAAAAGCATTTCTGTTAACGAAGCATCATGCTAAATAAAAAAAGAATTTTAAAACATAAAACAAAAATAAAAGTTGTCAACATAGTGTCCACATGCATGGGACTCATCTCCTCAAAATGTAGTGCCTTGTTAGTTCCGAGAGGCACATTTTACTCCTCACACCAACTAGGAATTTTATTGTGTGTAGGTGGATGTGTCCAAGGGAAGATTGATGCATGTTGCAGATATGGTCCCAGCAAGTCGGTCTTTCAGAGGCAACCTTTTTGCTTAGACCTTGTCACAAGGTGTTGTATTTACACTGATAGGAGTTCCTTTAGTGGCATCCGAGGGTCAACTTTTAATTATTTTAGAGTCGACAAAAGAAAATAAACCTATACACACTTTTAATTAGTTTACATCCGACACATGAAAACAATTGAAAATACGTGATATAAAAGCCACTCAACTTAAAAAGTTAATATATCTTGACTTTAGTAATGGATTCATTCTACCTTTAAGGTAAAATATATATAGTTACCTTACAGCTAGAGGGTTTTTCTTGTTCATATTTTTTCATAGTATTTGTTTTGTTTGGATTGTTAGTTTCTATTTATTCATTTTAAATTTATTTTTCTCTTTTAAAACTAAAATTTAACAATTGCATAAAAACTTCTTGTTGTATAGCCACACAATTATTCATTTAATTTTCCTAATAAACATGCCTTCTCCAAAGTTAGGTTATTAATTAGATAACTTATGTTAACTTGAGTATGATATAAAAACAAATGACATATATTTATTAGATAACATTTTAAAGCTAATGTTTAGTATATACATAAACTATTGCATTTATGTACTCTACAGACTAACAGATTTATTAAAAAGAAAAAAATCAATTGAAATACAATATTGAGTTAGGTATGATATAGAAACCCATTTACATTTATGAATTGGATAAAATTGTTTGTATTAGAGATAAGTTATTTCCATTTTTAATTATGTTAATTTTTTTAATGCAAAATAGTATGCTTTTCAATATTTAAAAAAAAAATTATATTTAAGATTTAATAAAGTGTTATAATATATTTAGATAAGTATATTATTTTTGTTTGATTAGAAATCTTTTTATTTTATTTTAATTTTAAAGAAATATAATTAATAAGTGTCTAATGTTTTTATTATAATAAAAGATATTAAAGTAATTGAATTAAAATATAAAAGATTGTTGATATGAGTTATATATTTAATATTATTAATGGATCATGTGTGTGCGCTTGACATGATAGGTTAAGAGTGATTCAGAGTGTCAAATTTTTAAATAATCTTAGAAAAAAATGAAAGTCTATTTTTTAGAAAAGAATAATCAAATACAAATTATAATTATTTAATTGAAATGTAAGATAATACTAGCATACATATCTTAGATAAATCTATGTGATATACATCAATAGATTTCATTCTTAAGGCACCTATATCGTATTGAATTGTGACATTAGTGGAATAGGTGCCTTGATAATGATATCTATCGTGTATTTTACATAGATTTATTTAAGATACGTATGGTAGTTATTACATTCTTGGGCATGTTTCGTGTATTTGGCATGTTGGCCATATATTTGATGTAATTTGAGACCACCAAGGCCCATGTCTTCTATTGAGTAATGTCCCGTAGGTGTTTAGCTGACTAGAGCTTTGATTAATAAATAATCATATATTTACTAATAATATTTTTGGAGGTTCGTTATTTTTCCACCTTGGGGTTCTGGCTTTAAGTTTCATTTTACTGCCCAAGGTTTGAGCCCCTCATTGAGAGTTGTCACTAAATAGGCTTGATGTATCTTTGTATGAACTCATTCTTACATCAATGTTGTCTTTAAACAGGCTTTATGTATCTATTTATGAACTCATTCTTACATCAGTGATGATGTAAAGTACCAGATGTGTTTGGAGTTTTATACTTGTAAGCTAATGAAGAGATGGTCAGCTTAAGCTTCTTTGTAACTTTCATGCCTACGGCGTTTTGAGTTTATATTCATGTACGTCCCTGATTGCTTAACCTCCTGAAATCCTGAACTCAAACTGGGAACTCATTGAGCCCCTCGTTGAGAGTTCCCTTTAAATTGGCTTGCTGTATCTTTATATGAACTGATTCTTACAATGATGATGAGGATGTAAAGTACCAGATGCGTTTGGTGTTTTATATTTACTGTTTTTTCAAGCTAATGAAGAGATATTCACCTCAAGTTTCTTTGAAACTCTCATGCGTACGATGTTTTGAGTTTATTTTCGTGGACGTCCCTGATTGCTAAACCTGGAACTCAAAACTGTAGATCCCAAAATCCTAGAATCACAATCCCCAAAACTTGAATCCTTGACCTCTGGAACCTTGAATCCTAGAACCCTGACCCTGAAACATTTACCTTGGGAAACTTGAACACAACCTGGAACCTTCAATACAAGATCCCTGACCCTGAAACATTGACCTTGTGAAACCTGAATGCTAAACTCAAAACCTTGAAACCTCGAACTCAAAACTGTAGAATCCGAAATCCTGGAACAACGACCACCAAAAATTGAAACCTTGACGTCTGGAACCTTGAATACTAGAATCCAGAACCCTGAAAACTTGAACATTGAACCCGGAATCCTGAAACTTATGTATGTGGTAATTATTGTAATATGTTTTTTAAAATTAATATTACTAGCACAAATCCTTCTTAACATTGATTATCAATATACCAAGAGGAATGCAAAACACTTGAAGTGTCAATCCCTATGGGTTTACACTTATTTTATGGTGGGATTTTCACCTCAAGTCGTTTAGATACCTCTCAGCACATATCATACCCATGTTAAGATGAATCTGGGCTAGTTAAAGAAATAAATTGTATCCTTTTAGAAGAGGATAGCGTGAAACAATAGGTCTGAATCAAGAAGAGGAAAAGTTTATGTAGATTTTCACTTGTGGATTGACAATGTTTCTGTTTTGGGCACCAAAAATCCAACTATTTTTATAGATTTTTTCTAGGAGAGGCATGCCATTTTTCTAACAAAGCACGGAAGAAAGGGAGACTTTGCAACAAGAAAGAAAGAAGGAAATTATACTAATGCCCATTAGTAACCAAGATAGGTCGATGGGACTCGAAAAAAACAACCAGAGATGTACTAGGATAAAAATACCCTAGGTTATGAAAGGTAGCTAAACACAAAGTATACAGGAATTATGAACAAAGCAAGAGGGATTTAACCTGAAGTGATTAAATCTAGTGGCATAAGATGTCCAAGTATAAGTAGCCTTCCAAGAAATGGACATATCAAAGAAACATGGAGCTAATGAAGATAGAGGAGGGTACCATGAATGGACACCAATGCTGTCATGTCTATGGTAAGGCTCAGACCATGAGAATTAACAAATGAGCCCAAGCAGGATCTGAGAATGCTCATAGGGAAATGTCCAGGGCTGAGGGGGCTAAGCTGGACAATTCTAAGAGGAAGCCAAGAACTTCCCCTAGAGCCTCTCCTAACACCCAAGACTGATGAAGAGATCCTAAAAATGAAGAGCTCCTCAGTCAACCTTGTGGAGGAGTTAGAGTTAACAGAATTTGTCACCCTGTGAGATATGGTGGTTGGTATTGGGAACACCAACTCAATTGGCCAAGGGGAGTTCTCAAGCAATGCGACCAATGATGTTAGAGATAGTGAGGCAGAATCATCATGCCATCTACAATCCATAAAAAAATATCAACTTAGAAAGCCAACTCGTGGCTGAGTAGCTGTTGAGGAGAAATCCATGTGACCTGAACATACTGCTGATAATTATCCTCCCTAACAACTCTATTTTGATGACTGCCTTTGAGGGAAATAGGCAAGGAGGGACATCCAAGGAATACTTGAATTTAGAATGCCTATAAGTAGAGATGTTGTCAGATTGCTGGAGAACATCAGTCTTAGAATACCAACAATGTCAATATCTTGTGAGGCTCGAAGAAGCAATCCACTCCATAGTAGCATTACTTGCAAAAAAGCTCGTGACTAATTGTGACCAACTGCATTTGCCGTGTCATTTTCCGAGTTTTTCAAACAGTGGTTGTGAATGTTTTTCCTAAATATTTATCTTTTTTTGCTTATTGTTACACTGGCATAAAAATGCAGAGCCCATGCAGACTGAAAATTTTCAGTTTAGGGTCAGGGTTAGGGAAAATGTTCAAAGTTTAACATGGAATAGATTTATGTTAAATGTTAAATTTTAAACCCTAATGAGAGTTTTTTTTAAATTTATAACCTAATGAGGGTTTAGGTAGAAAACACAGGTTTTCCCCTAAAATAGTAGGCTGTGGTCCACAATGGAATGACTTACTGTTTTAGGGCCACCCCTTTGTTTTTTAGATAAACTCTCTTAGGTAAAAGTAATTTAAAAAAGCTAAGCATTTTGTTTTGAGATTGGCATTTTTTCATGCATTATATTTATTTTTATCTTTGCGCATTATATTTGACATGAAATAACAAAATCAGGTTTTTCCCTCTCTGTTTCGGAATGTTACATCTTTTTTAGTTTTAATTGTTTCAAACTCGGGTGAGTGAATTTCATTTATACTTTTTCCACACTGCATCAATGTCATGTAATTGGAAGGCTACTTTGATCCTATCTGAATAACAATTAATTAAGTAGGGGTATCTCTCATTGCTTGAAGCTGAATCAGCAAGGATTGCTTCTGTGTATATAGAAATTGAGCCTGAAGGTACACTCAAGGCAAATGGGTTGGGTGGAAAACTTTACTTGGATGATGCATTGAGGCACTGTCTGATTGCAATGAATCATGCATTGAAGTTTGAAAACCGGACCGCCAAACCTTAGACCCACAAAGAACTATAGGATTAATAATTGTATCAAAGAGGTACATCTTCGTGGGGTCATGCTGAAAATATATATGGAAACATTGGTGCTCCATGACCAAAAGAAAGGAATATCCCTTACAAAGATGAAATTGGGTGGGAGATCAACTATGCTTTAAAACATAATTTGCATACTCGTACTCAGAGAGTACTCGCCTAGCCACAAAAAAGTTTACTCGGCAAATACTTGCCAATTGTCGGCAACTTAAAAAAATACTTAAAAAAAATAAACATAAATTTTATACAAATTATTGTACAAAATGTATCAAATGAGTTTGTAAAATGTCGGGAAAGTGTTTTCTATTAGATTTGAATACAAATAGAGTACAAAATCGCATAATATTGGAATACAACAACAAACTGATACTTATTGCATATCGATGCAAGAGAAAAATTACAAGAATCTACAATTTTCTTTTTCTCGTTCTAGTGAAAAATATGGGAGATTGAGAGAGTCTAGTCCTCGCAATCTGCTGCCCCTCCTTGCTCTGCCTAGAACGTTTCCCCTGTGACTCCACCTTGGTACCAGATGACAATGACTTCTCTGCCTCATGTTCGCCAACATCTACAAGGATTTCATCCAATCCAATCTCTCATCCAATCCAATCTCTCATGTTTCTGCTGTACCATTGCCTACACCCTCCATAGCTTGCCTCTCGAAATCAACAATCTCTTCCTCTGTGAACAAGGGGATCACTTCGTCCTATGCAGTCCAGTCACTATAGGGATTGATCTCATCCAAATTGATAGGTTCCTCTGATGTGTCCACCTTTTTTGTGTGAATTTGAAGGTTGTATGGCACAAAAATTAGGTTACTGAGTCAAATTATAGTGCTTCGTGTGAATGGCGTCAAACAAACTTAGTTGTGCTCACATCCAAAAGCGCTACTGTAGACACCCAAATCCGACCACAACTAGCTCCCAACTGGACTTCAGATTGATTCCTACCAAACATTGCAAATTAAGCCTAGAAATCACTGAATGTTTCAATTTCATTCATTTATCATTCATCAATGCTCATAATCGTGTTGAGGCATCCCTATTTGGGGTATTATACTGCACGCAACAATAACCTCACATGGATTCATCCCTAGTCACCTTGCGACCTAACAATTGGTAATTTGGCCTATGGACTCATTAAGTGGAGCACTTGATCAATTATCAAAAGGGTGAAAAGGCTAATCAAATTGAATTAACTAATTAAACAAGATTAAATGCTTAGTTGAATTATCCATTTGAAATTAATGAATATCTAAAAATGGGAATTCCAAAAATAAAAATATCAAGCCTTTTCATTATTGTCTTTATGAGTTGTCAAGGTCTTTCAAAATATCTCAAAATATCTAATTTGAGAGCCATGCCTAGTAATTGAAAATCATAATTAAATGACAACTTTTAATTCAACTAGAGTTAGTCTCAACTCACCTAGAGTTAATTTGAACCCATTCCATGTTTAAACTCAACCTTAACTCACCTTGGGTGAAAGTTACCTTTTGAGGGCATAAATACAAGGCCATACCTATTGATATCTAAGCTATTTTGGTGTAATGTTATAATGCACAAATAGATGCAAAAAAACCTTTTAAGTAATATTACCATGTCAAATTCATAAGCCAAGCAACTAAGCCAAGGTGCCAAGGAGAGAAGGAGCAAATAAAGCTTCTTGATGCACAAAACGAACAAGCCATTTGAAGCTCCAAGGAAGGTAAAAGAATGTTTTCTTTTGTGTTCTAGTTGTGTTTTCATTTGTATATTTGTTACTTATGCTCTCCCTAGTGTCTAGGCTAGAGGTGTTAGGATTTTAGCGTGTTATTTTGATTTGTTTTATTGGACTAACACAAGACTAACCTCCCCTCTACATATTCCTTGTTCATAGCTACCAGGTTGAAATAAAACTTAGAGGGTAGTTTTTGAAGATTTTGGGTATTTTCACCCCAATCTTCCCACCACGAAGCTGCAAACAAGATATTTAAAAGTTTGTAAGTAATTAATAATTGTAAATTTGTAACTTGTAAGGTATAAGTAACGACTTCAATTTTTATTAAATGGTGATTGAGTGGATCTCTCTTGGATAGTTAGTGCCGAAGAAAATAGCCTTCACCTAACCTGCTTGTAGTTCTACAACTTTGAAATAATGAGGTCTCTCACCTCAACCTCAAGTGTCATGCTCTCAATGCATGTTGAGAGGCCCGCCATAACCTTCCCATTAGCATCCGTGAAGTCATTGGAGTAAAAAAACTTGGGATTGAGGTTGTACCCCACTGTATGGATGGGTTAGTGGAGTTGTTTGTTCCATTTTCGATCAATTAACTCCCAAATGGGATCATATTTGTCACTATCTCCTCTATAAAAGTTTTGGATGGCCTCTTTGGCCGTATCCATGGCCTCATAAATTTGTTCCATTGGGTTTTGCTTCCCATCCAGCAAACACAAAACCCTCACCAAAGACTTTGACACCTACAAAGTTACAAAATACAAGCAAATTAAAGTTACAAACTTACAAATAAATTAAATACTTTAAAAAATTAAAAATAAAGGAATCAATTTGAAATTGAAATTTGAAGTTACCTTGACGATCTCTATGGCTCTCTTCGCAAAGGCATCATCAAAAATTGTCTTTGCGATCTTCTCCCCATCAATTTTCTTTGAATATGTTGAGTGAGCCATGCTTAACTCACAAACATCTTGCTTCAACATTGTCAACAAACTACAAATACTTTGAAACGTAAGGAAGTTAGTTGCAATCCTTGTGACAATTGTTCGCACAAGCTCTTTCCCCTTGGTGTGATCTCTCATCAAGCTGAGAACCCAAGGGTGATTATAATTATATATGGTGATGTTTCTAGCCTCTTCTACAACCGGTCTCACCCAATTAATTTTGCTTATGTCCTCCAAAGTAAGTTCAAGGCAATGGGCCACGTAAGGGGTCGCCTCTCGTTAAGTAGTCTGCCAATCGCCACATATGTTGTTGCATTGTCATTGACAACCTGCACAATATTCTTAGTGCCCACCTCTAAGACAACCTCTTCAAGTATTAAACTCAAAGTTTTTGCATTTTTTAACTTGATAGAGGCATCGATTGACTTCAAATAAACCATCTTACCATTTGAAGCCAACAAAAAATTGATGAGGGTGTGGTTCTTTCCATCCATCCACCCATTTGAAAGAATGGTGTATGTGAACTTTTGCCACTGCATTTTTTGATCTTCCATAATTGACGTTGCATCTTCAACATCTTGGAGCAACCTCCCAATTAAGTCTGTTTGAGAGGGTGCCTCGTACTTTTTCCCTGCAATTGTCAATTCAGTCACCAAATACGTCCAGTATGGGCTCTTTACCATGCTGAAGGGAAGGTTGTTAAAGTGCCAAAAAATTGCACATGCCTTATTTGCTTCCATGTGCACCTTCCTGTTCCAACCTGTACTTTGTAGTGAAGGTTGTGCCCCAGTTATATTTCAAGGAACAAAAAACTATGATTGGATTTTGCTCGAATTGAATGAGGTGGATGTGCCTCGCATGCATGGACGTCTAGAGCCCACAATCTTTGTCATAGTTGTTTCAGTTTCCGCTGCTGATGTGGGAGCAATCGCTGCTGTTAAGGCCGCTTGTACCTTTGCCCTCTCTACTTCTCATCCAACAATGCAAGCTCTGCAATTATTTCTCATTTTGTTTCTTCCATTGCATTGGGACACGACATGATATCGCGGCAAACAATGCATGCAGTATGGTACTTGAGGTGATTAATGCCTCCAACAATCTTCTTCGAGCAAAACGTATAAATCATAGTCGATTGGGACGATCCAACTTGTGTGACATACTTCCAAGCAACAGTATGACCTTCAGTGGGATGGCCAACACTCATTGATGCTGACTTTGATGCGGTGTTGGATGTCATTATATGCTAATGGTTAATCTGCAACTTGATCAAATGCAAAAAAAGTAAAAAAAAACATTTAAATTTTTTTAACCGTAAAGTTATAAATGTAAACATAAACCCTATGTATATGAAAAAATATTAAAAAAATTAAAAACGACATAAAACAAAACCTAAACTATAAATATATAAAACCAAACCCTATACACAGTAGAAAACCAACAATTTTGTTCAAAAATTACAAAAAATTAGCATAAATTGTGGATAACAATTATGGAATTAAATGGAATGCATTTAAATTTGTCAAACATGTTTAAAAACCTAATATTAATAATTTACAAAGAATTTACATGCTTGGAAAAAAAGAAAAAAAACTAATTTGAAAATCGAATTTGTTCCTTCCAATTCGCTCCAAATGCTGTGTGATGAGAGTGTTGGGGCATGTATGCTTAAACAAGAAGAATTTATGTGTTTTATCCATATTTTTGAGTGTTTTATCTGTGTTTTGACATTTCTAGACGTGTTTTTGACTTTTTTGGCCACATACTGTTTATGTAGACATGTGGGTGAGTATATACACAGTTTTCATTGAGTACACGGGAGTCTTTGCTTGAGTATTGTGTATATACTTGGTACTCCGAGAAATCCTTGGGCGAGCAAGTATTGTGTATATGCTTGGTACTCTGAGAAATCTGCTAGGTGAGTATTCTCCATAAAAATGCATAGGTTTTTTTGATACTCAACGAGTATATACACAATACTTGTTGAGTACTATGTATGTACTCGTCGAGTATTAAAAACCTTGCGAGTTTTTATGGAGAACACTCATCCAACTGATTTCTCGATGAGTATGTATACTATGCTTTAAATTAACAAGGATTAATTGAGATCAGAAAACAAGCAAGGGAGTTGATGTACCAATCTCTATGAGGATTACCAAGCCTCTACATCCATGAGGATTGCAACAAGAAATTCACCTTATAGTCGAAGAATCTCTCAAGAGATTGAACATGTGGATATTTGGGACATTGTTTGATATTAGAGGAAGAGATGACTCAGCAGACTAATAGCCTTTTCTTTCTTTTGCATTTATGGATGTGACATTCCTTTCTATGCGAGTCACCATATTGGTAGGACATGATTCATGGTGTTAACCAAGATTTTAGGGGGTGCAAGTCCCCAAGTTTTGAAAAAATATGCAGCACCCTTTTGAAAAAGGAGAAGTTTGTAGTGGTGAGGTTCTTGGACCAATTCCATCATTTTTAGGTGGATGGACTAACATAGAGGAGATGTTGCCTTCATGCCCATATTTCTTGAAGGCAATTGATGTGATTGGCCAGGAGAAGAAGGATTTTGGTACAAATTTATCCTAATTCTTCCCCTCAACGTACTTCGAATGTCATTCCTGGGGTTAATTTGAGGTCTTAGCTGCCTTCCCTTTTTTCTAAACCCCACCAACATGTCCAGACCATGGCATATTTCTGCAACCCTAAGTCTAGGATAATGAGTTTTAATCTCTCCTCTGGAAGTTGTTAAACTGTTTCATTGTCCAAATTTTGTTCCTCTAGCAGCACTTTGTCCTCTCAATTTGAACCAAAGAACATATCCCCAGAAGCTGCTAATGTACATTGGTCTATAAGCTTCCCTGTTCATCAAGCAGTAGAGGAACTCAGTCTGGAACCTCTAGTGGTAGTAGCACTAGCTCTAGACATAAGTTGGATCCTATCATAAGAGACATCCTTCTCATCAACTCAATCCAAGCCATTGAATGCGACATTTAACCCCAGAGTCAGCGCATTCTTTGAGTCAACACCTTACAAAGAAAGGGCTTCCAATACCATCCTTGAAAGGTGTTTTGCCCAACTTGTAAATTGTCAGAAGCAACACTCTCAATGCATGTTTGCCATTGAAAGAGGAAATAAAGAACTAAAGAAATAAAGAAAGAAGTTTTAGTAATGTCCACGAATGACGAAAAGCATGTCAATGGGACTTGAGAATACATTCAATTACAATAGAAAGTGCTAGGGTAAAAGGACTCTAGGATCAATGACTAACTAAATAAAAGAACAAAAGCACAAAGAATAAACGAGGGGTAAATCCAACACAATAAAGCCCCCAACCCATGTGATTAGGGTACCAATACAAATCGCCATATGGGAGAAGCAAGAACCCCCAAAGAGCATGGGTTGATGGAAGTCAGGAAGACTAGATGGTAGTCGTATGATCCCATCAAACATCTTTGATCGTGCCCAGGACAGAGGAATCATTTGTGTTGTCATCTATCACTATGAAAGTGCCAATGCAGGATCTGATATTGCTCATCAGGGAGAATCTAGGGCTGAGGGGCCAGTTTGGGTCATTCTAGGAGGAAGCAAAGCACTCCCCCTAGAATCCCTCCTAACATCCTAGGAGAATAGTAGTAGCTGTTGTTGAGGGATTAGGCAAAGAGAAGGGCCTTGGAGATTCAACAGGAATGTGAAGAACCAAAAAGGCAAGTAATAGCTATAGAAGCCTCTAGATGTGGAGACCAATAGCCTCTAGTGCCCTTAGCTTAGGCAGGGCACCCTGAACTGGGCTTAAGAGACCATTGAAGAAGATGTCAATCACACCCTCGAGATCTTGCTCTAGATCCCCCTAAGCAATGTTATAGTTCTAGGTTGGGATGGGGGGTTACTCTTTTAAAGAGATTGTGGAAAAGGAACAAAAAAATGGTTTAAGTGATGGATAGTCGAAAAACTTTTAATATTTGAGTACTTTATGCAAGCTTTTGTATTTTTAGCACCATGTTTAAAAACTGTTGGTTAATTGGAAATTTTGATTTTACAGGAGGTGAAGTTAAGAAAGTAAAAAAAAATACCCCTCTTGGGTAAAATTAGTTATAAGATCTCGAGCAATCTCTGCTATCTACACTGCTTCAGACTTATTTGTATTTTTATCCATATTTTGTTGGACTGGGCATGTTCACACTGGGTAGTGGTTTGAGTTATTTCCAAACCGATTTTGTCTTTAGCCGCATTCACACCCACTCATAGAGTTAAGCTTGATTTGGAGTTTTGTTATAGTTGTTGGATTGTTTTTTTGTGTATACGAACAATATTTTGTTGTGTATAATTGGGTTGATCACAACCACCAAGTGGTTGTTGTGAAATCAACTCAATAGCCTATTTAGTAGGCACTTCTTGTGCTTCTCCTTGATGGTAGGAAGAGAGAACTATGGATTGTATATTTTTTTTGAGATACAATAATATGGAGACTATTGTACATAATTATTTACTGTGTATTTTGATGCAATGTCTGAAATGTTGTGGTAATGGTGTGTAGGAGTGATTCTGCAGTCGCATGAGTGCATATAGCACCCGTCAAGGTATCAGAGCAGACCCCCCTAGCTATTGCCCAATTGATTGTTTGGCACTTTGAGGATTTGATCTAAGTTTTTTTATTATGCCATACAAGACTATACGGATGTGTGAAGGCTCTTTTTGTAGGCCGTATACCATCCATACATTGAGGGTTTGCCCTTGCATCTTTTGCTTTGGTTTTTGATTACCTTGAACTCAGGTTTCTGAGTTTTGTATTTTGTCTTGGCATTAATCTATATTACAAAGGATTGGTTCGCACACAGCCGTATGCATTATTGGCTTATTGACAGCCTCACCGGCCTTCACTTTTCATATATTGTCTTGCTTTGGCTTTGACTGTGATGAGTTTTGCTTCAGATCTGCCTCAGCTAGGCACCATGGCATTTTGTTTTTAAGATGGTTGTGAAACTATTCAGAGTTTTTGAAGGGGTTTGGTTGAGGATAACATTATCAATATACATGGTATCCAACTCGCCCCTGGTGCATTAAGCATACAGACCCAACTTGCCCTCAACCACAACTCGGTCTTCTATCATGACTTGGCCTCTCTTCATTTGTAGCAATATTTGTAATCTAACTTAGGTCGTTGATTAATAGCCCACAATGAGCTCGACAGTCTAACTTAGGTCGGTGATTAATAGCACATGACGAGCACGGAGCTTCAAACTTTGTTACATTTTATGTTAGCATCGATCTACTTCTATTGTTTGGCAGATCCATAGCTTGACTGGGATGTGCTATTCCCAACTGGTGACTTACTCGTTCCCCTGTTTGGTAGAAGCTTAGATTTGTTTTTCTCATATTGGTTTTTCCTCTCAAAGTTACCTAGCTTGGCTTAAGGAGATCCTTGGCATTATGCATTAGCTCGATGAGATCTCCTTCATTGTTGGATTGCTCCATCTGTTGTGACCGTCTTAACTTCAAGCCTGCTTCTGTGGCTCCAACATCCACTATTTTTCTTGTTGGAGATTCAACTGTTGCCAACCTTTTGGCTTCATCGTGGCAATTTTATGGTTTTTATGTATATGGTTTTGGCATTGCTAGGCCTTCATCTATTGACATTGTGACCACCAAGACTGCACCTAGCGCGTTCAAACCCAAGAAGCTGTCCAGATTGGAGTTGCAAGGCAACTGACTTAGTTGTCATCCACTTGGTGTGTTGCCTTGACTCAATGAGGTTTGCATTGAGCTGCATAGGCACCGACTTGCCTAGGCAAGTTATATTTCTTTTGACTGGGCGAGTTGCATCAGTGTGGTGAGCCGGTTTGTTTTTTGGCAAGCTAAAATCTCTGCATTGGATTGGATCAACATCTGCATTTGAATTCATGGCTTGGACTTGTGCTTTCTTTCCTGACGTTCCTTGATCTCCACTCCAAGGTTCATGACTCATCGTACAAGCTTGAAGGCCAACTGTTAATACTTCGGTTCATAGAAATAAATATCTTACCGACCCTCTCGCCTTGATAAGCTCAACATGGCTCAATATATTTCCACCCAGTTGTTAAGATGTCGGTTGAAGCCAAGTTTTCCAAGTCACCTCTAGCTGCTCCACATTATTAGACATGTTCCAAGAATGCAATCACCACCAAACATTTGACCTGTTGCCCTCTGTCAAGTCAAGTTGACCGACTAGCTTGCATCCTCACAACCCTGTCAACTTCCATTGTTGGGAACACCTTCACTTGTCCACCACCGCCAGCTATTTGTCCACCATCCAAACTTCCACGACGTTGGTCATTTACTGTTGCTAGCCCGATTAACCACCATGGTCAAGGACCCTTCGGATAAGCCTCCAGGCTCCACCCATTAGCCTTATATTAAAAAGGTTGGTTCTCTTTTTTCCTAAAGGCCCATTATGGAAAGTTTAAGCACCATTTTTTGTATAATTGTTTGAAACAATTTTAGCCAAGTTGGCTATACTACTTTTGCTACAACTTTCTTAAACAAGTGGTTAAAAGGTCTTGTCTCCCTCTTCCACTTTTATAAAACCATTTTTTTATAAAGTGGGCTTAAATATTCTTTTGAGAATATTTTTAAAGTGGTGGCTACTTTATTAATTAGGGCCATTTTATTGTTGGTAGTACTTATTTTTCATCAGGATTTTTTTTGGAAGCCTCACAATTGTAAAAATGGATTTTTTTGTGAAATTTATTTTAAGGGGTATTTTTAACAACAAACTAAAGATCCCATCATTGTTAAAAGCCTTGCAAAAGATCATTATTGCGGGAAAAAAATTCCACGTTTTATTTGAAAGAAGGTTTTTCTAATTGCCTTGGGAGGGCAAGTTTTGTAAATACCTTTTTATTAGTGTTTGTGCTCTTTCCCTCTTGTGTGTTGAAGACTTGAGGTTGAGGTCTGGTCTAGTAGGAGGTCAGACCCCCTCACAGACAACACAAACTTGTTCTCGCTCCTTACCTTCATTTCTTGGAGGTCACCTTTTATTGCATTTGTACCCTTTTGGCCTACATTGTCATCACACTTTTCAAACTCATGGACACATTTTCGGCGGAGTCTTATGTCTTTTTTTGACTGTGCATTGTCTTTTTTGTGCCACTTGTACTCACGGATGCATTTTTGTTGGTATCCAACGTCCATTATGGGGTTCAATTTTGTTCTCATTTGGCTATTTTTTGCCATCTCATGTCTTTGAGTAGGGAGTCTTGTATGATTGAACCCCTCAACTCCTCCAACTACACCACATTGAAAACAAAAATGCAGATGCACTTGCAGATAAAAGGATTATGGAGAATTGTGCTTGATGACTTTTCGAACTTTACAGATAAGGGCGATATTGTGTGGCTTGCATCTTTGAAAAATGAGCCACATTGTTTCATTTGCCTCCATGTTTCAGATAGTTTGCATTCTCACATTGTACATGCCACATCACTTAAGGAATCCTAGGACGTTACTTCAGTATTATTTGGATAGGTCACTTCACCTCTCATTGTTCCTCTTCCTTCTCCCTCTCATAGTGAGGATTTTCTTGGTGATGTTTCTCAATCGTCTTCTCCCATTTGTGAGGGTGTAATTTTTTATGGTGATATGCATGAGGAATCTTTGGCATCTGCTCCTTTTGTTGGTTCTTGTCTTCATTTGTTAGTGAGGACTCGTTTCTCGAGGATGAGACACATGTACCGCCTCTTCCTACTACCCATGCTGCATATTCGATTATTAGTGGTCACTTGGATGAGGTATTTTCACCTCGTCCACATATTGATGCACATTTTGATTCTGTGATTGTTGCTCCTATTTTTGATTCTGGATTGATTATTGATAATACCATGCTAGATCCTGAGCAACCCATTGATCCTATGGCCTCTTTCTGAGCACTTCAAGAAGCACACAGTAAACTAATGAAACAAAATTCTTTTTTATGCTCTTTGATTCATGGGAAAGATGCCATCATATGCTCTCTGTAGAAGAAAGTAGTTGGTATACAACATCGGACTAATATGTTGGACTCTCATGCCCCTATTCCTAGTCCATCATGTAATGTTACTGAGTCTAGTACTTATCCACTTGATGTGCAACCCATTGTTCATGTTACTCTTGTTGCAGATGATACTTCTGGGCCTATTGTTGTTGCACACTCTACACATCCCACTCTAGTTCCACTTGCATATATGCCTATTTATTTTGAGAAGCATACCATTGCTTGTGGCTCTCACATGTTTCGTTCCATGGGTCACACAACTAGACTTATGGGCATTGGTAAGCATCTACAGAGTATTGCTACCTCTATACAACATGTTCCGTGGATTGCTCGGCATGGCATTGGTTATGACGCAGATGCTTCTTTGGGATCATTTGATAGAGCTCCATCATTTGTTCGCTCCACTCTTTGTGAGGTTAGTGAGCTACATATGGGCTCTTTTGCACTTTCACTTAGGCATGAGAAACTTGAGATTCCAGTGCTTAGACATGATTCACTTGACGCTTCTTTGGATGTTACCTCGCATTCTTCTACTGTAGACTTTTCACCAACTCGTATGCTGGGAACTTCATCCACCATTTGTGTTCATTTGGGGTGAATTTTTGATCGTTCTTGGCAGCTTTGGCAACGTTCTTTGAGAGGACTCTATAGGCGAGGTTCCTCCACCACTTAGCTTCTTTGACTGCACGTTGTTCCTCCTACCTTTTGATTCTCCTTGGTTGTTTGAGATCCTTGTTAGGCAGATGTGTTGTTTGGAGCCTACATATCTCATTTCATAGCTGCCATCTACTACAACTTGACTGCATTGTGGACCTTCTTGCATCGCTTAGTGATATTGTTGTTGTATGGGACCTTTATTTGTAGTCGCACCGAGAGTCATGGAGTTTTTCCTTCATGTGTATGCTCTATATTAAGCACTTTATTCTTTAGTTGTTGACTGTCCCATCACCACCAGGGACATTTTCTTGAGAGATTTGTATTTGGATCTTTGATGTTGACAATGTCCTTCAGATTTGTTATGGAGATTGATCTTGTTTAGAAGAGTAGCTAGTCTGGTGAAGCCCAGTGTTAGCATTTCAATGTTTGAATAGTGGGATTGACCCACTCATACAGTTTTTGTGCACATATTGCTTTAGGTGTCGTGCTCCTTGCTAGCCCTTGGCGCACCACATTTTCCTTGTTCATGGAGTTGATTGAGTGCACTTTTGTTTGATGGGATTCACTCCATCAAGTGCACCTAGTACAACATTGTATGAGATTTGAGCTGTGCTTCTTGGGATGCCTTGCAACATAATTCCTCTTCTCCACTATTTGTTCTACTTCTATTGGTTTTTGGGTATCTTTTAGTAATACATTTCATCTTTGGTGACTCTTTTTCTCCAAATTTGTGATCAGTGTTTTTTACAGAGTGAACTTTGTACAAAGTGCCAGTTCATGTTTGACTTGATGGCTACAACGACCTGACATCCATGTATTCCGGTAAGATGGATTGGTTACCATAGGGACATTTTTTTATTTCATTGTGATTTTGTACATGGGTACCTGATTAGGCCTAGTTGTCGAGACCCATTCAATCTCTTTGCTTTCTCTTTTCTCCCTCCCTATTCTGCGCTTAAGGGAGGGTGTTGGAGTGGTCATGTTCACACTGACTAGTGGTTTGAGTTATTTCCAAACCAGTTTTATCTTTAGCCGTGTTCACACCCACTCATAGGGTTAAGCTTGATTTGGAGTTTTGTTATAGTTGTTGGATTGTTTTTCTATGTGTGCACGAACAATATTTTATTCTGCACCTATTTAGACAATTCCTTATATTTGGGTTGATCACAACAACCAAGCGGTGGTTGTGAAACCAACTTAGTAGCCTATTTAGTAGGCACTCGTGCTTCTCCTTGATGGTAGGAAGAGAGAGCTACAGATTGTAGATTCTTTTTGAGATACAATAATATGGAGACTGTTGTGCATGATTCTTTATTGTGTATTTTGTCTGCAATGTCTCAAACATTGTGGTAATGGTGAGCAAGAGTGATCCTGAGGTCGGATGAGTGCATATAGCACTTTGTCATTTTTTAATATAAATGCTGATCTTCACCTTTCTTTCAAAAAACGTTGTGGTTCCATCAACTTGTGCAAGTCATGATAATGCACGATCATTTAGGGAATACATTTCAATATTGAAAACATGCATGGTCATATCTTTTGACCATGTCTGGTTTATGTCTTAAATCTTGATTTTGGAGCAATTGGTCTTAAGTTGTTTGGATTAAAGAAATACATGAAACTGAAAAAATTTCAATAATTCAAAATATACAACATGCCCAAGTCATGTGCAAGCAATAAGCGAAACTTCAGTTATTATGTGGCAGAGACCAGATTTGCATTTGACTGCGATGTTTGAACATTTGTATGATGCGAGATCTTCTAGTGCCATGGTGGTCAGTTGGATGTGGTGGTATTGGAGGCAATCTAACATTGACAAGGTGGTCAAAATCCGAACCGCCGTTCTTAATTAGGTTTGACAGGTCAAGTGGAATTTCTATTGCTGATTGAGGCTTTATTGGAATTACAACTATGCGATATGGATGTGCATATGACGGGGGGATGTGTATGAGGGCACAAATTGTATGCTAGAGAGATTCCTACAAATTGTGGAAGAAAAAGATCGTGGCCTGTACGAAACTATTGCAACATTCAACATTAGTAGATAGGACACTCCCTTTCATTCTTTAGCCCATGCTCTAAACCCTAAGTACTATTATGAGGTTTGTTTGAGCCAATTTTGGGGTTATAGGCTTGCTTGAAACAAAGATAAGTGGGTGGATAGTTAGTGCCTTATTGTTGTAATTTTCTGAAGTTAGTGCCTTATGTAAAGAATTGTTGCCCACAGGGTTTATTTTGTAAAAGCCTTGGCCTTATAATATTAAAGAAATATAAACTAGCTTGCTTGCCATCAATTTCGTCGGAGATCAATCTAATGGATATTGGACACCTGAGGACAAAGGAGGATCGAATATATGCTATCGCCTCTGCACTGTTAGAGTAACAACTGAGCTGGTGAGATGGACACAAACCTGAGCTTGAGGACTGGCAAATCCCTCAAAACTTCAAGACTTTCCCTCTACTGTTGATCTGTTTTGATTGTATGGTGCGGATAAAAGGTCAAGTCCATTGTGGCTTTATCGATTTAATAAAGGTGACGACCTTTTATTAAATTAATCAATGGGGGCCTCTCATTGCAAAGGCAAATGTATAAGGCACATATCATGAAGGCTTCCTCAATGTTTGATCAAAATCTGAGGTGACAGGATGATCGAAGGGTGGGAGATCATCGACTGACGACAACCTAACACCATGAGATCTTCTCAGCACCGTTTATTAATTCTAAATCAATGGTGCATAACCAATTGGGTGTATGCTGCAATAATATAATAAGGCAACAACCTTTTAAGTATAGTCTTGTGTGGGCCTGCCCCTTTGAAAAGCAAGCACAAATGTGGCAAACCACATGGACCACTCACTGGTTTCCATTAACATCCGAGCATGAATAAGGTCCTGAAAGCCTCTTCACCATTGATTGTGCCACATTGAATAATCTGATGACACGAAGGCCTGCAATGCATAATAGAAACACGGCCTGTGATTGGTTGATCAAAATCACAACAGGAAATGATTGAAGAAGATTCTTGCGAGAACAGAAAGTGTCAATGCATCTCACCAGATGATCTGACATGCATTTAAATGGGAATTTAGTGGCATGCGTTGTTTGCCAAAGAAGTAAATATGTATGTGGTCTAGATGTGGTATGTGTGTCATGTTCTTGGCCCAGGGCCTCTGGGAAACATGTATACAATCTTTGTAAGCTCTCCAGAGCAGTATCTTTTGCCTTAGAATCTTATGTTCATCTTTGTAAAGATTTTATTAGGAGTTGTAAACTTAGCTTTTTTAATTTTAAAGTTAATGTTTGTTTAGTCTTTAGTAAATCGCAACTTTGTATCAATCAAAGCATTCAATAAAGATGTTTTTTGATTCTTTACTCTTCGTTTGAAATTGTGTGGATTATTCTGTCTGAAAGCATTTGTTTACACTGTTGAACCTTGTATTTCTTGTATTTTATGAAATGTGCTGTGAGGCATTAAGATAAAGATCATAGATAGTTTTGTGCTTTTTATTCTTCTGAAATATGGTAGATCACACCATCTTGTTGCATTGCCTTTTTATTTTATGCATTTTATTGCTTTGTATATTTTCTCCACCAGAGCACTAGATAGTGTTAGAATAGGAGGAAATTGACCTTTTCTGGATGTTGCTTGGCATAAAAACTGTCAAGGCTTCCCATTGTGATCGCTGAGCTGTGGGTGCATTAAAGTCAAACACAATTGTGTAGTTCAAAAGATCAACAATGTCTTGGCATGCCTGGTGGGACTTGAATTGATATTTGTTGGCTATGGTCTAAGAGATCTAAAGATTAGATATTGCAGCCTTAGCTGAAAATAGCTTGATTAAAGCTGGTAAGCTAGTCCCTTGGCATTCACATAAATATACAACCCTGCCTAGATCCCACCACATTTGCAAACCCCAACATTAAATCCAAACCCTAAAACTCCCTAGGTTATATCCCAAAATAAAAGAACCTAGAGGTCTAATGAAGTTGTAGCCCTCAAGAGCCAATATGCCTAAAAACATCCAAGACCTTTCTATAATAACGAAGGCTATCAACCTAACAATTTATAGGTTGCTAGTCAAACCCCTTAGACCATTGCTCCCCAAATACCCCAAGTCACTCTTACTTCTTTAGCAAATTCAAGGGATACCAAATCCTAATAATGCAAGAGCATTAGTTCATTTGCAAAACAATTTGGTTGAGGAACAAAACCTTTGATGCTACACCTGAAACATGGCACAAAACTTCAGTAGTTTCCCTATTGGACATCAAGAGCAAGCACTTATGGTGCAAAATGCCTCAAGTCAACAATCTCGAGAAACAGGGGAGGTCCAAGGACCTAATGCTCTTGAAGAGACCTTGGAATGTTGGGAGGAGAATGACTTATGTGCTCTCAATGAGAATCTACAGGGTTATATAAGGCCTCAAGTCCAATCATATTACATGACAAGAGCTAAGAAGAGGAACCTAGAAGCTCAGGGTTCCACAAGTCAAACACCCCCTGGTGTCCAAACCAATGATCACAAAAGAAAGGGAGCCCCCTAAATAAATACCAGGAAAGGCTTCCCCAACAACATGAAAGTTGCTTGAACAAGCTGCCAACAAATCTTGGTCTACAAAGATCTCTTACCCTCTAATTGGGAAACCAAGAAGGGAATGAACTACATATGTTTCAAAGAATAAGTCTAAGCTAGATAGGCCGTTTAATATTGTTGAGCAAATGATTAAGATGATTGCTAATATCATCCTATGGGATGCAATGTCGATTTCAGGACAAATGGATATGTTACAAGAAGATTTGAAACAACATTTTGTAGTCACAAATTTTAAAGGCAAGGAGGCTGACACCAAAGGAAAAGCTTTACCAATGCAAGCAAATGTTTGTCAAGTCAACAATCTAGAGGTAAGTAAAACTAAACCTCCCCCTTTTTATGTTTCATTGATATTTGGTGATCATTAAATCCATAATTGCATGATTGATTTTGGGGCTAGTACAACTGTGATGCCCAAGGAAGTTGTTGATGCATTAGTAGTCAGTAATACCCCATTAGAAAAAGGTATCACCCAATTGGATGGATTGCGAGTCAGAGCAATTGGGATAATCAAAGATCTCCCCTTAGCCCATCATCCTTGTTCAGGTATTAGCATTCCTCTGGAAATTGCTGTAATAGACTTGCCTCCCATGTTTGGGATATGCCTATCAAGAGATTTCACTATGGGAATAGGGTATGTCTTTTGTTAGATTGGTCCCACATGATAATGAGAACAAGGTATGACACACTAGAGTCGATATTTATGAACCCATAACAACCTATCATGTTGAGCCCTATGAGGAATCGGGAAAAAACATTCAATGCACTATGATTGTAGAGGATAACTTGGAGTGGTCTAGACAAGAGCTAGGTGAAGCCTTTGAGAATTGGACCGATACCGAATATGATCAATGGGCTATGGATGAGTGAGTGGTTGACCCTTCCTGCGAATTTGAGGAAAGCCAAAATGTGCTCTTATGTCTCGAACCCCACCTCAACAAAGAAGAATGGGTGGATAGTGATGTGTTGTGCCATTATGAAACTTAAGTGTGTGGAAGTGTGTGTTGATTTCAACCCAATGGTTGAAAGAAAGGAAGACTATTTGTCTTGAGTAAAGACTTCAGTGCTAGGTTTTTATCATGACCTTTGTGATAGTGCATACATAGAACAGTCTCTTAAAATTATATGCTCCATCCAATAATTTTGTGAGGAGCCATGCTCCAAATTTAATATTGCAGTCTGCATACCTCCCGAGAAAGATGTAACTCCAAAATCGAATAAGAGAGAACAAGGATTTGTTGATCTCATGGTCCACATACTAGAATTGGAAATCTTCCTATAGGTTGTGTTAGGGAAACTGTCATGTCCCCTTCTAGTTGACATCGACATATCAGCAGGATTAGCCTATTAACGGCTCTCGTAGGCTAATGAGGCATGGTGAGAGAGTCATTTTGCAGTCACTTGGTGATTACTTGGCTCAGTTTTTGATTGGAGTAAGGTTTTCCACTATATTTTATCATTATTTCTATTTATGGAAACCTTATTTTATAATTTGATGTTGAGATGCACTTTATTAATAATATAATATTTTAATATTTCATAAAGTGCAAAAAGATTAAATATTTTGGAATCTTCTAGAAGTCAAAGGATAATATTATTTTATTGAGGCCGACCTCTAGAGGAAATGCATAAATAGACCTCGAGGTCTCACCATTTGGGCATCCAGATTTGATGAATTGTTGATTGGTGAATTCTTCTTGAGTATTTGTGGAGCCAAGTGATCTGCAGAGAATCAGATTATCTTTGGGAACGAAAACTCCCATAGATAGCAATTTTGAGGGTGTGAAATATCCCCTGAATTATTGCAGATTGGAGGTGATATTTCAGTCACTTCACTAGGGCAGAAATTTGTGGCCTAAGGCCAATTTTGAAGACTACAATTTTAGGAGTTGAAGAATAGTATCTTGTGGCATCGAATTTTGAAGAGAAAGTTCAGATCTACATTGGGCAAAATCTGAAGCAAACAGGGATGCCTTTGGAGGAGCATTTCCATTCATCCCAGCTCATAACCAGGTCGATTCCTCTTGGAGATTGGTGCGCCTCATTTCCAGGGTTATGCTGATCATGTTAGAAGTTATTGGAGGCTTGGAGAGTTAGTAGATTATTTTATTTAATATTTCCAATCAGAATAGGGGCGACTCCTTCAGAAAATTCGTATGGGCTGCATATGGTCATCATCTTCCAGAATTTTCATTGCTTCTTCATTGGGAATGCAAGGCGACTCCTAACCAGGGTCCATTGTTGAATTCCATGCATTTTAGATGTCATTTAGTGGCACAATAAATGGTACGGCTGTAGGTGACTGTTAATTTCAGACTTTGCATTACTTCATATGTAATTTGCCAAGAGTCTTGGCTGAGTTGAAATTGTTATTGTATTGGAAAGATTATTACATTGAAGGAGTAATAAGTAATTCTCAACTTCTAGTTGCAATCAAAGTCTGAAATCAGACTAGGGGTTGTAAGCCAATTGTTTGTAAAAATGTCTATTTGCTGAAGCTAGTCTTTGCATACCTAGTTTCTCATATATTTGCATAAAATCCAAAAAGAATCGCATTTTTTGCATATAGATCAGATTGTAGGCATTAAAAGGGAATTTAAATCAGCCTTAGCATCCATTTCTATCAACTTACTACAAACTGAAACACTACATCAGCAAGCTGCAAGGTTGCATTTAAACTGTTTGACGAAATTACAATCAGCCAACTAGGGCAAGTTGTGGACAGTTTTGAGTTAGGCTCATTACAGAAACTTTAATAAAATCAAGAAAAAAGAGAAAGCTTGTGGAAGACTTTCATAATAAGCAACAATTTGTTTTCAAAAGGACTATCAACATTATATGAGGGGTTTATATTCCCAGTTCATGATTATGTGAAACCTGCCCTTAGGGCTGACCAACAATGAAGCACATTTTCTGCTCATCAGAGCATCACAAAGGTAATTGAAGAGGCTCTCTATTTAGTGGACATCATCCTAGAAGACTCCACAGATGAGCCTGCCCTACTCAAATATAAATTTCCCTAAGAAAGAAGGCTTGTGGAGGACCTTCATGAGAATATGACTCTGTTAAGAAAGACCTAGTCTTGAAGATCCTAATCAAAGAGTAGTAATTTGCAAGAATTTTTTGATGATCCAGAGGACCCAGGTGTCTTCCAAACGAAGATCCTAGTCATTGACGATTGAATATGAACCAACCAAAAGTCTACCCTACATCCTACCTAGGGACAGTGTGCTTAGAGCCTACCAACAACCATGCAGTGACAAAGGCTATGCGTGGGGTAGTTAGTAGTTTCATAAATTAAAACATAAAGATGTAAAAAGGCACAAACCACCTTTACCCATTTCCTTTGTCCTATGTGTGGCTAATCGTTCATGCATGCAAATTAGTGTTCTGGAGACTATTATTAAATTTTTTTTGTTATTTTTCACTTCCAATGAACGGATTCATTGAAAAATTACTAAGAGGCCATGCGTCAAACTAGATGCACCTTGATTAGATAGTTTGACAAGATAAAACTTTTCAGATGCAAAGAGGTGATCAAGTCACGGACTTGCAGATAGGTCATCAAGGTCAATTGTTAGTTCGATGTTTTCCTCACCGTCAGATGTGAGCTACAATGAATTTCAGATTTGAGCCAAGGAAACATTATTAATTGTACTCTTAGCTTCAAACTTCATACATCAAAATCCGTTTATGGCATGAAAAGGGTAAACAATTCACCTACCTAGATTTGGACAAAGGAGTGCTAACTTTTTTAGACCTCAAGTTCGAAATTGTCAGGGTTTAAAGATTATCTGGGCATTTGCATGGCCAAGATCTGCACTCACCTTTCAAAAACAATCTAATGGCATTTTCTTTTTCTAGTTGGATATGACTCCCATGAATCTTGGGCAATGTTCCAAAGGGACAGGGTCGATCCCATTTTCCCATTCAAAGACACCTTGTTGAACCATTTCGTCACAAGCAAACTCCCGATATGGGAAGGAGAATAAGAATGCAGAAAAAGGTTAGTATCTACCTTATTCCTTGGTTGGGGGGGGGGGACTACGATCTCTGTTATCTATAAAAGGAATGGGAGGGTCCGGTAAGAAGAGGCAGTGCAATCAATGAATGTTGCTGCCTTGAGCATCGACCAAGAGGGTTTTTTGTTGATCGGCTCTTCGCACATTGTTTGCTTTTCTTAATAGTGTTCTTGGGAATGTTGGTAGAGAGTGCAATGTTCCTTGCTCCTTTGGACCCATAATACAACATAGGAAGGAGAGGGACGGGTCTAGTTCAGTGCTTCAAGGTTGAATTTCTTTGGTACACATTCATATGAATGGCTCCTCGTTCGATCTTGCACAAGAGATAACACGTTGGGACGGCTGCCCACCTAACTCTACAATAAAAGCAATACCAGGTGTTTGCTATTTGCTGCATCAGTATATAGAAGGATCACAATGCTTGCTGGGCTCTATCAAGCATACAAAGACTTCATAGGTTGAACATTCCATGAACAAGCATATTACGGCCTTGAAGAAACAACATTTGTTCCTAAAAGTGACACGGTATGGCTTCCACTCTTCTAAAACTCTTTCCTCTCTCAGCCAACTTTCTTTTCATTCAGATGTTATGTTCTCCTTTTCTTTCATATGTTGTGTTCTCCTTTTCTTTTTGACTTCTTGCTCACTGGATAAAGTCTTTTGAATTATGTATGCTTCCAAGTAATAATCCCTTGAGAGCGGCCAAAAATGTAATGTTCAAAGACACTCCCTTGAATAAAGAAGGCTTTATTGTTGTAACGTTCTAGGGCAGTGCCTTATATAAATAATCGTAGCCCAGAGGTTTAATTTTGGAAAGTCCTTGGCCTTATAATATCAAAGCAATATATTTTATGCTTAGTTGTTGTTGATTTTGGCAAATATCAATCTAACATTTGTTAGGCGCTCAAGGGACAAAAGATGATCAAATATAGGATTTCGCCTCTGCATAGTTAGATAAAACCGTGACCTGGGGAAATGGACACAAGTCACAGCTTGAGGATTGACAAAGGCATGACAACTTCAAGATGTTCCCCATGTCGTCGATCTATTTTGATCGCATGGCACGAATAAAAGATCAAGTTCATTGTGGCTTTATCGATTTAATAAAGGTGACGACTTTTTTATTAAAGTAATCGGTGGGGACCATTCATTGCAGAGGAAAAGGTAGAAGGCACAACATTATGGAGGATTACTCATTGTTTGATCAAGATTTGAGGTGACAAGATGAATGAAGCGCAGAACATCATTGACTAACAACACCCTAACGCCATGAGATCTACCGCACACCATTGATTCATTCTAAATCAACAACGTGGAACCAATTGAGCATGCCACAATATAATAGTAAGGCAATGACCTCCTAAGTATAGTCTTGTGGGGGCTTGCCCCTTTGAAAAGCAAGCGCAAACATGACAAACCATGTGGAGCTCTCATTGACTTCAAAGACCATGTTAGGTTGAATTAGGTCCTCAAAGCCTCTTCACATTGATCATGTCACATGGAATAATCTAAATGGCCTGGAGGCCCTCGATGCATAACCAAAACAAGGCCTATGATTGGTCGATCAAAATCACGACGGGGTATGATCAAAAAATATTATTGCAAGAACAAAATCAATATATGGATCAACTAAAAGTGTCAAAGCATCTCACTAGATCCAAAATGCATTTCAATGGGAAATCAATGGCTTTTGTTGTTTGTCAAAGAAGCAGAGACCTGTGCGGTCTAGATGTGGTACATGTGTCATGTTTTTGGCCTGAGGCCTTCGGGAAACATGTATATAATCTTTGTAAGCTCTTCAGAGTAGTATATTTTGTATTAGAATTTGATGTTCATCTATGTAGAGATTTCATTAGGAGTTGTAGCCTTAGCTATTGTAATTTGAAAGTGAATGTTTGTTTAGTCTTTGAGTAAATTGCAACTATGTATCAATTGAAGCATTCAATAAAGATGTTGTAGTTTGATTCTCTACTTGTCATCTCAAATTGTGTGTGGATGAATTGGCCCAAAAGCATTTATTTATAGTGCTGAACCTCTTGTATTTTTTGAATTGTGCTGTGAGGCATTAAGATAAAGATTGTAGATAGTTTTGTGCTTTTTATTCTATTGAATAAGGTAAAAGATCACACTATCTTGGCACATTACCTTTTTATTATATGCATTTTAGTTCTCTCTCGCCCTCTTTTCCCCACCAAATCTATCATGGCTTCCCATTGTGATTGTTGAAATGCGGGCTCATCAAAGGCAAACATAGTAGTTTGGAGGATCAAGAATAACTAGGGGAGACAACCAAAGGGACAGGGAATACATCCACGGCCTCCCTTGCATGGGAAAAAAATGGAGATGTTTGAGGCTTTCCTAGGATGCAAAGGGACATCCTAGGTCCACACATTCACCATCCCCTACATCCCCTTTCATTGGGGGCATGCTTCATACTCCATTCTTGTTCCTTCCTTGCATCCTCTGGATGTCATGGGGACATACAAGATGTCCTTTGGGTTACGTTGCTTCTCACATGGGGACTAGATCTGTATCATCTTTTCTCCGCCCAAGAGGTGGAGATTGAGAAGCACTTCATTTTCAGATGCCCCATTTATTATGAGATCCAAGGGAGATACTGTTGTCTTTACAAGGAGTTGGGTGACTCTCTATCCACTTTTTTTCAGTCCCTAGAACCAATGATGCTTGGTCCTTTCTCTTTGGGAGGATATCACCCTTTGACGTAGGTCCCTATAGGGAGCTCTGAGAGCCCCCAGGTTGATCACCTATTTCTTTCAGCCCGTCACAAAGGTTGGTGGCATTAAGTGTCCTTTGGATACCACTGCTTCATACACTTAGGGGATAGGTCAGTGAGGTGGTGCTTGTGCGCCACACTTCTACTAATGTGCCTCAACACATTATTTCTCGGCCACGTGGATATGCTCCTTCTCGGCATCGTGGATCTGCTCCTTCTCGGCATCATGGATTTGCTCCTTGGCATCGTGGATCTACACCTCCTTGATTGCTTCTTGGGCCACGGGACAGGGATACATTATGAGTTTCTTTGCTGCCATGGAAGTTTATTTGGCCTTGGATATTAGGAGGGATTCTAGGGGGGAGTGCTTTGCTTCCTGACCTCCTCAACCCTAGACGCTCCCCGATGAATATTATTAGAACTTGCATTGGCCCTTTCACAATGATAGACGATGACCTATTATTCCTCTATCCCAAACATGGTCAAAGATGTTTGATGGGACTAGCATCCTGCCTTTCTGACTTTCATCGGCCCGTGGTTTGTGTTCCGTCCACATGGCTATTTGTATTGGTACCTTAACCACATGGTTTGGGGCTTTATTGCTTTGGGTTTACCCCCCCTCGTTTATTTTCAGTGCTTTAGTTCTTTTTTATTCAGTTAAGTCTTTGATCCTAGGGTCCTCTTACCCTAGCACTTTCTTTTGTAATTGGATGTATTTGAGTCCCCATTGACCTACTTTTAGTCATTAATGGACATAAATATAATTTCTCTCATTCTTTTACTTATATTTTTTTTCAATTTGTCAAATTTTAACAACCAACAATAGGTGAAATATTTTACTGAGATTTTATCAGATCTTCCATTTATTTTAAAGTTTTTTATATTATTTTTGAGTTTGTTGGTAAATATGGGTATGGGCCCAGCCAGTGAGAGGTCACAAATAAGGGATCCCATCCTCGGATAATTGGGGCTGAAGGCCAAAGTACTCATTTGGCATTAACACTTACGGATACAGTCAAGGCCACATTAGGTATTTCCTGTTAGGGATACAGTCAAGCCCGCATTAGGTTTTTCCTGCTAATTTCCATGTAACATAAGCGGCCTTGCATTTGCTGCGATCTCTGATTGCCCCTGCTGGGACATGAACTGTGGCGGCTGTTATAACAACCACATGCCTTAAACAGTTAATTGTGCTCTTAATGGCATTTAAGGTTTTTATTTTTTATTTTATATTACTAGTATTAATACTTAATGAGATTTGCACCTAAAATGTGAGAGTAGCGAGCTTTGAACTTTGCAAATTAAAAGAATTTCAGGATCACATATCCACCACAAAACAAACCAAACATCATAGCGAGTGAATTTGAGGGTGGTTCTCAGTCTGGGGGAGGGGATCAACTAAGAAAGTAACAGTGGGACCACAGAAAGCGGGCCAAGCTGTCCATTCAAGGTTTTATTTCAATATGTAAAAGGGCCTTTTGATCCACCAAGTGTGCTTCTTCATTTTAACATCAAGCTTCTTGCAAGTAAAGGCAAAATGCTGGTGGGTCACATGACTGGGTGCACAGTGTCTCCTTGCATTCTTTTAAGGGGGATTTACAGCAGGGTGAAACTGTGTTGTAAGACTGGCTCTGGAGTGACAATATTTCTGAAGTTAACACGAGCCAAGGAGCCACTTGCAAATGTCTGAATTGAGTAGGTTTCAAGAAGCAGTATAAGTGCCTCCTTTGTGTAGTCACTTCACAACCCCAATCAGATGATAAAAGAGGAGACATGATGAGAAATTTATTCAGCTTGGGTATGCACCCATAGAAGTCAGGTCTTTTTGAAAGAAGGGAAGAAACTCATTACTGTAAGACTGGGTGCACAGTGTCTCCTTGCATTCTTTTAAGGGGGATTTACAGCAGGGTGAAACTGTGTTGTGTGTAAGACTGGCCCTGGAGTGACAATATTTCTGAAGTTAACACGAGCCAAGGAGCCACTTGCAAATGTCTGAATTGATTAGGTTTCAAGAAGCAGTATAAGTGCCTCCTTTGTGTAGTCACTTCACAACCCCAATCAGATGATAAAAGAGGAGACATGATGAGAAATTTATTCAGCTTGGGTATGCACCCATAGAAGTCAGGTCTTTTTGAAAGAAGGGAAGAAACTCATTACTGTAAGGAGGTGGTGAGGAAGATTGCCAAGGCAGAGACTTTCTATTGGCCCCCTCATGGTCATAAGTGTCATAAGCTGATAAGGATAAGAAAATGTCCAAATATTAATTTGCTAATATAGAGGAGATGAGACAAATTTGGGTAAGGGCAGGTTGCTTAATTGTTATGGATAGTTGGACAAATATTAGCAAGCGGTCCCTTATCAACACAATTGTCACATCTTTAGGTGGTCCATTTTTTAACCAAATATTCTTTTGAAAAGCACAAGGATGATACTTATCTGCTAGAGCTTCTTGAGGAAGTTGAGTTTGGGCCTTCCAATGTGATACCGGTTGTGACCGATGCAGTAATAGTTTGTAGCTTGAAATGGTTATTGGTGCATAACAGGTACACACAAATTGTACTGTGTTTTGTGTACTGAATATTGCATCAGGGGACGTTGGGAGGATTGAATAGATTTCATAGTTGGTGAATGAAGTTAGAGATGTGTTAATGGTAATATGCATGATCTATAAATGTCCAAACAGGTATGCACAAATTGTACCATGTTGTTTGCACTGAACAATGCGTTGGGGAACATTGGGAGGATTGATTAGATTTCATAGTTGGTGAATGAAGTTAGGGATGTCTAAATGTTAATTTGTAACCACCACACATCCTTGGGCATTTATAGACCTTGCACGATGAATGAATTCCTCCAACCCACTGATACCGGATGTGGTAGCTAGGGGTGCTTTTTGAGATGGTGCTTGAGGGGAATCAACCATTGTAGGCTAGAGGTTTAATCAGTAAACGGTGTGCATTGGGAGAATCTGAGACTGAGGGGAAGGTGAAGCTTTAGTGCTGAATGATGATTGGTTGGCAGATTGTCAATATACAATGCCATTTGTAGCACCTAAGGTAGAGGTATTTTTCTATTAAGACATTCTCTTCGTAGAGAAATTTTATGAGACCTTTGATAGTATGTTGGGCTAACTGAAAACTATTATTTGTGACAGAGTTCCCACACTACAGTCTGACCTGTAGAGTACTGGGACAGCATAAATACGCATTTGCTCGCTGCAATCTATCCGCTTACCCCAAAATGGCAGATAGACAGGCTTGGAAGACTGTCTGCTATTGATGATGATGAGGTAAAGCAGGGAGAGGGGGTGGCCGTTGGAGGAGGTGGGTTTAGAGAGAGGCTTGGGAGACTGACTCCATTTGTCGAGAGGAACAAAATTTACGTTTTAAGACAGTGGTGAAAGTTGTTATTGTTCTGTCTTCAACATGGGGAGACAATTGAGTACTTGAGGATCCATCCACATGATTGCATATGTTGATCCTGGTGTGATGCAGGGGTAGATGAGGAGGTTGAAAGTATTCAGCAGGAATTGGATAGGGTGTAACTGAGCATCTTTTGATCAGATAAGAGGATTTTGACATTGATGATGCAACAACTGAATTTGTGCACTGATACAATTTATAGAAGTTGAGAACAGCAACACAGGCTATATAAGCATGGCTCATTGCTTCCTCCATGTTTTTTACAAGTAGGATATTTAGACTTTTATTATTTGATACTAACATATCTGTGTCCTATCGAATCTGACGTGTTCTTGAAAATGTGCCTTATGCATACCCAGTAACTTAGGATTAGTTGTTAGTTATTAACTTGTTTTTCATTGGTATGTTGAATTTTCCTATTATTTTCTATATTTGGAGCAGGGTGCCTTCTATAGGGACCCTAACTTCCCTAGCAATCCCCTTAAATTTTGGGGCATTTCAGCACGTGATAGCTGTCTCTGTTCCCCTGCTTCCTCGTATATTGGAAACTTGTGGTAACATAGGTCTGATGTATTTCTATATATTGGTATCTTTACTTCGGCATCAGTATCTAATCTGATGTATAATTATGTATGGTCTTAAATGGTCCTTATAATCTATTATTGGACATTAATAAGTAAATTATATTATGAATGATCAACATGTCAATGTTTTTTCGTATTTAGTTTGGTTGCCATTTTTGCTACATATGGCATATCACTTGTTGGTCCTTTCGAGAGTCATAAGCAGTTTACTTCTAAAATCAGTGTGAATATCATTTCTGACCACGCATGTTTTTGTCTTTGAACAAGATTAGTATAATCTTTTTAACTAGCCAATTGTGCAAGCATGGTACTCGCAAATTTCTGCATCATTGCTTTTGAAACTTAATTCTTTTCGGAGAGGCCTCAAGCTATTTACATCTGTGGTGCATAGCTCTACTCTAGCATTGTAATTCAATAGATTTTAAAACCTTTCAAAGATAACTTAAAATTGGTCATGCCATTAGCCCAATGAGTGGTGAGAGGATTTGCTTAGGTGATTTTATTGGACATTTACCCTTCACTAGATGGGTTGATTCTACTTGCGATTTGGTATAATCCACGGGCTCATCAGAATCATCTTGTCAATGACTGCTGTGCCCCTCCCCCCAAATTATGCTTTAATCATCATTATCTTTGTTGACTTTGTAATTTTTATGCATACTGTTGTGGTAGAGACTCATAGTAATGCCCATTTTTAAGCTGCAACATTACAAAGTAGCTAAAGTAGTTTTTTGTTTTTCTTTCTTAGTTTGGTTTTTGTTGATGTATGAAAAAGTTTATTACCATATTTTAAACGGAGAAATTTTAAATAAGCACCTCATAAACTGTTGAAGAGTTTGGTATTAGAACAAAATGCATTTGGTCTTTGCTAATATACTTCAACATGCTTTTTCTGCAGCTTCATATTTGTGTACTCGCGGCCTTGCTGAGCCTTATCAGTTCGGTACCTAGTCGACACTTCTACAGGGACCTTAACTTGATAATATTTTTGATATATTCCACATTCATTATCATTAACATTCATTCCATCTCACGAAATATGACCCTTACAGGTTTGTTCAAATCTTCAAGCTGTCCTTGCACATCATTATACCGAATTTGTAGTTTGATATTTCTCCATCATTGGTTGGGGTATATATATTGTTGATGTGTGTTTTATGCACACCAAATATTCTTACAGAAAGGTTATTAACGTTTTAGGATCTGTGAAAGATTCACTCCAAGGCATGAGTTACAAGGCTCAATTTTATAAATAACCACATGGTATAATAACATTGAGCATATTGGTTATCTAATCAGATGGTTTAGTTATAACAAATGTCTAACTTTAAATATAAATTATACTTGAGGTAGATGGGTGGATCTAAGATAAAATGAATAGGTCTAAAAAATATAAAAAGGAGGGAAAGCTAAGGAATAAAAGAAGGGGTTCTAAGATCCAATTTGAGATTAAACACTTCCAAATTGACCTAATATACTAGGCAAAGCACATGTCAAAATCTAATGTATGTTAGCGAATTAGTTGAAAGCATATAACATAGAAGAAACACAATGAAGAGTCCAATGAAACAATTGCATAGAAGATATGCAATGATCATAATTAAAGATGTTGTTAGTACCAAATTGTTGAGCATAATCTAATGACACTAACAAGTAATTGTAAGTATGATTTATAACCAAATAACTTGAAAAAACTAACATCATATTCAATCTTATCCCTGCAAATAACATACACTTAGCTTATTAAAAGATTCACCAACCTAATGGAAATACCTCTAATGAAACATAGAAAATTTGGAAGACAAAACACATTCACACAAACTCACATGAATAGTCATAGAAACTTTTCATTTCTTGAATTAATTTGTCAAAATTCTCGTCCTCCTTACAATATAGAAAAAATACATGCATATATATATATATATTAGCATGGGATCAGCTCATTCGTCAAAACTTGTCCAAATTTATCAAGTCTAAAATAAGATCAACTCTTAATCTAATCATGCAGACTATGCATGTTTTACAATGTCTATAGATAAGAATCTTAATTTAGCTCTATAGCTTGTGTATATAAATAAGTCGATCAAAAATATACTCCATTAATTAGTTCAATTAGTAGATGTGAGTAACATTTCAAGTTGACCCTACATTAGGACTAGACTGAACTATAGTTGGAATTGACTCAACCATAGGAATAGTAGGATCAAGGGATGTCGGTGTAGAATCTTGTTGTAGACAACCCTTGAATAGTCTTCAATGACTAAAGTTATTAGAGCTATTAATGTGTAGATTATGACTACAGTTAGTCTTGACTGATCCTATTAAAGAGTTGTAATAGAAGGTAGGGTCACCATTACAAGGCCCTATTGGAATGTAAACTATAGTATACTTAGGATAATAACACACAGTCATCAAAATTCAAGCTCTTAAAGATGAATCTCTCATTTGAGTGACCAATCATCCCTATTCTATTTTATCTTTTCATATCCAGTCATACATGCTATAAAGGCTTGTTCAATCGCTTCAAAGTTGATAATAGGAATCTTAAACAAAATTGAGATCTTATTCATTAGTTTCTTGTGTAAGTCCATTGAGGCCCTAAAGAGGTACTCAAGTTTCTGACTCTGCCACCTTGTCTTTGACAAAAGCGATCAACTGAATCACTTGGTCACTACGTCCAAAAATTGTGCTCTCAACCTCCGCTCTGAAGCTATTAGCAGTCGTCCATAGCAAGCTATCAAAACATGGTTTGGTTATAATTTGCCCTAGTGGCGTGTATATGCCAATATTGCGCATATCTCCCATAATTTGGATGGCTTTCTATTCTTGGCTTGTTAGTTGCTCAACCAGATCCTCCATTTGTTTATGCCTTCCATCAGATGACTTCTCTTGCTAGTCACATAATTAGTATGTTACTAATATGGATACGGGTACGAGAATTAGATACGTGGATACGAGGATTTTTTTTTGTGTGGCTTGGATATGTTTTGGATATGACTGTACAAAAAAATATACAAAAAATTTATAATATAAAATATATAGCCATATAAGCAAAATTAACCACATAATATGCACAGAGGAAACATAATAAGTTAAATAACCACAAAACATACTAATAACTCAATGCCAAATATCATAATATTCAATTGTCAAACTTAGATTAGTCTTATTACAAGTACATAGTGCAAATGTTACCATGCATGGACAAAAATAAAGACAAAAGAAAATGTACTATCTGTAGTTTGGTGATTACAATGAGATGACCTCGTGTTAAATCAACTTAAGACTGTAACCTGTTCTCTTCATTGAGTTTATTCATGAGTTGAGGTTTCGTATTATTCCTGTGTAGATGATCTTACCGTATGTACTGCACAAAAAGAGTCCCGGAGAAACATGTTTCTGGGACATAAAGGATAAGCAAAAAAAGACATTGATTTCAACCTCTCCCTCATCTTGATCATGTTACAAACATTAATTTCCTTTATTTTGGCAAGGCTGAAACGCGATCCAATAACTGGAAGACTTGTTGAGTTGCTTTGGCAACCTTCATAGCTGTTGTATACAGCCCTAATAAACAAGATACAGATGAGTCGACTGAGGCTTATGTTTTGAAAACATAACCAACCATTGAAACTGCAGAGAGGTTTTCATACTTTATTTTGTTTTTAATTGTTTTCTGAAGTCTGTTTTTGACTTTTTATTAAGCGAAATTGGAAAAAAAATAATTTTTTTTGGTTGGATACATAGGGGATACAGGCAGGATACGTCTTGCCCCCTGCGGATATGTCCGGATAGGTCCCAAAACGTATCCTGCCCGTATCCCCGTCTATCCAGTCCATATCCGTATCGGATACATATCGTATCTGTATCAGACCAGGTGGGGGGCATATCCAGTAACGTAGCATAAGTATGAGCTAAAGCAATGTTTGGGAGTTGCAACAAATTGGGATGCTGGTATTGCTTTTGCCTTACTGCCTTGTCGATAAAATGCAATTAGGCATCCAAGCTCTTCACAGATTCATAAAAGTTTACCACATTGTTCCATTGTGGTTGTGATTCTGCCCTTGATTTTCGGATAGAGCATACTATGTTATAAAGGGTTTTGGCTAAGTTGTGCACATTGTCCACTATATCTTTTGGAGGTTCTATTATTATGCCTTGTGCCTCTAGTCTCTTGTTAGTTTGTTGCAGCCCACGAAACTTTTTCTTTAAGGCTCCTCTAATGGCATCTACCATAGAAATAGGGTCTTTGTGAATCTCATCTTCATCCCCAGGTGTAGTTCTCCTTTTCTTAATCAATGAGAAGAGTTCTTCTTCTCTTACAAACTCAGTAGGCTTCCCTCCAGTTATGATCGTCTTTTGTCTCACCTTTTTGAGTTTTTTTGAAGTCTTGTCAAACTCTATGGTCAATTTGGGCTCCTCAGTGATCACCAAATCTTGTCTAGCTGACTGCTCGGCTTGCATTTGCTATATCCATGTGGGAGTCATTAGCAAGTCTTGAGGAGGGGTTTGAGAGGTGAGGGGTAAAGTGCTTCATGGTGGAGGCATGAGGGTGGAAGGAGATGGAAAAGTCTGTGGAGGAGGCATGAGAATGGAGAAGTGGAACGGGGAGGTGTGGGCATTGAAGGAAAATGTGGAATGAACAACCTCTCTTTGGAGATCTTAGTCAATGGAGGGGTCCTAAAAATATATTTGGTGAGGTCAGGAGACTCCTGGATTGAGACAATTGTTGAACATGTTGAGAGACCCTATGTTATAGACACACCCAATTGGGTAAAGAGAAGGGTGTGCAGGTGTTGTGTGGCAAAAAATGCTTGGGATATTAGATCCTCAAAATGTGCGCTGGTGACTGTGGTCTCTAAGTCAGGTATGGGAAGAATTCGCTGTGTAATGGCAGTCTAGGTTAGACTTTTCATAAATTGATCAATTAATGTATGTACAGTAGTCATGGGATTAGTAGTAGGACTAACATTGGTCAAAGAATCTAGAGTTGTAGTATGTGCCATACTAGTTGAATCTAGAGAAGCCGTGGAACTTGGAAGAATTGTTGTTGAAATAGGGGAAACAATGACCTGTGTTGGATCCTACGGAGAAGCCACTGAAGCTAGGTGGAATGACCACCGTAGTGCTAATTGTCATGCTTTTTGGGTCTGCCTCTTTGTCCACAAAAGGATATTGATCATTTTTTTCAACTAGTTGTTGTCATGTATCCTAAGGGCGAGGAGGATTGGGACTTGAAGTGCCAAAAGTTCTCTTTAAAGGCACCTTCTGAAAGATATCTAATGTTGCTTCTACCATGGGTTCACTCCATAGCTTACGTCTAAATCTCTTTCTGGCTCATCTAGAGGTTCCTTTGTTTCCTCTTGTTGTGTGATAACAAGAGTTTGCAAGGAGGCTAGAAGAGACCTCACATAATTTACTACAAAAGGGGTGGCTGTCACCTGTAATGAAGGGGGAGAAGGGATATGACTTATTATTGGAGCCTGAGGTGGCAATACTGTTGTAACTGCCGGAGTGGATGTAACTTTGACCCTTGGTATTAGGGGTTCCCTTGTGTTTAGAGCCTATTGCTTCACTTCCTTTGGGTTTGGGACATTTTTAAGAATCCATACCCTCAACTGCCCATCAGTTTCTTCTTTTGTTTACTCCTCTATTTGAGGTTGCCTAGCTTGTTCCAAGCTCTTTTCTTTCTTTTCTACCCTAACGACATCTTCTCTTGTTATAGTTTAATCATAATGGATCATCTAAGCGATCCTCCTAAACATCTGAGCCTTTCTCATTGTCACAAATATCAGAATCATCCTCAAGATTGAGAAATATTAAGTCATGTTCATACTCTTGATGGCTATAAACCTCCCTAGATTGCCGATGGAACTTGTTTATTTGTTGCTTCATCACCTTCTTGGGATCCTGAAATTTGTATTCAACCAACCCAAACTTAAATGAACCCCTGTGTTTTGAAGTCTTGGCCAATTGCTCCCAGTTTTGGAATTGTTGCCTTCCATTGTTGAGGGGTGTCTTATGATATTTGGTCAATGTGGCCTTTTTTAGATTGTCATCTACCCTATTGGATAGCTGATAGGTTCTCTCTTGTTTGACCAATTTATCTAGTACAAGTCTTGGTAACAAGAAGGGAGCTACCAATGTGCTCTCGATCTTGATGACAATATGTTTTGGTTATAACCAATAGTCATCCAATGACCTAAGTGATCTCTTTATCTGATCAGACAACCTAGGCATGGGTTGCCCATTTATTGCATTGTATACCATCGAGTAGAAGGTATTTGCTATTTTTTACAGATCCTTGTACGTGTGTATATGAAAATGGTCGAAGTCATCTCAAATCCATTTTGGCCCCTTTGGCTGCCAAGGAAGAATGTTGGCTAAGGTGATAATCCCATAGATAACATTTACCAAATATGAAAGCATATAAAATTTGGCATCTACTTGGTCATGCATACGGTTTCTCTGGGCTTTCAAATTGAAGCTTATGATTTCTCCTAATGGGGAATGCCCTTGCCTTCAACAATTTTAGACAACTGGACCCAAACCTCATTTACATGAGTGATAGATGAAGCTTCATGTAGTTTGTTTAATAAGACTATAACACTTCTAATGCCAGGGCAAAATTGGGCAATAGGGACCTCTTTCTTCATGATAAACTTATTAGGATCCTGGGCCCATCCTAATATGGTACTTCTAATGTTATTATCTTTGAACCAGTGATTGATTGTTGTTTGATTACATGGGATGTTCGTTTGTGACAATTGATATAATTTTTTGAGTGCTAGGCCAGCTACATATGCTGTAAGTTGTGCGCTATTGTTTTGATGAAAAATGTCTCTTGTGCAAGCGTCTGCTATAAGTAAATTTAACACCGAGTCAGCACAAGGGAATACCTTTGGTTTCATCATCGCTTTGTAGAGTCTGACGACTCTGATTGCTAACAAGTCATCAAAGTACTCCCTTTGATCCAAGTACAAGTTGTCTTCGTTTTTGTAAGGTCGAGCAACGTCGATCTCTGCATAGATTGCCAAATAATGCGTGAATGCTTCGTGTAAAGCAGTTTTGTCAAATTCTTTTCTTTAAATTCTTGCTTGGTCCAAAGCAGAACATCGAAGGAGCCGGTTCTTGGTTCTCTGGCTCCATTGCTAAATGATTTAAGCTCTGTGTTAAACTTTGAAATTTAGGGTTTTTAGTCGCTATGCAGCTCTATATAGCAGTTTTCAATTTAGCAATTGACGAAAGTAGTTTGATTTGACTTGGGAACATAACATATAGTCCATGTGCTTATCTTCTAAATTCATTGCTCGAATCCTCCATGCGTGAGATTTAATTGCAATATAATAGTCGTTGTCATCCATCCATCAAATTTGAATTGGATTTTATGACTTGGCTTTCGCAGGTTTACTTGACATGTGGCGTTTCATCGCTGCCTTTAACTACTTAGTTATCTATTTTATCTTTTGAGATGCTTTAGCCCTTTTATAGTTGTCGCTATATCATCAATTTGTGGCCTTCTACTCTTGCTTATTTGCATTGACTGTCACTAAAGACGCGTGGCATCTTACTGCTCAGTCACTTAATTCTTACCTGTTGCCAAGTCTTTAGGTCATGTCAATATATGAAGTGGTGAGGTGAGGACATGTGGCATGACACATGGCAACTAACTTGCTATAATAGTCACATGGCACAATTAGATTATGACATGTAGCTGATTGTACATAAGATGACATGTGGCATTTTTTTGTTGAATCACTTGCCTTTATCATCTTTTTGTCTATTGGCTTTTGTGCATCAAGATGTTGACATGTGGCATGATCTCGTTTGTTTGGCTAGTCAACTGTTTTATAACTTTTGTCCTCCGTCTCTAGGCCTTAGATGCAACGAAGTTGCAATGTGTGGCATGATCTCGTTCAGTAGGGATACTTAAAGCTTGATAGTTAGAATAGTCTTCGATAATCTATAAAATGAGTGACACTAGTTTGATAAAACGCAGAGTTGTAAAGTGCAAAACTGACAAACTTGGCAAGTAACGATTGCCCTGGTTAGTCGAATAGATTAGAAATAGAGAGAAAAAATCGAATTAATATCTGGATTTCAAGCCATCATATGTAAAATAAAAAGCGAATAAAGGTAGTTAGACTTTAGTATGAAATTGTTTTAGGGTTAGTTCATGTCTCGATAGAGACCAAATATAGGATTTTTAGGATAAACGGGTCTCTATTTGATTTTTCTTTGATAATGGGACGTGTTGGTCATAACAAATAGTGACTCAATGGGGAAATACTTTTGAGTATTTGAGAACCCATAATTATTGGTTTGACTAATATACAAAACTTCAAATTTTATAGAGATAAAATAAATAAACCAGATAATTGAAAGAGACTTTAACATAATCATGCAACATATTAACCTTTCTTACATTTCAGATCGTGTGTGATTTTGTGAAGATCTTTTCCCCTTGTTATAAGAGTTATAACAAAAATTAAAACAAAGCTGAGGTCTCTTTGCTTTCTCATTTTTTTAATCTATTTTAGCTTTTAAGCACAAGGTTTTGGGAAGCCAAACATTGTTCCGCTACCAGTCAAGCATCCATGGTCCGGATAGAGATATCTCTGATTCCACTCTAAGCATTGCTCTACTACTTGTCATACGTCCATGGTTCAGATAGAGATACCTCTGATTCCACTCTAAGCATTGCTCTACTACCTGCCATATGTCCATGGTCTTGATAGAGATTACTTGAATCACCTCTCTTCCATTTTTTTGGTATAGCCTGGAAGAAGGGTTGGGAATGTCATGTCCCCTTTTTTAGTGGACATCGTCAGAGTTGATGGTTAGCCTATTATGCGACCCTCGTAGGCTGATAGGATGGATGGATGGATAGAGGGTCTGGATGGAGCTTGGCTTGGCTTCAATTAGCAGAATTTCTACAGTTGGCTTTCATTCGGGGTCTTTCGGACATTTAGGGATATTTGACATGCAGTGGAGCACCCTTATTCCGGTATGGTCATGTGCAGAATCACTCCCTGATTCACCAACTTCAGTCGGTTCTATGATCGGACATATATTGAAGGAGATATTAATATTTGATTGATTTAATCAAATATTAATTATTTGGCCTATTTTTTAATTAAGAAACCCTAATTCTAATTTAAGAAAGGGTATAAGGGTTTCTCATGAGAGAGAGTTGGAATTATTTTATGAGATTATGATTATTGATTTTTGCTAAGAATTCCTCTGAGAAGACTGAGCCAAGGGTTCCAGGATTTCATTTGCATTGGAGAACGTCCACTCTTCAGTGTGTGCGATTCAGAGGTTGTGAGATATCAGCTGATTTATTGCCAGGTTGAGAGATAACTTCACACAGAAGTTATCACAAGTATTTACAGAGATTTATTTTATTAGGTTTTTGATTCAGGGTTTTGATTCAGATATTGCACAGATAAAGATCTTCTGTATTAGAACTATATATCTTGAGATCAGGGGTCCAACAAACAGGGTGTGCTATATTGGCGGCCGTACGAAGTCCATACAGATCCGTGCAAATCCGTACCGTTTTGCAGCAGGCTGGAAAGCGCCGCGAGAAGTGTAGAGACCGACGACGGCAGTATTAGCTACCGACGACAGCAGCATTAGCTACCGACCGCGGTAGTATTACCGACGACGGTGACTGTGTATTTGAAACAGCAACTAGATTGCAGCGGTATCAGTCGTCCCAGATCTAGGGTTTATTTTCAGAATAATCAGGTTTTTGAACAATACTTTATATTATTTTATATGCATGACAGAGGACATCTATTGTAATCATTTGAGCGAATAAATAAAAGATTATACTATGATTTATTTATCTATTTGGAGATATTTTGCACGAATAAAGATAAGCAATTCAATAATATTCAGTTTTAGATTTCAAGGGAAACAGGGGATATTACAGTGGTATCAGAGCTTTTGTCTTTCTACAGTCCCTATTGGTTGGGGATATTACAGTGGTATCAGAGCTAAATCCTGCCATCCTGAGGGTTTATAGATCTTATGCAGCCACAAGAGTTGGGACCACACAGGTATAAAACACGCAGTAGAGCCTTGCTTGAAGGTACCCAGGTGGTAGATCAGCCACCGATCATCATGAGTGACAGACGTGAGGGTAGCCCACACTGGGGCCACAGGGATAATGATGATCAGGACACCAGAGAAGTCTACCGTGAGATGACACAGGGACTACAGGTACTCACTATTATGGTAAAGAGGATGAACACACCTGTTCGACAGAATGGGGAGCAAGGAGATAACAAGAGTGCTACTGTTAATCGGAGACCACAGCTGACCCATTCCAGGACGACTGATAGCCTTACATGGCCTACGTTTGTTAAGAATGATTCAAAGGCCAACCCAACAACACCACCTTTGGATTGAGAAGCTCTTAACGATATACGTAGGAAAAAGCTTTGCTTCTACTGCAAAGGTCCATATGATGCCAATCACGATTGTCCTTTGAGACCTAAGGGCAAGGCAAATCGTGTGATGTGGGCGTATTATGAGGACTCGGAATTAGAAGATTTCGAACAACAGGTAAGTTCTGAGGAGTCAGAGGCAGAGGCTTCAAAGCCTAAAGTAGAGGCAATGAAGGTGGCTCACCAGGATTCTGAGAGACATGTGGATGAGCTTAGTCATGGGGATTTGGACTCTCAGTTAGTTGCAGAGGACGAGGGAGCTGGAGATTGTGATGATGAGATAGTTTCAGCAGCAGCTTCTTCAGAGTTAGATGAGGATGAGTCCGATGCTGGCATTCAGAGTGTGGAGGTATACTCAGAGGTTAGTACATTGAGTGTTGTTGGTGAGTACGTTCCTACAGTTGTAGCTGAGGAACATGTTGTTGGCGCTGACACACATGTTCAGGATTTGGGAGTACCTTGTCCTGATGAGTTTGGGATACCAGTGGAGTCGAGTCTCTAGATTGATTCTTCTCACACAGATGACAGTGTGGTACAGTTGGTTGTGCCACCTTTACAGAGGGATCAGTTGTGGTGTGCGGGGGAGTATGTTGATGCTTCCGTGTATAATTTTTATTGCACTGAATCATTCATGGAGTATTTGCTGGATAGTGCAGGTGTTCATCTGGACTCGCATAAGGTGACGGAGGGTTTTCTCATCCGAGGTACTAGTGCTATTAGCAAATTGGGTGGGGAGGTTATAGTGATCCTTTCTACTATGCTACCTCACAGGGATTTTGAGGTGGGGTTTGTTGAGCAGATTGCACAGGGTCCTATCCAGCCTACAGCCACTTGGAGTCATAGATTGGAGCCATCTGTTGATTCCCAGTTCAGTGATGGTGAGCCAGTAGCGGAGTTTGGGGGTTCCTATAGGGATTATACGGTGGGGTATGCTCATTATTCTTCTTTTGATCTAGAGATAGGAGATTTGATTTCACACAGGTGTAGATCGGCTCCAGTTTCTTACCATCCATTATGGGATGGATTGGCACCATCTTTTGTAGATGGAATTGGTAGTAGCAAGTTACACAGACTGCAGTATCGACACATCCAAGGAGTTGTGATTTTAGAGATTGGTTGAGTTGCATTCCCAGTTTGATTGTGGATTCCTCTTGGTTATATTTCAGAGGATATGGCAGGAGCTTGCATTGATTGTCATCAGTATAGATCATGACTATATTTGGGATCCAGGAGGATTGAGTGGTTTGTTGTTCAGAGATTGCTTGAGGGCAAGCAATTTCAGGAGGGGCAGATTGTCATGTCTCTTTTTTTAGTGGACATCGTCAGAGTTGATGGTTAGCCTATTATGCGACCCTCGTAGGCTGATAGGATAGATAGAGGGTCTGGATGGAGCTTGGCTTGGCTTCAATTAGCAGAATTTCTATAGTTGGCTTTCATTCGGGGTCTTTCGGACATGTTTGCCTGAGCTCCTATTATTTAGGGATATTTGACATGCAGTGGAGCACCCTTATTTTGGTATGGTCATGTGCAGAATCACTCCCTGATTCACCAGCTTCAGTCGGTTCGAGGATCAGACATATATTGAGGGAGATATTAATATTTGATTGATTTAATCAAATATTAATTATTTGGCTTATTTTTTAATTAAGAAACCCTAATTCTAATTTAAGAAACCCTAATTAGGGCAAGCACATCTTTTTGAGGGTATAAGGGTTTCTCATGAGAGAGAGTTGGAATTATTTTATGAGATTATGATTATTGATTTTTGCTAAGAATTCTTCTGAGAAGACTGAGCCAAGGGTTCTAGGATTCCATTTGCATTGGAGAACGTCCACTCTTCAGTGTGTGCGATTCAGAGGCTGTGAGATATCAACTAATTTATTGCCAGGTTGAGAGATAACTTCACATAGAAGTTATCACAGGTATTTACAGAGATTTATTTTATTAGGTTTTTGATTCAGGGTTTTGATTCAAATATTGCACAGATAAAGATCTTCTGTATTAGAACTATATATCTTGAGATCAGGGGTCCAGCAAATAGGGTGTGCTATATAGGCGGCCGTACGAAGTCTGTACAGATCCGTGCAAATCTGTACCGTTCTGCAGCAGGCTGGAAAGCGCCGCGAGAAGTGTAGAGATCGACGACGGCAGTATTAGCTACCGACGACGGCAGTATTAGCTACCGACCGCGGTAGTATTATCGACGACGGCAGCATTAGCTACCGACCGCGGTAGTATTATCGACGACGGTGACTGTGTATTTGAAACAACCAGATTGCAGCCGTATCAGCCGTCTCAGATCTAGGGTTTATTTTCAGAATAATCAGGGTTTTGAACAATACTTTATTATTTTATATGCATGACAGAGGACATTTATTGTAATCATCTGAGCGAATAAATAAAAGATTATACTGTGATTTATTTATCTATTTGGAGATATTTTGCACGAATAAAGATAAGCAATTCAATAATATTCAGTTTCAAATTTTAAAGGAAACATGAGATATTACAGTGGTATCAGAGCTTTTGTCTTTCTACAGTCCCTATTGGTTGGGGATATTACAGGGAACCACCATTGACTGAGTGTATAGGGATAAAATTCATAGTAAATTAGAGATTTCACTTATATGTTTGTCTTTGTCAATGTTTATTATTCTCTCAAACAAGTTTTAAGTATGTAAATATGCAATTGATCTTTCAAAATGAGAAGTCGTTCTAAAATTTGCATGAAAATACCAAAGTAACTTTCAACAATTTGATAAATTTACTAAACCCAAATAATTTTTTTCATTCAGTCATAATACATACCTTATTTTTGAGATCCAAATGCATTATGAACAAGTCCATGAATACCTTTGGGCATGGGTAACAACCCTTAGGAAGAAAGTTTGGACAATGTGTTTGCAAGGGGTTTGAATGACCTTATTTACTAACCTAAGAAAACAAGAAATTTAATATAAGAAAACATAAAATCTTATCTACTCCTACTAAGAACTCACAGTCGTTTCGAGATGCTCCTAGTTGGAGCAGTCATGAAATAATGTTTAAAAAACTGTCCATTAACCGGAAAAGTCAAATTATTATCTTGGAGATCTGTCAAACGAAAGACATTGTTACCCAAAATTTCTGAGCTCTAATATGGACTAATCCATAATGGAGTGAATTTGTCATGTTGTCTATTTTTTCATGTGCTTTATCCCATAAGAGAACTAAATCTGAAATTATGAAAACTTTGATATTCGATCTTTTGTCAAACCATTTTTTGACAATGTCATGATGCTTGTTAAAATTATGTAAAGTTTTTGTTCATGCATCTTCCATCTGAAATGTCTAGTAATCTGGTTGGAATTTTGCCATCATCTTCTAGATACTCTTACATAAACTGATACGTTGGCAACTTAAGAATAATGGAGGAAATATTTTGTTGTCCTTACATTAACAGAAAGGGTGAAGCTTTTAGACCCTACTTATGTCTAGTTCTATTTGTCCATAATGCATATTCAGCAGTAGGTGCCATTCTCTTGGTTTATTTTCTGTTGTTATCTTTATGATGTTGATCAAATTCTTGTTGGTAGATTCAACAACTCCATTTCCTTGAAGATATTAATTTGAAGAGAACTTAATAGTAATCTGGTTAGAATATTTTCTTCGAGGAATTTCATCACATCTTGTGCTTTGGAATTCTTTGTAGCAACAACTTCGGTTCATCTTGTGCAGTAGTTTGTAGCTGTATGTATTTGTGTCCAGCTGAAGAATTGAGGTTAATAACTCCTATAAGGTCTAGACCCCATTGTGCAAAAGAGAGTCCTTCAATTATTGGTTGTAATTGAACTGTTGATCATCATCAAATACTTGAAAGTTGTCAACATTATTAGGGACTGAAAGACATGGCACCAACTCTATAGAAAATTTATGTATTTTGATTAATTGAAGTGGGGCCAAATTTGTTGCAAAGGCAGTGAGGGAATCGTCTATTTGGTTTCGCTTTCTTGGGATTGATTTTATATTGAAAGCTTCAAATAATTCAATCAGGTCCCAAGCTCTGTGCTTATATTTTTTTAGATATGACAACTTGCACTGATATTGACTCCTTACTTGGTTAACGAATAACTCTGAATCTCTAAGCATTGGCAGCGGCTTGACATTATGTTTCAATGCGAATTGGAGGCCTAGGATCAAGGCTTCATATTTTGTTTGATTGTTAGTGCATGGGAATTGTAATATGAAAGCAACAAGGTATTGCCTCCCATTAGGATCGATCAAAGTTATACCTATGTCTGAACCTTGTTTGAATCGAGCACCATCAAAGTATAAGGTCCACAATTGTGAAGGACATTTGAATTCTCATTCATTATTCTCAGGTTTAGTTGTGAAGGTATAAATCCCTACGTGTGATGAAGCAAAATTAATTCTTTCATTTTTAGCAATGTATTCTATGATTGCATATTTCATTTTTGGTTCTCTATCAACTTTAATTTGTTTGGCTACTCCTTTCCAAGGCAGTCACGTGTGAAAAGTCTGTTGCCATATATCCATTCAATGTATTTGCCCAGTTACAAGTTAGGAGTAGGCGATAAGCCTCAAGAATGTCAACTACAAGATTGTCAATGTACAACTGGACATGTGGTTTAGAAGCAAGCTGCATGTGGACATTCAATAATTCCCCAACAACTATGACTATGCACTTTTCTAGTTGTAGGACCACCCTTTTGTATTTATTTGGAGTCAACCCTAACTTCTTAGATATTCCAGTGGGCATTACATTGGTTGAAGCTCCTGAGTCAACTAAGTAGTTATGCACATTTTTCTCAAAATTTTTAACAGTCAACAGGAAAGGTGGGACCTCAAGTTTATCTTTATAGACAACCATATTTGTATGTGCAACTTATGATCTGTCAGTAGATGGCTTGCTAGTCAAAGCCTTGAGCAAAAATTATTTTTGTTTTGTAATCTAAGCCAACTCATGAACGGTAATGTTTGCCTTGATTTTATTTTTGTACTTAACTATGTTATACCCACTCTTATTATGTGGATGAACTTATTGACCTTTTCCTTTAGGAGGGGGTGGATTATTATTAACATTTGGATCAAGAGTGACTGCGTTGTTGTTTGGAGGTGTGGAAGTCGTGACAGACTGTTGATTCTTATTTCTCAGATTGTAATTATTTCTTTGGAATTGCTGAAAAACATGAATCTCATTTGTGTTGTCTTTTGATTCATTCTCATCTTCAATTGGGAATAGGAAGTCATGTATCAAACATTATTGTAGCGCTAGAGGTAGCAGGGGCACCAGATGTGGATAGATCACGCTGATTTAGGACAATGTCATATCTTTCCATCTCTTTCTAAAATATTTCAAAGGCAGAACATAATTCTATGAAATCTAATTCACCATGTTGTGCGGTATTATGGACTCTACATCAGTTGAGTGGCGTTGCCTCGCAAATGTTCATCTCAGACAATTTGTTGGGCTATGGATTTGAATTATTGCCTAACCTGTTGAATGGTCTATTATATCTCTGGAATGTAAAATTCCTATTGACTGTACCCCCTACAATGTTCATTAAGCTTTTTTGCATGCCCAGAAACTCATTGCTAAGTTTTTGCACCATGCATTGAATGATATCCAATTCAACTTTGGTGGAATAAGAGGTTGTATAGAAGCATTAACTAAGATTAAAGCTTGATTATGATTTTGTTGATTAGACACGTGTGAGATTGTTTAGAAAACTTAGATTCTAATTTGGTGTAGCATGTGCTAGAGTTAGCGAGGTGAAGGCTTGGTGATGATTGGTGGCCATGACATTCTGATTGGTGTTTAGAATGGGATTTAAGGTCGGGAAATTTGGATTGATGTTAGGTATGTCTAGGGCTTGTAACTGAGGATTCAATTGTCGATCGATATTGATGGCTTCAACATAAGCTTTTGATAAGTTATTGATATTTTGAGCTCTGTGTAAGAATACTACATTCATAGAATCCAAGTCAATTTTATACATTTCGAGAGCTAAAGCAACAAGTCTGTATGCATTATCTAAATAGTTGTACATCTTTTGAAACCTCGTGTTGAAAGCTTTAATCGGTTCATTGGGTTCCCTCTTCCTACTAGCAAAATGATGGTATACCACACTAGGGTTGGTAACCTGCCCGAATTAATGTTTCATGGCATAGGTTCCATGACGTAATTGAATTCTTTGGGAGATTAAGGAACCATTCATAAGAAGCATCTTGTAGGGTGAACGAGAATAGTCTGCATGTAACGTCCTCATGAATTACATTTAGCAATCCTAGAAAAGTCTTAAAAGGCTTTCATATGTTCCTCTGCAGTTTGTCCCCCAAAAGGAGAGAATGAAGGAAGAAACTTCTATGGATTCCTAAGTAAATCATGGATTGCACCAGCTACAACGATGGCAGAACCAGCTAACTAGGCCATTGTAAAACATTGAAGTTGGTTCCCTTGGGTTGGTGAATTTGGTTGAGTGACAGCTCTCCTAGGGACACCTCTATTTGATCTACGTCTTCTACAAACTTGTAAAGGTGATAGTAATTGCAGACCAGAATCAGAATTAGACCTTGTTAATCTTACTGGCGGATCTAGTGTACACAACTCAAATGAATTTTAAAACAATTTGGAGAATCAAGCCCTTTTAGTGCTAGATAAAACCTATTGATGTGGGTTTATGTACACCAAAGATTCTTATGGGAAGGTCCCTAACATTTTAGAATCGGTGAAAAATTCACTTCAAGGCATGAGTTACGAGGCTTGGTTTTATAAATAACCACGTGGTGGAATAGTGGTGAGCGAAGTGGTTATTAACCTCAGAAGGTTCAAATATGACGGGAGTCTAATTCTAAATCTAAAATCTACCCGAGATGGATGTGGATTTAAGCTAAGGTGAACATATTCAAAAAAAGTTAAAAAGAGGGAAGGGTAAGACAAAAAAGAAGGGGTTATAGGATCCAATTGGAGATCAAACTGTTGTCAACCGGAGTTGCGCCCTGAATCGAAGACGTGCGTGAAATGGCCAGTCCTCTATCTGGCTGAAACAATGGGATCTTCTCATGAGGGTGGGTGCCTCAATGGTGAGAAGAACCTCTAGAGAAGGCTGGTTTTTGTATGATGTATCAATGAGGATCTCTACTCTATGCTGTGAACTACCATGGAAAAGGGAGAAGGAAACTTTAAGGAGAAATCCTACCTAAAAAGGGTGATACACCAGAAGATTGATCCACTCAACTTGGAACTTTGAACACTGAACAAACAAGGGAAAAGGAAGACCTTCAATTTCAATCAATCACTTATGCATAAATATTTCATGAAGAGGTTTGATCCAATGACCAAAACATGAGGGAAAACGATGGAGAGAGGTATGAGACAAGACACTTTGCAGCCACCTAACATCCATTTACAGCTTCAACAAAAGATGTAAAGAACACTTAACATGACCTGCATAAGGACAATCTAGCAACTAGGTATGAATCAAAATTTGGGAAGGGAGAGAAATCTACCACTTATGCAAATTGCTGAATGAATATACACTATGCCAATAGTTGAAATTTGAAAGTACAGTGCTTCTATTGATTGAAAAGGTTACACAACTCACCAATGGCAGAGTTTGGTCTAGCCAAGAGAGGGATGGATAATTTTTAATCAAGGCTGAAAACCATTTTATAGAGAATTACAAAAGCCAAAGATTGGCGTTGAAAAATTGAAGAGACGGATTTACTTAGGTTAACTCAAGGCTGACTTGGCTTTTCAATAAGATATGTTTTTTTTTTTGTCTTTGCATGAAGCTTCTTGTGCTTGAGGAAGTGAACTTGTCTTTGTTCTGAACTTCCCACCTCTTTTTGCATGGAAATCCATGCCAATGTCAATTTTAGAACTCTACGTGAGCTGCTTGATGCCGAGTTGGAACGTTGAAACGCTGAGTTGGCCGTTTGATAAGTTGAGTTGGACGAAGAGATTATTTTCCTTCGCATGGAAAGCTCTTAGTGGATGCGGCGTTTAACAATTAGTTAACTCTAAATCTAGAACAGTCAACTTGACACTCGAATTTGGAACTTCGGTTGAAGCCGAGTTGGACCCTCGGATGCGTGAGTTGAATCGGAGATGAGCAGGGCTTCAATAACCAGTCAACTGAGACTTTGAATGGTTGATCGAAAATAGCCCTTGCTTGCATGTATTTTATCCTATTCTGGTCTCCCTGTTCATGTCTATTTCTGGCGGGATTCTGTACTTTGATGTATTAGTCTATATTTCCTCCGTTTGCCCTTTTTTCAACTTCCCATCGCTTAATCTGAGGTCAACTTCATGTGGTTTAATTCTTTCAGAATTCTAGTTTTACCTTTGATTTCCTTTGGCTTTATGCATGGCAATTTTGCCGAATCTATTACGGACTTTTGTTTTGCCCTATGGCTTCATTTCTCTCGGCTTTATCTTCCAAAGAATTCCTTCGGACTTTTTTCCAAAGGAATACTTCTGGCATTTCCTTTGGCTCGAGCTTTTATTTTGCGGGTTTTATCTTTGGTTCAGAGATCCGAATTTCTTCGGACTTTTTGTCCAAAGGAATTCCTTTGGACAAAAATCCCGAAGGAATTAATCCTTTTTCCTTTGCCTTTGCTCTTTGTTGAGAATGGACTTTGCCCTGTCAGCTTTTTTGCACGGGCCTTCAGTGTGTACTTTTTCGAATTTCTTCGGACTTTTTGTCCGAAGGAATTCCTTCGGACAAAAGTCGGAAGATATTCCTTAGTCTTTGCTGTCGGCTTTGTCTTGTAATCTCTGAATTTTTTCGGACTTTTTGTCCGAAGGAATTCCTTTGGACAAAAAGTCCGAAGATATTCCTCTTTTTGAACTCTGACTGCCTTCGAAATGTCCTTCGAGAAAGTTGCAGTGGTCTTGTCACCGACCAAGTGCCCTCCGCAAGGGCTTCTGTCCCTCATCTGTGCTCCTTTCGAAAAAATTGTAGGGTACCCAGGGTTTTTGTAGGGCACCTGAGTTTGACGTGTACCTTCTCGAAGGGTAGGTGCCCTTCGAGATTGTTGAAAATGACCTTTCCGAAGGGTACCTTGCCCTTTGGGTTTCTTGAAAATGACCCTTTCGAATTAATCCTTGGCTTTTCCTTGCTTTTTTGTGCGGACCTTTGGATTCTCCGAAGTATTCCTTCGGACAAAAAGTCCGAAGGAATTACTTCCTTTGTCTTAGGCTCTTTCCTTTGTTGATTTGTTATTTCCATGGCTTAGCCTTCTTTGATGAACCATTCCTTTAGACAAAAGTCCGAAGGAACTCATCTTTTTGTAGCAAAGGCCCTTACCAAAGAAAAAAAACAATGTGTTATTTATTCCTTGGCTAGAGACATGAATTTTCCGAATGGCGAGAGACAATCTGACTTGTGGAAGAATTGTCAACATTTATGGCGACTTAGTTGGTTCAGCATGCCTGCTACGCTTGAGAACTTAGACCATTTATAGATGCTATTTGAATACCCCAATGGTGAACCTGATTTCTGAATGAAAATCTCCTCTGATCATGGCTGAAATAAGGTCCTTCAAAATAAGAAGGGAAACACACGAAAGCAAAAAACTCAGAAGCAAATGTGCAAACAAGCACTTATTGGAACAAAACTGAAGCAAACTACTGTGCTTGAACAACACTTGGTGGAAAGTAGAAACAACTAAATACCCTAGCTAACCATGATAAAGCATGATACACTTGGATCAAATGGGAAATTCTTGAACTCACTCCTTCCAAGAGATGGTACAAGTTGCAAAGCGAGATGTTTATTAGTCACAACCTTTGATGAGGCATTTTCCTTGTCCACCAACTGTATTAACATCTTCTCGAATGAGTCATCAACAACAACCAAGACAAACTCATCAAGTACCCCTTGATTTTCTTCAGATTGCTTGTCATCTACCACCTTGTCAAGTGATATCTCATCTATGCATGGTTTTTGAGTGACCACATCCTTCTTATTGACTGCTGCAAGTTCATCCAGCTCTTCAAGGAGCTTTGAGTAGGCAACCCAATCTATATTGGGATCTTGAATAGGTGATTCTTGATCAAATTTCTCATAAACATGCTCTTCAATAGCCATCAGATCCATATAAAGCTATTCAATCTCTTGTAGAGATTCAAGGTACAGCTGCGAATCATCTTTTTGTTCCTCATTTTGATCTATTTGAACTGAATCAACTGTAACGCTATTTGGATCTTTCTCATTAGGAAATCCCTGTAACTCATTTATAACTTCAATTTGTATCAGCTCCTCTTGAAGTTCCTCTACATCAAGATCAGTCTTCCCACTCTCAGCTATAATTGGATGCTCAATGACAACCTCAAGTATTAATAGGAAATTCTTCCTCAAACCCTCCTGAAGCATTCTCTACACACTCTATAAGAACTTGTCCTGTAGCTGCAACCTCTTTCTCAATACTCCAAAGAACAGGATCCACGTGAGGAAGGGGAATGGCGGGAGGGTGATAAATTTCATTTGTTTGAGAGGTAAAATGAATCATGGGAGGTTGATCATGATCAGATTTTAGAATCTTGAGGGAAAATGAATTATCTAGGGAGTTTTGGAGAGGAGGGAAAGAGAAACTCTTAAAGACGTCTGTATTTTATTCTTTCCACTTGGCCATTACCTCATCAAAGTCTAGAACCTACTTGTCTTCCTAGACAACCTGAGCTTGAGGGATGATTGGTGAGGAAATGGGACTATAGGAAAGTTTAGTCTCATGAATAGTCAGTTGAATAGGCTCTTGAATATGCTCTTGAATAGGCTCTTGACTCCAACTAGGAAGCTCCCTTGGCACACACTGGGCATGGTTAAGAACTTCATGAGAATAAAAAACATAATAGCCCTTTGTAGACGATTGGTTTAACTCGATTTTCTGCCTTTCCCAAGAATCCATCTATTCCAATACAAAAATACATAGTCCATTTGTCTCTTCTGGATCATTGGACACATTTCAAAATAGACCATTCACTTCTTCATACTGAGAGTTAGAACAAACCTTTCTTGCATATGCTAGTATTCTGAGCTTTATTTCATTCATTTTTTCTTGAAGGCAATACTGCTCATATGCAACATCATAGCCATATGGGAAAGATGAAATCCGGTCCTGAGATTGATATGGCTTACAAGGAAGGTAAGATTCATGCTCATGATAAGGCTGATTATGAGAAACTTGATAAGGCTCAACATAGCTTTGATAGTACTCTTGATAAGACTGATTAAGCTCATAAAGAGGCTCATAGGTATTATGACCAGGCTGGTATGATCCATCATTAGGCTGATAAGGAAACATAACATAGGAATTCTCTTCATATATAGTCATAAAAATTCATTCACGATAATGCAATAAAAATAGACTGACATGGAAACTGCGCTGAACTATTAGAAGCAATTGCTTGAGCTTGGAATCATCAAATACTTCTTGAAGAACACTACTACAACTGCAATTTCATCAAGACCGGCTAAAATAGGTCCCACCAGGCATGCCAAAAACTGTTGTCAACCTGGAGCTGCGCCCTGAATCGAAGACGTGCGTGAAATGGCCAGTCCTCTTTCTGGCTAAAACAATGGGATCTTCTCATGAGGGTGGGTGCCTCAATGGTGAGAAGAACCTCCAGAGAAGGCTGGTTCCTGTATGATGTATCAATGAGGATCTCTACTCTATGCTGCAAACTACCATGGAAAAGGGAGAAGGAAACTTTAAGGGGAAATCCTACCTAAAAAGGGTGATACACCGGAGGATTGATCCACTCAACTTGGAACCTTGAACATTGAACAAACAAGGGAAAAGGAAAACCTTCGATTTCAATCAATCACTTATGCATAAATATTTCATGAAGAGGTTCGATCTAATGACCAAAACATGAGGGAAAATGATGGAGAGAGGTTTGATACAAGACACTTTGCAGCCACCTAACATCCACTTACAGCTTCAGCAAAAGACGTAAAGAACACTTAACATGACCTGCATAAGGATAATCTAGCAACTAGGTATGAATCAGGATTTGGGAAGGGAGAGAAATCTACCACTTATGCAAATTGCTGAATGAATATACACTATGCCAACACTTGAAATTTGAAAGTACAGTCCTTCTATTGATTGAAAAGGTTACACAATTCACCAATGGCAGAGTCTAGTCTAGCCAAGAGAGGGATGAATAATTTTTAATCAAGGCTGAAAGCCATTTTATAGAGAATTACAAAAGCCAAAGATTGGCGTTGAAAAATTGAATAGACGGATTTATTTAGGTTAACTCAAGGCTGACTTGGCCTTTCAATAAGATATGTTTTCTTTTTTGTCTTTGCATGAAGCTTCTTGCGCTTGAGGAAGTGAACTTGTCTTTGTTTTGAACCGCCCACCTCTCTTTGCATGGAAATCCACTCCAATGTCAATTTTAGAACTCTACGTGTGTTGCTTGATGCCGAGTTGGAACGTTGACAGGCTGAGTTGGCCGTTTGATAAGTTGAGTTGGATGAAGAGATTATTCTCCTTTGCATGGAAAGCTCCTAGTGGATGCGGCATTTAACAATTAGTTAACTCTAAATCTAGAACAATCAACTCGACATTTGAATTTGGAACTTAGGTTGAAGCCGAGTTGGACCCTCGAATGCGTGAGTTGAATCGGAGATGAGCAGGACTTCAATAACCAGTCAACTGAGACTTTGAACGGTTGATCGAAAATAGCCCTTGCTTGCATGTATTTTATCCTATTCTGGTCTCCCTGTTCATGTCTATTTTTGGCAGGATTATGTATTTTGATGTATTAGTCTATATTTCCTCCGTTTGCCCTTTTTTCAACTTCCCGTCGCTTAATTTGAGGTCAACTTCCCGTGGTTTAATTCTTTCGGAATTCTGGTATTACCTTTGATTTCCTTCGGCTTTATGCTTGGCAATTTTGCCGAATCTATTCTTGCGGACTTTTGTTTTGCCCTATGGCTTCATTTCTCTCGGCTTTATCTTTTGAAGAATTCCTTCAGACTTTTTTTCGAAGGAATACTTTTGGCATTTCCTTTGACTCGGGCTTTTATTCTGCGGGTTTTATCTTTGGTTCAGAAATTCAAATTTCTTCGTACTTTTTGTCCGAAGGAATTCCTTCGGACAAAAAGCCCGAAGGAATTAATCCTTTTTTCCTTTGCCTTCGTTTTTTGTTGAGAATGGACTTTGCCTTGTTGGCTTTTTTGCATGGGCCTTCGGTGTGTACTTTTTCGAATTTCTTCGGACTTTTTGTCCGAAGGAATTCCTTCAGACAAAAGTCCGAAGATATTCCTTGGTCTTTGCTGTCGGCTTTGTCGTCCTTGTAATCTCTGAATTTTTTTGGACTTTTTGTTCAAAAGAATTCCTTCAGACAAAAACTCCGAAGATATACCTTCTCTTTTTGAACTCCCACTGCCTTCGAAATGTCCTTCGAGAAAGTTGTAGTGGTCCTGTCACCGACCAAGTGCCCTTTGCAAGGGCTTCTGTCCCTCATATGTGCTCTTTTCGAAAAAATTGTAGGGTACCCGGGCTTTTTGTAGGGCACCCGGGTATGACGTGTACCTTTTCGAAGGGTAGGTGCCCTTTGAGATTGTTGAAAATGACCTTTCCGAAGGGTACCTTGCCCTTTGGGTTTCTTGAAAATGACCCTTCCGAATTAATCCTTGGCTTTTCCTTGCTTTTTTGTGCGGACTTTTGGATTCTTCTAAGTATTCCTTCGGACAAAAAGTCCGAAGGAATTACTTCCTTTGTCTTAGGCTCTTTCCTTTGTTGATTTGTTATTTCCATGGCTTAGCCTTCTTTGATGAACCATTCCTGCGGACAAAAGTCCGAAGGAATTCATCTTTTTGTAGCAAAGGCCCTTATCAAAGAAAAAACAATGTACTCTTTCTTCCTTGGCTAGAGACGTGAATTTTCCGAATGGCGAGCGACAATCTGACTTGTGGAAGAATTGTCAACACAAACCCTTCCAAGTTAACCTACTATGCTAGGCCAAGCACATGTCACAAACCAATGTCTGTTGTAGATTAGATGAAAGCACAAAACGCAGACAAACACACGGAAGAGTATAAGGAAATAATTGTAGAAAGATTCACTGATCACAGTAAAATATATTGTCAATATTGAATTGCTAAGCATAATCAAATCATTAACAAATTGTAAGTATGATTTATAACCAAAGAACTTGACAAGACTAACAAAATGTTCAATCCTATTCTTACAGATTTATCAACCTAATGGAAATATCCAATGAAACATAGAAGATTTGGAAGACCACATTCATACAAACTCACAGAACAATCGTAGAAACTGTCTTTGCTTGATTTAATTGCTAAAATTCTTCTCCCTTTATAATAGATAAAAGACATGAATATATAGCTTTGTATGGGATTACCTCATCCTTAAAGCTGGTCCAAATTATCAAGTCTAAAATAAGATCAACTCTTAATCTAACAATGCAGATTCTACATGTTTTACAATGTCTATAAATAAGAATCTTAATTTAGTTCTATAGCTCATGTATATAAATAAGTTGGTCAAAAATAGACTCCAGTAGTCAATTCATTGGATATGAGTAGCACTGCTAGTTGAGATTGCACTCAAACTAGATTGAACTGTAATTGGAGTTGATCGACCATAAATAATAGGAGCATGGGATGTTGATGTAAAACCTGTTGCAGTCAACCCTTGCATCATTGTAGTGACTGAAGTTCTTGGGGGTACTACTCCAGTTGTCACTACAATTAGTCTTGGCTGAGCCTGCAAAGGAATTGTAAAAGGTGGGGTCACCATTACAGGCCCAATTGGAGTGTAGACTATGGTATACTTAGGAGAAGAAGACACAGTTGCCGAAACTCTTGCTCGTGAAGACGAAGCTCCCACCTGAGCAGCCAATTGTCCTTGCTCTTTTATCTTTTCATATTCAGTCATAGATGCTGCAAAGTCTAGTTCAATAGCTTCAAAGTTGATAACAGGAAGCTTAAACAAAATTGGCATCTTATTTATTAGTTTCTTGTGTAAGTATGTTGAGGCCCTAAAAGAGGTACTCAAGGCTTCTGACTATGCCACCTTGTCCCTGGCAAAAGTGATCAATTAAATCACTTGGTCACTGCTTCCGAAAATTGTGCACTCAACCTCTGTTTTGAAGCTATTAGCAGCCATCCGTAACAAGCTATCACAAAATGGTTTGGTTGCAATTTGCCCTAGTGGCGTGTATATGCCATTGATGCAGATATCTCCCAGAATTTGGATTGCTTTATGACCTTGGCTTGTCAATTGCTCAACCAACTCCTGCATCTCTTTATGTAATTCCATCAAATGACTTTTCTTGCTAGTCACATAATTTTGAGCTAAAGCAATATTTGGGCGCTGCATCAAATTGAGATGCTGGTATTGCTTTTGCATTAACGGCTTGTTGATAAAATGTAATTAGGTATCCAAGCTCTTCACGGATTCATTAAAAGTTTACCACATTGTTCCACTGTGGTTGTGATTTTGCCCTTGACTGTCAGAGCATACTATGTTATAGAGGGTTTTCGCTGAGCTATGCACATTGTCAACTATATCTTTTCGAGGTTATATTATGCCTTGTGCCTCCAGTCTCTTGGTAGTTTGTTGCAACGCACGAAACATTTTCTTTAAGACTCCTCCAATGGCATCTATCATAGAAATAGGGTCTTCATGGATCTCATCTTCATCCCCAGGTCTAGTTCTCCTTTTCTTTGTCAATGAAAAGAGTTCTTCTCTTACAAACTCAGTATGCTTTCCTCTAGTTATGACCATCCTCGTCTCACCCTTTTGAGTTTGTTTGAAGTATCGTCAAACTCTATGGTCAATTTGGGCTCCTTCGTGATCACCAAATCTTGTCTAGCTGACTGCTCTATTTGAATTTGTTGTATCCATGTGGGAGTCACTGGCAAGTGTTGAGGAGGGGTCTAAGAGGTGAGGGGTAAAGTGCTTCGTGGTGGAGGCATGAGGGTGGAAGGAGATGGAAAAGTTTGTGGAGGAGGCATGAGAATGGAGGGTGATGGAGGAGTGGAATGGGGAGGTGTAGGCATTGAAGGAACATGTGGAATGAGCAACCTCTCTTTGGAGATCTTAGTCTATGGAGGGTCCTGAAAATATATTTGGTGAGGTCAAGAGACTCCTAGACCAAGACAATTGTTGAATATGTTGAGAGACCCTGTGTTATAGACACAACCAGTTGGGTAAAGAGATGGGTTTGCAAGGGTTGTGTGGCAAAAATTGCTTGGGATATTAGATCCTCAAAATGTGGGTTGGTGACTGTGGTGTCTAAGTCAGGTGTGGGAGGAATTGGTTGTGTAATGGCAGCTTGGGTTATAATTTTCATAAATTGATCAATTAATGTATGTACAACAGTCATGGTATTAGTAATAGGACTAACATTGGTCAAAGAATCTAGAGTTGTAGTATGTGTCATACTAGTTGAATTTAGAGAAGCTGTGGCACTTGGAAGAACTGCTGCTGAAATAGGGGAAACAATTCCCTGTGTTAGACCATGCAGAGAAGCTACTTAAGTGACCATAGGTGGAATGATCATCGTAGTGCTAATTGTCATGCTTGTTGGGTTTGCCTCTTCGTCCACATAAAGATTTGATCCTTTTTTTCCACTTGTTCTTGTCCTGTACCTCGAAGGTGAGGAGGACTGGGACTTGAAGTCCCAAAAGTTCTCTGTAAAGGCACCTTCTGAAAGATATCTAATGTTGCTTCTACCTATGGGTTCCTCCCGTAGGTCACTTCAAAATCTCCTTCTGGGTCATTTAGAGGTTCCTCTATCTCCTCTTGTTGTGTGATAACAAGAGTTTGCAAGGAGGTAGGAAGAGACCTCACATAATTTACTACGGAAGGGGTGGTTGTCACCTGTAATGGAGGGGGAGAAGGGATATGACTTATTATTGGAGCATGAGGTGGCAATACTGTTGTAACTACTGGAGTGGATGTAACTGTGACCTTTGGTATTAGGGTTTCCCTTGTGTTCAGACCGTGTTGCGTCACTTCCTTTGGCTTTGGGACATTTTTAAGAATCCTTGCCCTCAACTGCTCATCAGTTTCTTCTTCTATTTCCTCCTCTACTTGAGGTTGCCCAGTTTGTTCAGAGCTCGTTTCCTCCTTGTTCTATCCTAATTTCATCTTATGTTGTTATAGATGAATCACATTGGATCATCTGAGCAATCCTCATAGACATCCGAGCCTTTCTCATTCTCACATAAACATCAAAATCATCCTCAGGATTGAGAAAAATTAAGTCATGTTCATACCCCTGATGGCCATAATCCTGCCTAAATTGCTGGTGGAACTTGTCTATTTGTTGCTTCATCACCTTCCTGGAATCCCAAAATCTGTATTCAACCAACCCAAACTTAAATGAACCCTTGTGTTTTGAAGTCTTGGCCGATTGCTCCCAGTTTTGGAATTGTTGCCTTCTAATGTTGAGGGGTGTCTTATGATATTTGGCCAATTGGGCATTCCTCAAATTGTCATCTACGTTGTTGGATAACTGATAGGTTATCTCTTGTTTGACCAATTTATCTGGTAGAAGTCTTGGTAACAAGAAGGGAGCGACCAATGTGCCCTGATGACAATATGGTCTAGATAGAATTAGTAGTCACCCAATGACTTGAGTGATCTCTTTATCTGATCATACAACCTAGGCATGGGTTGCCCATTTATAGCTCTATATACCATCGAGTAGAAGGTGTATGCTATTTTTTGCATATGATCCCTGAATTTGTGTATATGAAGATGGTCGAAGTCATCACAAATCCTTTTTGGCCTCTTTGTCTCGCCAGGAAGAATGTTTGCTGGGGTGATTGTCCCATAGATATCATCCACCCAATATGAAAGCATATAGAAGTTGGCATCTACTTGGTCATGCATACAGTCTCTATGGGTTTTCAAATTGAAGCTTATGATTTCCCCTAATGGGGGAATGCCCTTGCCTTCAAGAATTATGGACAACAACAAGACTCGAACCTCATCTACATAAGTGATAGACGAAGCTCCATGTAGTTTGTTTAATAAGGTCATAGCAATTCTAATGCCAAGCCTGAAGTGGGCAATAGGGACCTTCTTCTTCATGGCAAACTTATTAGGATTTTGGACCCATTCTAATAGGGTACTTTTAATGTTATCCTTGAATCAATGATTAATTGTTGTCTGATTATATGAGATGTTCAGTGGTGGCAATCGATAGAATTTTTGGAGTGCTAGGCCAACTACATATGCTACAGGTTGTGCACTATTGTTTTTATGAAAAATGTCTCTTGTGCAAGCGCCTATTGTATGCAAATTGAATACTAAGTCAACATAAGGGAATACCTATGGTTTCGTTGCTGCTTTGTGGAGTCTGATGACTCTGATTGCTAACAAGGCATCTAAGTACTCCGTTTGATCCAAGGACAAGTTGTCTTTGTCTTTGTAAGGATGAGCAACTTTGACCTCTGTGTAGATTGCCGAATAATGCTTGAATTCTTCGTGTAAAGTGGTTTTGTCGAATTCTGTTCTTTAAATTCTTGCTTGGTCCAAAGCAAAACATCAAAGGAGCTAGTTCTTGGGTCTCTGCTTCCATTGCTAAGTGATTCGAGCTTTGTGTTAAACTTTGAAATTTAGGGCTTTTAGTCCTCTGGAGCTCTGGATAGTAGTCTACAATTTAGCAATTGGCGAATGTAATTTGATTTTCCCTGGGAACATAACATATAGTCCATTTGCTTATTTTCTAAATTCATTGCTCGAATCCTCCATGCATGAGAATTAATTGCAATATAACGGTCGTTGTCATCCATCCATAAAATTTGAATTTGATTTTATGACATCAACTTTCGGGGGTTTACTTAACACTTGGCGCTTTGTCGTCGCCTTTAATTGCTTAGTCATCTATTTTGGATTTTGATATGCCTTGGCCCTTTTAGAGTTGTCGCTATATCGTCGATTCGTTGCATTTTGCTCGTTTATCCGTGGCTGACTATGTCACTATAAGAGGCATGGTGTCTTATTGCTTAGTTGCTTAATTCTTGCCTTTTGCCAAGTCTTTGCGTCTTGTCAATATATGGAGCAGCAAGATGAGGACACATGGCATGACACGTGGCTGTTGATTTGCTATAATTGCCACATGGCACAATCAGATTATGACATGTGGTAGCTGACTGTACAAAAGATGACATGTTGCACTCTGTTGTTGAATCGCTTGACCTATGTCTAGTCTTTTTGTCTATTGGCTTTTGTGCAGCGAGATGTTCACACGTGGCATGATCTCTCTTAGTCGGCTGGTCAGTTGTTTTATAACTTTAGCCCTCTGTCTCTAGGCCTATGATCGAACGAGATTGAGACACGTGGATCAATATCGCTTGCTTGGATGGTCGTTGGATCGTATGACTTGTGATTCCAGACTGGGGGCACTTTGCAGTGAGATGGAGATGTGTGGCCTGATCTTGCTTGATCGACTGGTTGCGGGATTTTAGAACTATTTAACTTGCCGGAGGCTTGCGATCAAACAAGATAGTGACACTTGGAACAATCTCATGCAATTGGCTGGTCGCATGGCTGTGAGACTTGTAACATTGAGCTGTCTTTTAGATGCAACGAAGCTGCGATGTGTGGCATGATCTCGTTCAGTCGGGATCCTTAAAATTTGATAGTTTGAATAGTCTTAGATAATCTATAACATTTCAGCGAATGAGTGACACTTGTTTGATAATATGCTGCGTTGTAAAGTGCAAAACCGACAAGCTTGGCAAGTAATGATTGGCTCGGTTAGTCGAATAGATCAGAAATAGAGATAAAAAACCGAATTAATATCCCGATTTGAAGCCATCATTCGTAAAATAAAAAGTGAGTAAAGGTATTTAGTTTAGCGTGAAATCGTTTTAGGGCCAATTCATGTCTCGATAGGGACCAAACATAGGATTTTTAGATCACATGGGTCTCTATGTTTTTTTTTGAAAATGGGGCGTGTTGGTCATAACATATACAATAATGATTTGACTCTGAGGCAGACAAAAGAAATAATAATAATTTTGTATAGAAATCTTGTAGATCGTTCTTGAATGCTATTCTTTATCAAAATATCTGGCTGTAAAAATGTCTCAAATATCCTCTCATGCTTAGAAGCTTTAGTGATCTCCTTCTCTGCAATCTCAATTTGTTGTGCCTTCTAAGTTTGTTCCTCCTGGAACATTGTTAGTAGGATTGGATGTAAAATGTTCTATGAGAATGATGCAACAATGTTGCTATGATGCACTTCTAGCTCTTGTCTCAACCTCTTTCTTCTCAAAGAGAATGCAATGAATACGCTGTAAACATGAGCTTCACTCAATGATTAAAATATGTATATGCACGATTCCAACAAATGCAATCCCTACAAAAGTAATAGAGAATAATTCACAATCGATGTTCAATTGACACAAATGGCATAAATATGCCAATCAAGCTTAAAAACCTCCACTTTTGAGAGGCTACATTAAATAAAAAATATGTAAGTGCCTCACCAAGCAACCTGTTTGGCGTGGTTTTATTTTTACAAGTAAATGACTTTTAGAGAGTTTGTGATTCCAATCTATTATAGATCTTTGAAGTTGTTTACCAACATCAACTCCTCTAAATAATAGATAGTCGGGGTTGATGGACATATTTTCCTAACAAGTACCGTCTTATCTCTACAAACATGTAATAGACTGCTTGGAAAATGCTGTATTCATCTCAGGTAGGAAAAAGAGGAAGGTGTGATGGATGGTATCGGGTCAAGGTTAGGGAGCCAAGGAGGATTCTTCGAGGCCAAGATACATCAGACAAAGTGTTCCAGTGACTAGGTGTTCTTATGTGGAAGAAGTGCATCAAGTGACGAAATCTTCCGATGTGGTAGCACTCTACGATGAGTGGATGCTAGTGATGTCCAATAATGGATGTGGACTTGAAGGGTGTCTTTGAAAATGATGTAGGTAATAAGCACTTGAAAAATGGTTCTTATTAGGGCATTAATGATGGGAGTTCCATCACTGAAAAAAATAAAAAAGGTGGTAATTAGTCATGGGACTTTTATTACTGGAAATGTTTTGGAGGCTAACAAAATGATTATGCTTCAAAAAGGAGGGATGGTAGAACCACTGGGGACAGATTGTCCCATTCGGAGTAGATAGGACACCATAGTAATGGTGTGTGGTCATTAAAAGTGCATCTCCAAACATTCAATGTTGGAGTAGGTGGTAGTAGTTATGGTGTGTGGCAGATGTCTTGAGATACTTCAAAGAATTCAAGGTTGGAGTTGGTCACCATTGTTATGGAAAGACACCATAGTTATGGTGTACAGTAGATGTTCCAGGAAACTTCAAGATTGGAGAATGTCATGGATTGGATGTTTAGAAGATCGGCACAAGCACATCCTTGAAGGCTATATCATGGTGTGATATGTTGTTTAGTCTTGGAATTACAATCAATTAGCTATATTGAGATTAGCTTCCTCAATATGATATACTTTGTTGTTGAGATTAGCTTCCTCAACAAACATATGAAGAACTCAATATTCAAGACAGGGCAACATATATTGCACATGGAAATCACAGCTAATTGAACCTAGTATTCAGCACCACTTCTTAATTTGCTTGGCATTTATAGCCGCTAGTTACTCTTGTACTCCGGTGACATGGAATGGCGACCATATGGACACTCGGCGATATTTGCTGCATTGGCAGCAAGGTTACACTCTGATTAAGTTCATGTCTGGACTTCATCATAATATTTAGAGCCCCATATTCTATACACGATCATATTATTGATTTAATGACTGAATCATTTAGATTGTATTGGATTTGGTCATTAAAAGGGGTGCGTGGGGTCGGGGGGTGTTAGATATATTAGGCATTATTCAATATTGTTAGAACATTGAGTATAGCATATTGCTAGCTTAGTATTAGCTTCTTGTTTTTTTAAGATTAGGCTATTCTAGGATTTGGTTATTCCCATGATATAATAAGGATCTCAAGATGTAAATTATTTGCTAGGTTATAAATACAGGCCATTGTAATGTAATAGATACAGCCCATGTTTTAATCTTATAGCAACAATCTTGTAATGATGTACTTCTAGCTTCGTTGTCTCAACCTCTTTCTTCTCAAAGAAATGCAATGAATACTTTGCAAATGTGAGCTTCAATCAGTGATTGAAATAATATGTATATGCATGATCCCTACAAATGCAAACCCTACAAAAAATAATTCACAATCTGTGTTCAAATCCCACAATGACATGTTCTATGTGCAGCAAGTTTAAAAACCTGTGCTTGAGAGAGGCTACAATAAATCAGAAAATTGTAAGTGCCTCACCAAGCACCCTGGTTTGGTGTTTTGTTGTGTATTTAAATTTACAAGTAAATGACATAAAATCAGAATGGAGCATTATTTGCGTGCACTCTGCTGTGAAAACAGCGAAGCCTGCATCTGCCAAAATAGTAGAAAACAAAAAAAAGTGGTTGATTAAAAATTCATGATAAAGGACTCGGAGCTCTAAATATCAAGAAAACAAAGGTCAACTATATCAATTTGCAAGAATAGTGTACGATTAACTGCAAACCTATTGCCATTCATCCTTTTGTATTGGAAGGCACCGTATGGAAACATTGTCCAATTGTAGATTCCCAACTGTTTGAAGTAAAGCAGTAAAGTTATGAGTTATAGAACTAGTTTGCTTTTTTTTCCTGGTTCAATAGGCTAAATGAACAAAGCGACTCAAACAAGTTAGTGAATATGTAATATGTGACCCAAATAAAAAATGGTGAATTTATGATGCAATATGTGCATCTTTGGCCGAGAGTCACTGAGATGCTGCAAGGGTCTGGTCATCATGATGTTTTCCTTTAGTATTGTGGGAATAGAATAGGTGCCTGCCATTACTGTTGCTCCTGTTGACTAGTTGTTCTTATGTGGTGTGTTCAAGTAACGATATGTTCCGATGTGGTAGCACTCTACGATGAGTGGATGCTAGTCATGTCCAATAATGGATGTGGACTTGAAGAGTGGCTTTGAAAATGGCATAGGTATAAGAACTTGAAAAAATGGTTCCTATCAGGTCATTAATGATGGGAGTTCCATCACTGAAAATAAACAATAGGTAATAAACACGTAAGTGGTACCTGTAAAGTAATTAGTCACGGGACTTCTATCACTGGAAATGTTTTGGAGGCTAACAAAATGATTATGCTTCAAAAAGGAGGGATGGTAGAACCACTGGGGACAGATTGTCCCATTCGGAGTAGATATGACACCATAGTAATGGTTTGTGGTCATTAAAGGTGTACCTCCAGACATTCGATGTTGGAGTTCATGATAGTATATATGGTGTGTGGCAGATGTCTTGAGATACGTCAAAGAATTCAAGGTTGGAGTTGGCCACCATTGTTATGGGAAGACACCATAGTTATAGTGTGCAGCAGATGTTCCAAGAAACTTCAAGATTGGAGAACGTGGGGGACTGGATGTTTAGAAGATCGACACAAGCATACCCTTGAAGGGTATATCATGTTTTGATATGTTGTTTAGACTTGGAATTACAATCGATTAGTTATATTGAGATTAGCTACCTCAACGTGATATACTCTGTTGTTGAGATTAGCTATCTCGACAAACATATGAAGAACTCAATATTCAAGACAGGGCAACATATATCCCACATGGAAATCACAGCTACTTGAACCCAGTATTCAGCACCACTTCTTAATTTACTTAGCACTTATTGCTGCCAGTTACCCATGTACTCCGGTGACATGGAATGGTGACCATAGGGTCACTTGGCGATATTTGCTGCATTGGCAACAGGGTTACACTTTGATTAAGTTCATGTCTGGACTTAATCATAAGCTCTAGAGCCCCATATTCTACACAAGATCATATTATTGATGTAATGACCAAATCATTTAGATTGTACTGGATTGGGTCATTAAAAGGGGTGTGTGGGGTATTAGATATAATAGACATTATTCAATATTGTTAGAATATTGAATATTGCATATTGTTAGCTTAGTATTAACTTCTTGTTAGTTTTTTAAGATTAGGCTATTCTAGCATTTGGTTATTACCGTGATATAAGAAAGATCTCATGATGTAAACTATTTGCTTGGTTATAAATACAGGCCATTGTAATGTAATAGATACAGCCCATGATTTAATCTTATAGCAACAATGTTGTTAGGATGCATGTCTAGCTTCGTTGTCTCAGCCTCTTTCTTCTCAAAGAGAATGCAATGAATACTCTGCAAATGCGAGCTTCAATCAGTGATCAAAATAATATGTATATGCATGATCCCTACAAATGCAAACCCTACAAAAAATATTCAGAATAATTTACAATCTGTGTTCAAATCCCACAAATGACATGTTCTATGTGCAGCAAGTTTAAAAACCTGTGCTTGAGAGAGGCTACAATAAATCAGAAAATTGTAAGTGCCTCACCAAGCACCCTGGTTTGGTGTTTTGTTGTGGATTTACATTTACAAGTAAATGACTTAAAATCAGAATGGAGCATTATTTGCGTGCACTCTGCTGTGAAAACAGTGAGGCCTGCATCTGCCAAAATAGTAGAAAACAGAAAAAAGTGTTTTGAATAAAAGTTCATGATAAAGGACTCGGAGCTCTAAATATCAAGAGAACAAAGGTTAGCTATATCAATTTTCAAAAATAGTGTACGATCAACTGCAAACCTATTGCCATTCAACCTTTTGTATTGGGTGGCACTGTATGGAAACATTGCCCAGTTGTAGATTCCGAACTGTTTGAAGTAAAGCAGTAAAGTTATGAGTTACAGAACTAGTTTGCTTTTTTTTCCTGGTTCAATAGGTTAAATGAACAGAGCGACTCAAACAAGTTAGTGAATATATAATGTGTGACCCAAATAACAAATTGGTCACTGAGATGCTGAAAAGGTCTGGTCATCATGATGTTTTCCTCTAGTATTGCGGGAATAGAGGTGACTGCCATTACCGTCCCTCCTGTTGATGCTTCAGCTTGATGCATTTGATTTCATGATCTACATCTTTATGCATGTGGGACTTCCAGGCCAGCAATCCATGAAGTCATTATTTTATTATAATTTATAACTTCATATTTCCTAAGCTAGCCTCCTTTGTTCTTTTGCATTTAATTGTACCTATATTTCGTCTTGTGTGCAAAGTAGATAGGACCAGTTGTATAGATGCTAATGAATGTTCAAAGCTGATATGTAATATTCCAAGCTAATTTGTGCATGTCATGACAGATATTCTCACCTGTCAATTGTAAACTTCGCTGATTCAGTCCCTCCACCTGCGGATATGTAGCATATGATGGTGGTTAGACCTGGAATGGATGCTCATGGTGGCGAAAATCACCAGCAAGGTTGTCCTGGTTATATGCGAAATCATGATCCAATGCTCATCTTTTTCAGTCTCAACTGCCTTAGTGGACTATGTGGCTTCAATGTCAATGCTGACATGAGCAAAGAGAAGTTCGGAATTGTCGGGAAGAAAATTGAGTTTGAATCACAAATAATCATCTTTCATCAATAATTTGGTAAAGTAAAATATCAAGATTTGGTGGCACTCGTCAAATGTAACAAGTGACCTATTCATCTAGTTTTGAATAGTTAAAAATTATGCATGGAGTGGAAACATGCAAGAGAAGTATTCCACGTAGTTGTATTTCTATTTTCTCATTGCATGCCATTACCTCTATAAATTGCTTAATTGTAACGTTTTTACTTGGTTTTATGCTGCTAAATGTTGACATTCTGTCATGTATTGCCCTTAAAAGTGTCATTTCTAAATGCAAATGTTAATGGTCTCTTTCGTATGATCAAAATCTCATTGGTTACTTTATTGTAAGGGATACGTGTTTAGAGTCCATTCAATTACCGACAGAAAGGCTTAATATTTTGTTCAATGCAGGTGATTCGTTTCCTTGTTTTTCCAATTTTACCTGCCAAGCTGGATTGACAAACCAATGCTTTATTTTTTACAATCTATCTTGTCAAATGTTGTTGAACACCTTTCAGCAACATTGTTGTGAAACTACGACATGGAACCTTCAAATTAGCTTTCCATGGCATTCAATGCTCTAATTGGTTCTAGATTATATATCTAGGACATGTCAAATCGACTCCACCTAGCTATATAAATATGAAATGGGATTCATCTGAGTACAAATGGATATTCTATTGTACAATTATAGATTTAACAATGGCAAGCCAAAAAAACCTAATTGCCAATATTATTGATTGTTGTTAAACATGCTAAAGTGAGCAATTGGATAGTATATTTTGATGGTATCCATCATGGAAACACAATTTTAAAAAATTCCAATCAAATTGTCAGTTATAAAGATTTAATAAATATGAAGTGTTTGCTGTTGCACTTCGTTACACAATTGGTAAAATAAAAAATGTGTGCCTCCTAATGTAATAACTCTATTTAACTCGAGGATTTCCTGGTTGTATAGATCCCACTGTAGGGTTTTAACTCACTTTTTAAAAAGTTTAAAACAATTATCATACTTCATTGCTGTAAGTGAAAAATGGTTTGTGCAGAAAAGGGAAAGAATGTTAAGCTTGCCTTCCCTACCTTTGCTCAAAGCATCGACAACAATTGTTGTTTGAGTTCTTTTGATTAAGTTTCAAGTGTTTTTGGAGGGTCCAAATACCCACCTAATTTTGATGCTTGACATTGTGATTAAGTTTCAAGTGTTTTTGGAGGTTCCAAATGCCTATCTAATTTTGATGCCTGATGTTGTTTTGCCCTGAGCTCTTGAGGGTTTCTTGTAATAGCTTGTGGATTTGGAAGCTTATAAAGTTCTTATATTCAATGAAAATATTATGTGCATCTAAACATCAAATAAACATATATTGGGGAAATGCAATCAAACACCACGTTTTTGGTTTGACCATTACCTTTAAGCAATAAATTTGTTTTTAGACGGTCATAAACATAGGTTTCTAAATCTCTGATTCATTTAATTTCAAAAAATGCATCAAGATTTTGATATTAAATGTATAGTAGTGGCAACTATACCTTGTACGATGGTTATGCATATAGACAAACCTATTTACATAACTAAAAATTTATTTGCTTTTGTGTGAAGAAGTTTGTTAGGTTGAATAATTCATCTCAACATAGTGATGACATCATAATGTGTTTTTGGTAATAAAAAGCATGAACATTGTGAAAGGAGACAACTTTAAACAATTATATGCTCAAGTTGCCACATAACAATGGCACCTTCATTTAAAAGAAAATTTAAATTTTAGATCTTATATATGAGTGTAAAAGATTATCTACCACATCAACTCAAATGCCATATCAACAAATTCAAATGGAATTATTATAAATAGTAACCTAGTTGCTCACACTACTTCCTTAATATATACAATTCTAATAGGCCAAAGTTGATTGAGGAGGCACTGGGATCCTCCACAAGAAATGATTTGAGGTATATTGTCTCCAATCACACTACTCAAATCTACAAAGAGAACATGTAGAAATTTCTTCAATATCTTGCTAAGCCAAACTTTCCAACTAGGAAGGAAAATGGTTGACATCTCAAGCTTGAAACCCCCCTTATGTGCCCCAAAGGTCTCATTCACCTTTGATGAAATTGAAAATAGGCTTTGGTTACTAAAGAAAAAGTTTTAATATATAGAATCATGGGGGCTTTTTCTGGCTCAAAAACACTCAAATCACGGGTCTAGGATGATTGTAACCTACTAGCTATGAAGATAATTTCATGATGCCAAAAGCGTATTTTATGGATTTTAAGGCTATCTTTTTATCCATGCAAGAGTGAGATCAAGCTTTTCAAAGAGCCTTTGGTTCATGAACAAACTAGGGATTTTCATGAAACACTTGTCTCCAACTTTTAACCCAACATAAGATTTTCCCATCACTATTCTAGTCTAGGTTCATTTAACTCTACTTTTCAATGAATATTGGTAGGAACATATCCTAAAGAAAATAGGATCAACCATTAGAGAATAGATCACAACATTTGATTTCACTAAAAATCCGAGAGTTCTCCACTACCATGATGCATGTGTGAGCGTGAATATTGACAAACCTCTACCAGATCCCTTGATATTGGATATGGGGGACATTGAATGGGAACAACCCATTGATTATGAAAATATCCCCTTTCGTTGCATATCATGTCATGAGCATGGCCATCTAGTTAGGGCGTGCCCTTTACTATCACAAGAACCCTCTCAGGAATCTACGTAGACACTAAAATTATAGGTAGAGAGAAAAGAACACATCAACCAAAAAAAACATAAAAACAACACCAAAATCAATAGAGGAATCAACATACAATGACAAAAGTAGGAAAAAAAAATAACAAAATGCTTATGCGATTAAAGACAATCTTCTACGATGTCTAAACTTTTCCACCAAAATCCCTTTGAAGTATTAGTGATTTTGGATGTAGATGATTTGGATTGTGTATAAAGCACCCCAGAGGCTTTAATCCCCAATGAGACCCCTGCAATCAATAAACAAAACAACAATCAATGGCTAATTGCAAGTCTCCTCTCTCTATTGATTTCACCGCCAAAGTGAATGATACCAAAACTTCCACAAGAAATAGAGAAAAAAATAATCATCATATTGTCAAAGATCCTTATAAATAGATATGGTCCCAACCAATCTCAATATTTGGTTAGACGAGAAGACTATAGACAAGAAGACTAACATCTTGTAGAAAAAAGGAAACCTTCATATGATAAAATTAAGAAAGAGGATGAGGCTACACAAATGATGGCCTAAGAAGCTTTGAGCCTTTGATCAACTCATAACAAAATGGCTTTTCTCTGTGGTATACACTGCCTTCACCAATAACTTCAAGATCATCCCATGCGCAGGTGGTCATACCACATTCCTCACTCCTCTTTTATGATGCCATACAACTCTAAAAATGTCAACACTATTTCATGTAGTGCTACAATGGCATTACTAGAAGACAAACTAATGATTAGTTAAGAAGTGGTCATTACCTAGGGGCTTCATCTTCCTCAAGTGTACATTAACACATTCTTTTATTCTTTGTATTAAGTTAGTGAAACACAAATATACTAGTATGTATACATCAAGCATCTGGTCTCCCAGATATTGTACAAAACTATTGCATAATACAATCTTGCAGCTACAGCTCTACTTTGGTGTCCCTTGTCTTCTTGTCTCTTTCCCTTGTCTTATTGCACTATGATATATCATGTGTCATTTGTAATTCAATATACATTTTTACAACCAATTCAATCCATTAAGTGTGGTGGTCTACTTGGTCCCTTGATGCAAACATGAATGAGGGGGCCAAGTTAGTGGTAGCCTTATTCCCTCTCTAGAACTTACACACACTCTCAAATGGATAAAAACACCCAAGCAGAGTACTCAGAATTGAAACTCTCAACACACTCTTTATTGAACTTAGCACATTGTTATAGAGATTTGGTTACACACACATACACTATCTCACTCACTTGCCTTCATAGGGTTATTACATTACATGATTAAGATCTAATCCCTCACACAGTCCCACATGGTCTTGATACATTTCTCTCTTTGCTCTCTTCTTGGAGAATCAAACTCCCAAATATCTCTCTACACTAAACTGGAGAAAACTCCCTTGCTAATTGACTCTCATTAGTGTTTGTCCTTACTAATTTGAATCTCCCATGACATTCTCTGACTATAAGAATGCCTCCACCTTCCTCAACATCTTGGAAACACTCAACAATGAACAATTCATTAATATGGGCCATTACTTTATTTTTACATTCTAGTGGGGAGATATTTCCACTTAATGCAGTGGCGATTATGAAACCACCCCTTAATGCATATTGGTGGTTAATGTAATCACCACTTAACCCTTGCAAAAGTGCCCCAATGGTTTCCTCACAATGTAAAGTCTACCAAAATTTTAAGGCCATATCTTTTGCATATAAATTCAAAATGAGATGTTTTTTTGAAAGCACATAAATTTTTGAGGAGAATCCAAACATGTAATCATATTTTCGTTTGAAAATGTCCTTAATGCCCTTTTTTCCTCTACCCCAAAACCTATCAGCTTTAGACCTTCAATGGACACAACTTCCCATGTTGTACCGATGGTTGAAAAACTCAACCAACTCACTTGGTATCATGTTGTTGCCTAGAACTTATCCTCTCTGATATGCTTGATGCCATTGAAGTGTTGGAGTATTGATGCTTCCCTTCGATCAACTTTTACCATGCTAAAAAAACAAACTAATAAGACCACACAAACACACCTCTACTATTTTTCGTTAATGCAAGTTTGCTTGTACATTTGGATGCTCTTGCATCAAAACTCAAGGTTTTAAAATTTTGAGCTATAGCTGGAAAAGGTAGGGTTAATGGTAGAACCATTCTCTTGGCCAATGGAGTTAACCATGATGTCTCCTTCCACCTTATCAGGTACCTTTGTATTTTATCATTTTGTTTCATTTTATTTTTCTAGCTACTTGTATCTAAACAATCATCCTCCACCTAGCTTCAATCACCCTTCTCTTTTCTTTGCACATTTCTTGGGCATAGTCCATCCACTTCCTCCAATTGGTTCTCTCTCTCTTCTTCCATCTTTTTTTGGGACTTTTCCCACCATTATTTGCCTGCCTCCACAAAGTGGCTTCAACACTATTGTCACATACTCCTTTTCCCCAAGAGTACACATCATCCTCTACTTCTTCCTTCATACCTTGCTTGTAAATTAACTCAACATACCTTTAGGCATTAAAATGATTACCCACAATCTCTAATGCTACCTCTAGGGTAGTCTCCCTATCATCCTCTCTTGCTACCCTCATTATAATGTCAAACAATCCACTACTTCTATTGTAACATCTTCTTCTCCTATTTAAATATTCAAAATGCCTTCAAAAAGTTCATCCATCTCCTTGTGGAATGCTATCCCTTCTAATCCTTCTATCATCTCTTCACCTTCTTCACCACTTACTACATTCTCATCCACCTCTACACATGTTTGGGCTGATTACAAAACTAGCCACTCCACCTCATCCTTGTCTTCTTCTATTCTCATCATTTTTACATCAGTTCTAGGTTGATTACAATCTCATTTCTTTGCCTTTCTTGACATCACATGTATGACATGAGCAAAGAACCTTGCACTCCATTTTCCCATATGAAAACAATGCAGACCTTGACTCATAAGAGTCTCTTCTTCAACTCTTATGTGGGCTACTCCTACATATGCACCACCTTGTGCATCCTTCACTCCTCTTGGTAGAAACATATACACCTTTTTTATCTCTTTTTTCCTCTATGTCACACGATCCCATTCTTCATCTTCCCTTGTCCAAGCTCTTTAGATCAACTAACAACTTATGAAATTTTATATCCACCTTTTCACTCTCTATCCATCTATCAAGATGGATGTTTAATGCATACCCTTCTCTATCCATCATCGTCCTATTGAGAAGGTCTGATTCTTCTTTCCAATCTCTTTCAATTTTTCTTGTGAGACTCTTTTCTCTCACCTCTAACTGCTCCAAATGAATTCCCACTTGTATTTCCTTCTAGAGAGATTCCTGTACCATAAATTTTCCACTCTCTATTTCCTTCATGTTAACTTGAAGACAATCCTCTATTAATGTTATGTCCTTACCAACAAACTCTTCAACTACCACAACAATAGTACTTTCTTATTCCACCTCTTCTCTTGGTTTCTTATGCACACAAGTCTGTTGGATTGGATCATACATTTTCCTCTCCATTACCATCTTCTTCATTGCTGGAACTACACATAAATAAACCATAATATGGAAATCAAAAGTTCACACAAACACTTCTTCCACCTCTTCACCATACCCCCTAGACATGTTGTCTAACTCTTCACAATTTATTGCATTCTTCTCATAGCTTACAGTCACATGATGGACTATCATAGTTCCATTCTCATCAACATCTATTGCTGCCTTACCATCATTCTTTACTTGATATTCTACCTCCACTTCATGTGCACTCACTTGCAATTCATTCAACTCCATTATCTCCTTCATATAAACCTACAATTCTCCTTGGATGCCCTCTTCATTCACATCTATCGTTTCTTTCATGGGAACACATAACTTTCCTTGGTTGTCCTCAAACTTCCTTGCAAAAGTGAAAAAACACATTCATTTCCTTTCTTCTCCAATGAGATTTCTGCATCATCCCACTTAGGGGATACCAAAAACTGTCTCCCATCATCCATTAATGGGTCTCGTTATTCCGATTCAACAACTATCAACTCCACATCCTTCTTCATGAGGATTTATTCCTTTATGAGTTGTTCACATCTTTATTTTTCCTTACTATTTTTCAAAATTGATTTGAGATTATCATATGGAAACCTCACTCTCTTATTTACTTCAAGGCAATCCTCTTCTATTTACTCATATCCATCTCCTTGTATTTTTCAAAATAGAATAGAATTGTTCACATGGAAACTTCACTCTCATATTTTATTTAAAGTAAATCTTCTTATCTTCACTCTCAAGCCTCAATGCTTGAAGCTTCCTCAACCACTCTTCTTTCATTCTTGGGCACACAACTTGACCTATCAAATTGAAAACCATATGTTCCAAACTATTTACCTTTTTATTTCCTTTATCTTATCTCCTCTCTTGCAGAACCCTCTAATACACAACAACACTACCATATAATCTTGTGCTTGCAACTTCTACCATTTTGGGGTCTTCAATGCACTTCTCTTAAGAAAAATATATATCTATAAAATTCATGAATCAAGAAAATTCCATTAGGTCTCCATATAATGAGTCTCATATATATAGATTAGGATACACATAACATGACATAAATGGGTTGAGGTTGGGGTTAGGGTTGAGCCATTACATGATCAAGTAACCAGAATGACCTATTGGTCGAGTGCATATAGAAGATACAATAGTTCCCTAAATCCTCCCAAACGATCTATATGTTGTATGAAACACAAACTCTTTTGGGCCCTTTCTACCACAAAACAAAAGGATATTGCTAGTAGGCTCACCATTTTCGTTCACTAGGACCTCTATTGGTCTCTTTTCTTTACTTTTTAGTTATCTCTCCAAGGCATCCAAATTTTATTATAGGGATATCAACATGTCCTGCATTTATTCTTCATCTTCACCTAAATCTACAAAAATTACTCTATATTGCACAGTCTCCATGAAATCCAATTTCACTTGGATTCCCTTAAACATCTCTACCAAGTCTTCTACTCTTGGTGTTCTTCCTCCTCTAAGAAGGTAATCCTTTATGTGCCATATACTCTCAAAAAACATGATTCTATTTAAACATGTACAAATGACTCAATAAGATCCTCACACACCAAATCAAACAAAGAAAACCTTTCTCTAATACCAATTGATGGAGACAAGAATGAGGGGGGCATGTTAATGGCTACCTTATTCCCCAACTGAGACTTACACCCACTCTGAAATGAACACACACATTCAAGCACATTACTTAGACTTTAAAATCAAACACACTCTTTATTGAGCTTAACACATTGTTACAGAGATTTTGTTACACACACATACACTCACTCATTCACTTGCCCTCACAAAATTATTACACTATATGAAGAATATCTAATCCCTCACATAATCCCTCATGGACTTGAGGCATTTATCTCTCTACCCTCTTCTTGGAGAACCAAGCTCCCAAAGTTCTCTTTACACCAAATTGGAACCAAATCCATTGTTAACCGACTCTCCCTAGTTATTATCCTCACTGATTAAAATATCCCCTGACATTATTTGACTACAAGAATGCCTCTTCACCTTTCTCAACATATTGGAAATGCTCAACCACTGATGGTTCATAATTCTAGGATGCTAATTTATTTTTGAATTCCAAGTAATCTAAACCACCAATTAATGTAGAGTGATGGTGGTTATGTAACTTCCACTTAACCTTTCCAAAACAACCCCAACTGTTTCATTACAGTGTAATGTTTGCCAAAATCTAGAAGCCATATTTTTTGCATACAAATTCGAAATGAGATGCAATTTGTTTTAAAAGTGCATAAATTTTCAAGGAGAATGAAAATATACAATCACATTTTTGTTTGGATATGTCCTTGAATCCATTTTTTCCTCTACCCAAAAACCTATCAATTTTTGACGTTCAACGGATGCAACAACTTTCTAGATTGTATTAATGGTTGAGAATATTAACCAACTCACTTGGAACCATGTTTTTGCCTAGAACTTATCCTATTTGATATGATTGATACCATTTAAGTGTTGGAGTGTTGATACCTACCTTGGATCGATTTATAACATGTTAAAATTATAAACAAACCAACAAGACCACATAGACACATTTCTACTATTTTTGGTTGATTACCCTTAGATGCTCTTGCATCATCTCCACTTGGGCACTAGATTCAGGGTTTTTTTAAGGCCCCTAAAAAAATACCTATGTAAAATTCTGATGAATATTGAAAAGTACATTTTGAATTCTTGGAAAACAAAATGGAAAACCATCTTGTCTTAAAGGCGAACCCCCACGTCACATGACCACAACGTTTAGAAACCTTTTGAAAGTATAATGCCTGCTATCTAGAGGCCAAAAATGCTGGCCAAAGTATGCAGATTATTTGACACCTTTTAGGCCCTATTTTCACCATTTAGGCAATGTGGTCAATGTCTAGACCTTGTGGTCATTGTCTAGACTTTGTGGTGGCCATCTAGACCCTGTGGTCACTGTATAAACCCTGTGGTCACCATATAGACCCTATGGTCATCGCATAATTAGACCTTGTGGTCACCATCTAGACCCTATGGTTTCTATTTAGGGTCTATGATCATCATCTAGGGACTGTGGTCATTATCTAAGAAGTGTGGTTATTATCTAGAGACTATGGTTTTCATCTAAGGACTATGGTCACCGTTTAGGGACCGAGGTCACCATCCACCAAATATGCCCATCATCTGGAAAAATGTGGTCACATTCATGTGTCTCACTCTATCTATTAATATCCTTAAACCCTTACGTGTGGTCATTTTTGTCATTTGCTGAGTTCGAACATCAATATCTATTCCTGAAGTAATCTTTCATCCTTAGCACTCAATCTTAGAAATGGCTTCTCACCCCTTATCTTTTGTCCCCATTCAAAATTTTGTCTACATAAATCAAGTATCACCCAAAAATAGTGAGGTTGCTATAAGATAAGGACACTTACAACAAGTGGATAAACAAATGTTAATTTAGAGGCCTTGTTTACATGCCCCAATATGAGATGTATGAATTTTCCAAACATTATCATGTCCAATTACAAACCTGCTATCAAAGAGTTTACTTGTACCCTCATCTTGCAGACTATTACTTTTAGAACCTCACCTTCAAACATCTGCTACTTAATGGTGCTGCCATATAAAAACATCAAACCTATAACAACTAATTTTTTTTTTGATTGATGAAGACCAAATTTATCTAGAAAATAACTTAATCTTGACAACTAATACCTCTGCCTTGGTAGGAAACGTTCTCTTTGTTAATTAATATTCGATGTTTTATGTATGAACTTTGAAAGTTAATAAATGTCATTTTTAGTGTGCAATTTATATTTTTATTGCATTATAGTTACCCCTAATCATTCAAAAAGGGGACTTTCAATCCAAAATATAAAAAACACATTTCTAGAAGCCCTTGTTGATTTTTTATAGGCGAGGATTGTTTTACATGGAAGACTAGCATACATACTCTTTTAGGCTTTAATATACATTGTTCATTCTCTTGGCGGACAATGATTTTATTAGTGAAAATACATTTATAATAAGATTATAAATGATTTGGATTGTGATTTTCAAAGTGACACTTTTTTTGTTTCTAATTTCATTTTAGGTTTATACTACAAGGCATATCATGGGTTACGAGGAACAAATGTTCCAACTGTCTTGCATGAAAAAATGAAATCTAATTTTTTGGCCCTTGATGAACTAGAGGTAAGTTTGAATTTTAAAATTCAAATTAATTATCCACTCATGTAATAAAATTGTGATGTTAGTTTACTTCTCACAATTCAAATTAATAGGGCATGTTTCTTTGTAACAGAGAAGAGAAACTATTTATCAATTAAGAAGAGAAGTTGCAATAAATAAACCCTACCCCCATGAAGGATCTGGGGATTAAGATAGGGGTGATGAGATAAAATATAGTGTGGAAACACCATTGGTAAAGAGTTTTATCTCATCTATTGCTGCCCAACGTCGGCAAGGCACATCCACAAACCTAGGTTTTTAAAGTTTCAAGTTTTATAGGAAATTGATGTAACATTTAATTTTTTTTTTTTGTCATTGTTAATGATTCATTTAATTTTTTAGTGTCCTCCAGCATTGGAAAACATTTACCTAAACCTACTCAACATTATTCTACACAACCACAAACACTTTCTATGTAACAATTTACTTTAGTGCAAGGTATGTGCTTTCAAGTTCATAATTATGATGTTTATTAAATTACATGGTAAATTGAGTTTATGACTATTTGGCAGAAGATGTATTTTTTCCTTCTATTATAACTCGTCCACCACTGCAAAACATATCAACAAATCTACGTATGGCTCTTAATGTCTCTAACCTAAAGTTTAATGCACTTTAAATTTTATTGAAGTGATTTATTTATTAATTTTTTAATGGCATTTCCTATTTTAGGGCCATGTTTCGTAAGAGATGAGATGCCACCACCATCACCACCCTGCTCAATACATACTAGGGGAATAATTTATTATTACCAACATATAGTAGGGGAACGATGCACATAATAATATCGAAGTTCACCACCTTTTCTATGGGGGGAATGTCTACTGTAATGGTGTCAATAATTTTTTTGAAATATTGATCTTGATGATGATTTCCTTGAGGGTATTGATATCTTACCTCCAAACATATTTGTTTCCAATAATATTATTCGGGGATCTCAGTTTCAGGGTCCAAAAAAAATGTAGGTCGTGATTCATCTAGTTCACCACCTAGGCCAAGCCTTGAAGTTGAGTAATATTTTGATGAGTTGATGTCCTTTACATTGACAAATCTTATTGTAGATAATGATTTCTATTTTCTATATGACATCATACAAACTGATATGAAATTAATGAAAGTATGGGATATTTGGGAGAAGGCCTTGATAAAGAAAATTAATGAGTGTTTTCACAATCACTCACAAAGATATTATTTATATTCTTTGGTTCAAAATGTTCCCTTCAAAGTTGACATTTTAGTGAATCAAGCTAAATCAAGATTAATTACAGTTAGCAATCCCTATGATGATAGTGTTTTAGATGTTATGATAAATAGATTGGAAAATTTTAATGCAGAGACACATGCATACTACAATAAATGGGTAAGAGATCAAAACCTTCACCACCTTTCTAATATAGAGAGAGATAAGGCTTTGGTAAGTAATATTTATTTTTATGAAATTTGTTTACACTATTATAAATTTTATCTGACATACTTTCTTTTTCTATTTGCAATCAAAATATGAAAAACTAAAGAATGAAACACAAGTACTGAATATTCATCTAGAAACAGTATGTAAAAGCTTAAATGTAACAATTCTATTGAAGGAAAAACTTGTGTTAGTAAATAAATAGAGTAATATGCTGAAGAACATAATAAAAAACATGACATGGATCCATAAGTTTTATTCAAGGAGAAAATAGATGCAAATCCTATTATACTATTGGTAGGAGATGCAGTATATAAAGAAAGGACACAAATTGCCAATATAAATGTTATAACAGAGGATCTTGTTAGAGGAGCTGTTTTACTAACTGATTCAAGGAAAGGGGAAGTTGAGACAACATCATCCACTTCACAAATGCAATCTAGAATTCCTCAGATTGAATGATGCCTCCTCACTTCATGTTGAAAATATACTATTGTTAATTGTATCTTTGTCTTTAATGAAAGTGGAAATTACAAATCAGTAACACTGTAGAAAGATGACTATAATGTCTTTTATATTTGTCATGTTGATGCTGGACAATTTATATTAGAGATGTAACTTGAAGTTATAAATGTAAGTCTCTCTTTTTGTTTTATTTTGTGCATTTTATCCATGACAGTTTTTATGTTTTATTAGAAATTTACTATTTAAGATCTGTAGTGATGAGAACATAATTATTTTTTGCATAATATTCACAACCACATGAAACAATCCATTCATATAAAAAACAAAATTGAAAAATAAATATTTTCCATACATATAACTTAAATATATATTTTAACAAAGTTTGAAGCATTGTAATATAAATTTAAACTATTTAAAACTAATACAATAACATAATTTATGTAATCTTACAATTTAAATAATACTAATGTTTTAGTGATTTATGATATTAATTAAGCTATTATGTTGTTTTTAATTTTATGAGATACAAAAGACAATATATAACAACCAAACTAGAACTTAGGTAGCTGAAACAATTTTTGATTAGCCCATTCATCATAATGGTCATTTATATCTATTATATTTGATGCATCTATAGTCTCAATATTTGGATCAGCTCTATAATTTGCTATATTAGTGACTCCTCTTCTTTTACTAAGTGAAGTTCAAATTTCAAGCACTCTATCATAGGGAAACACATCCAATGGATAACGTGAAACATACAATCTCAAACATGTCTCGATATTTACATCCAATCTATTAATTTTTTTTGATTTAATAAAAGATAATGCACTAAAGTCCCTTTCATCTTCCATAGAGCCCAAAATCATTATTTATCAAAGTTCATACAATAAAAAATATTCACTAATATTTTAGCACCATTTTCTGTTGGTTTATTTAGACACTTATATGGATTAATAATTGTGAGTCTGAAAGGGGTTGATTGGGATGTCAGTAAATATTTTCACCAAATACCTTGATTTCAACTCCATTGATATCTACAGACTTACAAAAATATTTAATGAGAGTGCCCATGTATCCGAGAAATAAATTATCGATTCATCTTCACCATATTCAGTTATCCAAAATATGGGATTCACTACTCCCATGGCTTCAAGCAAATCATTCCTTTGAAAAAGTTCTCCAATTTCTATAAATAAGTTATCCTTTATCTTTCTCAATTTTATCTGTATTTCAAATATAATAGTATCATAAAAAATACGTGTTACATGATTTTTAGAATGTGTGCAATGGTATCTCCTTTCTATTAACGAAGATACAAAGATGATCTTTAATATTTAATTTCAAATAGTTTTTGGATCCTTAATATCTTTTAAAGTTTTCCAACTAGTAAAAATAGGTTTTTTTACCCTGAGTATAAGACATCAAGATATTGACAAACCTGTTTTCTCAAATGTATGAAGTCTACAATATATATGGATATCTCCTAAACATGTTTCATCAAACAGTTGATTTCATTTAACATTGAAATAAAACCACATAGTGTTGGAAGCATTTCCAATCTATTAAACAATACAATACATATTTTGCCTTGTCAAATTCCATATGGTATTTAAACATAAAACCTACCAATGATGGATATTCTTCAAAGATACTGCATGCAGGCTCATACATGGAAATCCATGTTGTATCATTATCTTTTCAATTTTTTTAATCATTGATAACCTTGATTACTAATTTATAAAACTCTAAAAATCTTTTGAAATTGTTTGACATGTAAGCATGTAAATCACAGATAAGTTATTCCACTTTTACAACATTTTCAAATGTGTTTACAATTTTGTATGCAAGATTCATTCTGTAGGCCATGTAATGAATTGAAATCATAAATGGGGAAACTAATGCCTGTAAATAAACACAAAGACAATTTATGTTCCCTTACATTACTATTGTACCAACAACTCCAACACAAACAACCTTCACATCTATAGCATAATCATCCATCCTAATAATATCTCTCAAATTAAAAATGACAAACTTGTAAAGGTTTGCAAAATTACAATTTTCAACCATTCTATGCATAGTTAACAAATGAGGTTGCCTTGAATGGTTCTCAAAATTTTAAACATAAATACAAACCTATGTTGTGTTGTCAACAGTTGTGACCTCATCAATGTACAACGAGTTAAAACTTGCATTCTTAATTTTTCTTTTCAAATCATTCTTCTTAATCATCACAAAATATTTTTCCATATCCTAAGCACTGCCATCTGACCAATGTGATTGTGGAATGTTATGAAGTCTGTTATGTTGAAAAATAATATTATAATCTAAAAAATTAGATATAGATCTACCTTTTTTAAAAATGTGGTATATAATTGAAAATTATATATTTTTGGCATGTTGATTAGACTAAACAACTTTTCCTATTTGATCCATAATTGTTCCTCCTTTCTCAACTAGATGTTGCAGATGTATTTGATTATTTTCATACTCTGATGCGTATCTAACATGTATGCATTCTTTGGCATCCTTTCATCTATGTGTTTTTTTATTTATCCATCTTCTTGTTCTACCGACACATATACTTTGCCACAATGTTTCTCAATTGTGTTCAACGTAAATTGTATTTTGTGGTCCTTTCCTAATTTTCCAAGTACATATTGTACATTTACATTCAGTTGGGATATCATAACTATTGTTTGGATCTACTAGTTATGTTTTGAGGTCTTTTGACACTCTAATTTAGGCAAGGTATGTTAATCTCTTCCTCTCTCAAAAGGTGACTCACATAAACAAATATCTCCAATGTCTTGGTTACTAGGTTTTGGTACACAAGGTAACCTAATCGGCTCGTTGTGACCATACCATGTCAAGGGTCTGACTCGTTGCGAGCGTACCATGTCAAGGGTCTTCGATGTGTATTTGAGATAGATCAATATGCAAATAAAGATCTTATACCTAAGGAACCAAAAAAATGATTTAACTATGATTAAATAATTGATTTGAAATGAAAAATTCTATTGCTTTTAAGCTCAATAATGCATAAACAACAATATACAAAAGATCATGCAATCCAAGTAAGCATTAAATTCAGATTACAACTCAGAAACTAAACTAAGATAAAAAAATAGACTTACATAAAAAAGGAGAGAGAGAGAGAGAGAGAGAGAGAGAGAGAGAGAGAGAGAGAGAGAGAGAGAGAGAGAGAGAGAGAGAGAGAGAGAGCCTGCTATCTAATGTCAGCTAGCCTAGTTCTATTAAGTAGATGAATCTTTGCATAGACCAGTCCTTAGTTGAGCCAGACCTAGCATAACTTCAATTAAGGATGGTGCAAGGGTCTATGGAATGATGTAACATAGACAAATAGTGAAACATGGTTACCATATACATGTGTACAAAAATTATATTAAATGGCAAAGCTTTAAGATAAAGATGTTTTTATTAAGGATCATTTGGGATTCATCAAATGCTTAGTGAGATACAAAATCAACTTTCAAATATCTTCGACTCAAAAAACTAATCTAGAAATCAGGAAAATGTATGAAAAAAGAAATGACTGGTCTACTACTCTAAGCTTTAATCTAAAAGGATCTAGCTAGGTATAGTCTCCTCTAATCCCTAAAAGAATACCCTAAGCATAATTCTCTTAGTCTTAAAAATGACCAGCCCGTATTACATTAAGAATTCAATCTTATATAGGCATGCAGGCCTGAAGAGTTTGAACTCAATCAAATTTTCTCATTGATGGGGTAGCTACAAACATTCATTATTGGTTGAGGGAATGTGGTTGAGAAAGTGACTCGACATCTCTGACAGATTGAAGGCATGCCCATAAGTGGTGAAATAAAACCATGCCTCAATTAAATTATGTAACTAAAAGTAATCAGGATTGCATTGTGATTGACAGTTCCCCACATTTATATGCAATTGAGACTACACCTCTTTAAGACTAAAATTAATCTTTTCTATTCTGAGTTTGATTATAATGTGCATGTCATGCTAATTATTACCATCTTATTCATGATCAGGGTCACCTTATCAACCATTTTTCCATCTGAGACTGTGTTGTAATTGATTCCTAAAATAAAATTGAACACATAGTCAATTTCTTAGCCTCTAACAATTTTGATGAGTAGATGGGCCATCAAATTTAAACTCATGCCTTGGTGGCTACATCACCACCATGTTCTTTGATCTGATGGGCCACTACCACATGGGTTATCCTCACTTTCCCTCTAAGTTTACCTCAAGACGTGGTTGGATTCAGTGGTTCTTACTTTGACACTTGGTATCCTTCTCATTCTCCTAGGCCTTTTTATGATTTTGATAGGTAGATGGGTCGTCAACTTTAGACTCATGTTTTGTTGGTTGGCTGCACAACCAATGTGTCCTTAGCTATGATAGGTTTTCTACCATGTGGTTTCTCTTTGCTCCTCTATTAATTGGTTGAATATTTAAGTTAATGTTGAATTCTCTTTCTGTTGTGAGGCAAGATTTCACCATGGTTCACAATCTCACTTGTCCAGGATCTAACAAATTATGATGCTTACTCAGACTACCCTGGGGTTGTGGTGTAGTGAGATCTCATGACATGATATCATCTCACTCACCTACTTACTTTGGGATCTGACATCATCCTTGGGCCTAAACAAACTACCCTGGGGCTATGGAGTAGTGGGATTTCATGACATGGCATCATCATACTCACTCACTCGTCTGAAGGCTCTACACTCTGTACAAATATCTCTGGGGTTGAAGAGCATTGTGATGATGCCACATAGAATCATATTGATAAAATGATAGCATAGAGGCATTACACTAGTACAAACATCTCTAGGATAGTGGAGTAGTGAGATTATGCCATATGGGATCATCTTACTAGACTATTAGCCTAGAATGTTGTTGACGTTATTACCATGTTGGGAAGTCCTGAAGAAAATTGACTAAGTATTTTGAATCAATAAAAAAATGTTGCATGTCCTTGGGTAACTTTTGTGAAATTAGATAAGTGCTAAAAGTCTTTAAAAATCTTTTGAATGAGCCCAAAATTTTTGGGAGAGTGACACGTGGTGACAAGTAACTTTATGAAATTGGTTAAGTCTTGTTGAGCGAAAATGTGACACATGGATCTAGACAAAAGCATGAAATTGATTAAGTGTCGAAACACTTTTTCAAATAGGTTAGAGCTGATGGGAGTCATAAAAGGTCACTGCATGGAATAAAAAAGGTGCTTGGTACCTGAGGGCAGATAGTAAAAGAGCCTACTTAGCAGCCTTCAATTTAAAAGCCAACGACTAAGAAATTTAAAAGCAAATGGCTAAGGCAAAATCCAAAAAATGACTAAGTATTGAATAAAATAATGCACAGACTTAGCCATTTTATCAATTCAAAAGTTAATATAATTCATTTATATGAAAGAAACTAAGTTAAAAATAAAACCTTATAAACATTTAGCCATTTTGACTCAAAAAGAAATAGAGATGGATTGAATTATTCAAGAAAAAAAGTCATAAAAAATCTGAAATAACTAGATAATTTGCACAAATCCAAGGTAAAATAGACTAAAAGGAAGCTGTAAAATGTGTTTTGAAACACAAGCAAACAAATAGACTAAGACTTAACAGACTTATGCAAATTTAGACATTTAAATTAAATCAACCCAAGATGTGAATTAGACTAAGCACTTATGATTAACATTTGATTATTTAGACTTAGTTAAAGTGATGAAGCATGTTCAAATTTAAAATCTTCACATCTAGAAGAATGGACTTCTAGGAAGAAAGATTTAAACAAGAAAACACAATGAAGTCCTAAAAGTCATAAGACTAGACTCCAAAGCAAAAAAAGGGTCCCCATTTTCAGTCTGAAAATGGGGCATGTTATGCAAGTAAAAACAAATGGTAACTTCTACTGGGAAATAATCTTGACTATTTTGAGAATACAAAATCTATGATTTCACAAGAATATAAAGCATTAGTTGCAAATAATTGATAAAAAAAAACTATAATTAAAAAACACTAAATTTTATGGGAAAAAGGGACATACTAAGCCATAATATTGATAAAACCATCTATGTGTGATTAAGTGATTTACTCATTTCATTTACATTTACACATACTAATTCAAATTCAAATAAGGCCAAAAATACTGAAGGAATTTTTTTTTTACAATTTAGCTTGGGAAGAAGTGGTGTGGGCATTGCTCTACTACCATCTACGTGTTTATAACCCTCACAAACATACCTATGGTCCCTTATAAAGGCCTTGATCCACTACCAACCAAGATATAAAGCATATGGTGGAGGATTCCAATATTACTCTTTCAAGGAGAATTTTAGATTTCACATTTTAGCTCAATTATTTTGAAAGGATGTTTTGCAATTCATCCATATATGGTTGGGGACCAAACCATAGGTAAAAGGAAAACAATAAGTTCATGACAACTTAAGACACATCAGAAGTGAAACAATGTTGCAATTTTCTTTAGATACTTCTTTAAGTACATTAGATGGATTCAAATAAGAAAATAGCTATTATAAATCTATAAGTTCTTTATAAATCTATAAGTTCTATTATAAATCATTGACCTTTGAAATTAATGGAATTAATCAAACAAAAATAACAGGTCACACTATAAATTCAAGTAAAATTATGATTAGGCTCTTTGAGTCCCATCCATGTTACTCTTTCAACAACTTTTCATTTCATTTAATTTTGATTAACAAGGGGAATGATGAGAAAAAATAGTTGGGACAAACCCAAGAAAACAAAGAAATAAACCAAAGAAAACCTAACCTAACAATAAGGGATAAGAAGGAAAGAAAAATAGAAAGCAAAAGAGAAGGAAAAAGAAAAAGTAATCACATGAAATTTTCATGCAAGTGCATGCTTGAACTTGTCAGACACCTGATTCTTCAAGATTTTTAGAAGGGTGAAGGAAACATCTACTTGCATCTATGTTATACTTGACGTTAGAAAACACTATCCCATAAAGATTTATTAATGTTCTTCTCATTCAACTCAAACAAACTAGGACTATAAAATTTTGCATTAGGTTTTTCTCTAGATTATAGAAAGCATGAGGAATAATGCTTAGAAAATACCTCAATGCATACATTATATTGTAGTGAAGGATAGGGTTGGGTATTCATACATAACAATCTAATTAGAAGATCTAACCTAAAAGTGGAAACTAGAGATGAGTCACTTGGTGGCTATTTTTTGATTGTCATGGATGCTATGGCAACATCTTGACCTTAATTTTTATTACCAAGGAGGTATGAGAATGGTTCTTCTCATGTTAATATCTCCTAGATTTATCATTCATGGCTGAGGTATGTAAATTAATGCACTGAAGATGTGCATTTTCAACTTTAATTTGCATTGGCATACCTCCTCCCTTTATGACTACATACTTTAGGATAATGCTAATTGGTTCCACTATAAGGTTATATAGAAGTGGGAGTTCTTCCATTTTGAGTCCCTCCAATGCACTTATTTCACATGGATAACCTACTTCATCTTTGACTTCTTCAAGCTCACTTGTCTTTAATGATGGACTAGGAGAGAGTCTGCTATCAGTGAGTTATTTACAATCTTGAATCAACTCTTCCATTTGAGAGAGATAAACATAAGACAAGAATGCTTGAGACATGTAACATGCATCTTCCTGGTCTAGTGGCTCTAACTCATTGAGTTCATATTTAGGTTGACTGCAAGAAATTTGTGATTTATCCTCTTGAGTAGGTAGCTCACCTTGGTTTGATCATGTGCTACTAGGTCACTCAATATAACAAATGTTTCCTCATCATTATACTCATCATCACTACTTTTAGGGATTAGTCCATGCATTATGTGTTGGTAACTCCATAAAATGAATGGTAGATAATCATTATAAGTATCAAAATACACTTGACTACTAAAATTAGTAAAAACATCTTTCCGATTGCATATCAAACTAATAAAATTATATGCATTCATGGATAAAGCAGGGTATTCATTCCCTATAGTGGAATTCACTTAATGGCACATTTGGGGTAATGCTAGGGGAAATGTTGCATTATAAGGTACAACTTGGCTGATGGGATGACTCATAGGCAAGAATATTAAAATTTTTTGTGGATGAACATTTGATTGTATCAATAGGTAGGAAAAATTGATAATCTGATCATGAGACATGGCATGTTCTTCAATGGTGCAAACTAATTGATATGTTAATGCCAAGGATGTGAGAGCTAAAGGAGTCATTCGAATAAACATAACATTAAGGGGAAATAACATTATGAGGTAGAATTCTATGGCTACTACTTCAATCTATAGGAAAGGGTCTTTCAAACCCATATACATTTGATGAAAACATTGGCTAAAAGTACTCAGAGTTTCATTGGGTTCCCTATGGGATATAACAAACTCATGGTATAGGGTATCAGGGTTTATGGGCTCTCTAAAGTGGCTTAGGAACAAACTTTCAAAAGTAACCCATTTGGTTATACACCCATCTAATAGTCCAATGTACCATCCATATGCATCCTTATCGAAATAATAAAGACACAAGTGATAAGCCACACCTTCATGCTGGATACGAGTTCTAATGATGGAATCCTTAAATTCTTGAATGTGTTGTTATGCTATTAGAATCCCACCATCCATGTATTTTAGGTAAAATCAATAAGGATTCTTAGGAAGGTCACAAATGGGTCCTGGGATGTTTATTGGGAAACTACACCCACCTACCCATGCCAAGGCCATGGGAATACTCAAATAAAATGTTTATAGTTTGAAAACCTAAAAAAAAAACTAGGCTAAGCTATTATAGACAAAAAAATAAGTCTTAAATACACCATTTAGGCTCTCCTCCTAGTGCCAATATGTTATGAGGTCTTTTGACAAACCAACTTAGGTAGGGGTTATTAATCCCTTCCTCTCTTGAAAGGAGACTTGTGTGAACAAATCTCCCCAAGGTATTGGTTACCAAGTCTTGATATACAGGGTAACCGAGTTAGTTTATTATGACCATACCATGTTAAGTTTTTATTGTGTATTTTAGATAGATCAATATGCATTAAAAATAATGAGCTTACACCTAAGGAACTAACAAAAAGATTTAACTATCAATAAATAATTAGTTCAAAATGAAAATGTCTATTGTTTATAATCTCAACAATACATAAACAATAATAGATAAAAGAGCATGCAATCAAAGTAAGTGCTTGATTCAAATTGTACCTCATAAACTAAACTAATCTAAAACAATAGATTGACAAAAAAAGGAAAAATAAAGAGAGGTAGGGAGAAAGAGAAAATGAGTTTTCTATCTAATGTCAGCTAGCCTAATTTTATTGAGTAGATGAATCTTTACATAGAACATTCCTTAGTTGAGCTAGACCTAGCACAAATCCAACTAAGGATGGTGCAAGAGTCTATTGAATGAAGTAGTAGAGTCAAAGAGGGAAACAAGGTCACTATATACATATGTAGACCATCTCTATTAAATATCAAATCTTTCAAATAAATATGTTTCTATTAAGGATCATTTGGGATTCATAAAATACTTAGTAAGCTATAGACTCGATTTCCAAACAGTCTTGACTCAGGAAACTTATCTAGAAAGTAGGGAAATGTATGAAAAAGGAAATGATTAGTCTGCCACTCTTAGATTTAATCTAAAAGGAGCCAACTAGGCATAGTCTCCTCTAATCCCTAAAATAATAACCTAAGCATAATTCTCTTAGTCCCAAAAAAGACTAGTCCTTATTACATTAAGAAGTTGATATTATATAGGCACGTAGGGCTAAGGAGTTTGAATTCAATCAAAATTTATCACTAATGGGGTAGTTACAAACATTTGTTACTAGTTTAGGGAATGTGGTTGAATAGGTGGCTCAAAATATTTGATAGATTGAAGGAATTACTAGAATTGGCACAACTAAACCATGCCTTAATTAAATTCTACAATTGAAAGTAGACAGGATTGCATCATGATTTCCAACTGCCCACATATCTAGGTAATTAAGACCATGCCTTTGTAAGACTAAAATTCATCTTTCCTATTCTGTGTTTGATTCTAATGCACATGCCATGCTGATTATTCCCATCTCATTTATGATCTAGGTTGCCTTTTGAACCATTTTTCTATCTGAGACCATGCTATAAATGATTTTGTAAATCAAATAGAACATGAAGTCAATTATTGGCCTCTAAAACTTTTAACGGTTAGACATGTCATAAAATTTAAACTCATGCATTAGTGGATGCATCATCACCATGCCATTTGATCTGATGAGTCACTACCACATGGCTTATCCTTGATTTCCCTTTAATTTTACCTCATTATGTGGTTGGACTCAACATGTACCACTTTGACACTTGGTAACCTTCCTACTCTCCTATACCTTTTGATTATTTTGATGGGTAAATGGGCTGTTAACTTTAGATTCATGTTTTGTTGGTTGCACAATCAACATGTCCTTATCTGTAATGGGTTTCCTTCTACATGGATTCTCCTCACTCCTCCATTGATTAGTTGAAGCTTTAAGTGCATGTTGACTGCTCTTTCTGCTATGAGATGAAATTTTACCATGCATCACAATCTCTATTACTTGGGCTTTGAAAAACTATGAGGCTTGCACATACCACCTCAGGACTGTGGTGCAATGATATATCTCCATGTGGTGTCATCTTGATCACCAACTTACTCGAGGCTATAACATCATCACTAGGCCTGCACTAACTTCCCTAAGGCTACAGAGTAGTGGAATTTCATGATGTGGCATCATCCCACTCACCTACTTGCCCAAAGGCTCTGTATCTTGTACAAACATCTATAGGGTAGAAAAGCAGTAGGATGATATCATTTGGCATCATCTTATTGAACCATTATCCTAAAGGCATTTCACTAGTATGCACATCTCTAGGATAGTAGAGAAACAAAATTATGCCAAATGGCATCATCTTGCTATCTCACTAGCCCAAAATGTTGATGACATCATTACCATATTGCGAAGCCCTAAAAATAGACTATTTGAAGTAGTGAGAAAGTGTTTCATGCCCCTAGGTAGATTTTTTGAAAATGGCTAAGTGCTAAAAGTCTTTGAAAGGATTTTAAATAAGTCTAGGGCTGCTAGGAAAGTGACACGTGGTGATGGGTAATTTTGTGAAATAGAATAAGTCCCACTAAGCAAAAATGTGACACATGGCTTCAGGTAAAAGTGAAAAATTGACTAAGTGTCAAAATGCTTTTTCAAATGGGTTAGAGCCACCATGAGCCATGAAAGGTCACTGCATGGAATAAAAAAAGTTTCGGGTACCTACGGGTAAAGAGTAAAAGAACCTAGTCAACAATCTTCAAATTAAAATCCAATGGATAAGAAATTTAAAAGTAAATGGCTAAGGTAAAAACTAAAAATTGACTAAGTATAGAATGGAATAATGCACAGACTTAGCCATTTGATCGATACGAAAGTTAATTTAATCCATCTACATTAAAGCAACTAAGTTAAAAAGTAAACCTTATAACCATTTAGCCATTTTGACTCAAAAAGAAGTAGAAATGGATTTAATTTTTAGGAAAAGAAGCCATAAAAAATACGAAATAGATAATTTGCACAAATCCAAGGTGAAACAGACTAAAAAGAAGCTATAAAATATGTTTCAAAATATAAGCAAACAAATAGACTAAGACTTAGCAGACTTATGGAAATTCATACATTTAAATTAAAGCAACCCAAGATGTGAATTAGACTAAGCACTTATGATTAACATTTAATTATTCAAACTTATTTATAGTTATGAAACATATTTAGATTTCAAATTTTCACATCTAGTAGAATGGACTCTTATAAAGATAGATTTAAAAAACCAACCATAATGAACTCTTGCAAGGCAGAAGCCCATACTCCAAAGTAAAAAGAGGGTCCCCATTTTTAGTCTAAAAATGGGGCATGTTATACAAGCAACAACAGGTTCAATAAAAGAAAATTTAGATGCCCAATCAAACTTGAAATACCTTCTAAGTGTCCATCTACTTCTCTTTCTTCACACATATTTTTGAGTACTTTTCTTGGCTGAAGTTTGTGTCTATTGAGTATAAGTGTCTTTTGCTGGATGGATCTCATCATCGAGAATGTCCTCAAGTCTCCTATTACTTTTCAAAAAAATTGGATTTGTATTTGAAATTGAAATTGATGTTTTATGAGATTTAGAAATTTCCTCTAATGTTTACATCATATGATCTAGTTTGTCCTTTGCTAGAGCCATGCCATATTTAGGTATGTCTTCAAGTGGTAGCCTGTCATCATCAATAACATGTTCAAATGGTGACATGATATTGTGATTAATTATTTCATTTGAAAAACCAATATTAGTAGGGGGATCTGCATACATAAAGGTTTTTCTATTATCCTTGAAATGTAAAATTAAATTCACTTTAAATAAACAAAAAATATTTTGTTAATCATTTAGTAGCTATTTTGAGTTGATGTGGTTTGATTTTGATTGGATGTTCTTTTTAGCTGCCCAAAATAATATAATATGTTCTTTGTTGTTGATACTTGATATCTTACCATTATCACCAAAATCCATCACATACAACTTTTTTTTCAAGACAAGTATCCACTTGCATGTGATCTAGACTATGTAGCCAGATGTCTAGATTGTGTAGGTTGGTGTCTAGACTATGCAACCAAGCATCTAGAGCATGTAGTTTAACATCTAAACTATGTATTTAGACATCTAAAGCATGTATTAATTCATCTAGACCATGTATTTATGCATCTAAACTGTGTATTTGGGCATCTAGAGTGTGTATCCTAACTATAGATCATGTAGTCAGATGTCTAGATCCTGTATTCTAACATCTAACCTGTGTGGTCAGGCATCTAGAGCATGTAATCACCTATCTAGAGCATGTAGTCACGTATATAGATAGTGTATCCAGACATCTAGAGTGTGTAGCTTGGCATCTAGACTTTGTAGTCAAGGCATCTAGAGCATGTATTTTGGCATCTAAACTATGTGGTTAGGTATCTAGAGTGTGTAGTTGTCTATCTAGAGTGTGTATTCTAGCATTTAGACTATGTATTCGAGTATCTAGAGTATGTAACCTAGTATCTAGAGCATGTAACCTGACATCTAGACTGTGTAGTAATATGTATAAGGTGTGTATTATAGCATGTAGACTATGTGTTTAGACATCTAGAGTGCATAGTCATCCATTGAGAGAGTGTAGTCTAGCATCTAGACTATGTAGTCAAGAATCTACAACATGTAGTATGACATATATAACATGTAGTTTGGTGTCTAGATCATGTAGTTTGGTATGTAGACTATGTAGCTAGGTTTGTAGAGTGTGTATCTAGGCATCTAGACTATGTTACTAGGTGTCTAGGGTATGTCCATAGACTACTATCGAGTGTACATAGGAAATAACTAGGGATATATAAAAAACATTCTTTATCTTGATATCTTCTGAATGTAGACAAGAGTCCACAGGTTCTAGATGGACCTCCACAAGGAATATATTTGGGTGGCTATTCTATAAATGAGATAGGTGGTGGTAATATATTATATCTAATATATATTTTTGAAACCAAGTAGAATGGACTTTGAGGCCATAATGATTTATATTCAAAATTATGAAATTAGTTATAAATGGTAGGTGAGCTAACCTAGAAATCTAATTTAAACTTGGAAATTTAGGCAACCCAATGCTCTTTATTGGTCCTAGAAAAAACCCCAAATCTAAATTTCATAAAATATAATATTCATGAATTAAAAAAGATTTTCCACTTACAAAAAACTTAAGTAGATTAGTGGTTTGATAATATACACACTTCATATCCTCTCAAAGTGTTATTAAATTTGTATTTGAAATCCTTATCCATCTATATGCCCACTCATACTAAATTTTATTTTAGGAAGTTAGGGCTTAAAACTCATGACCCTTCATCATACCTTCCTTCACATACTTAGATGGAAAAAAAACTTCAATGATGTTTATTTTAGAAGTTTTCTAAAAAATGATATAGGATGATTTTCAATGGAAACATGAAAAATTAAAAGAATGTCATGCATGTGAACAAGTGAGGATCGTCGATCATTTCACTCAAGTTATCAAGCATGTTCAAAATCTTGTTGACACATCTCATTCACAATGATTTTTTTGTGGTCATACACCATATAATGTATGAGTCAATCGAGACATCTCTATATTTTAAGGAAAATTTTATGTAGATGCCTTAGATAATTGGTCAAATTTAATATGTTCATACTACATGGTTAATCATTTATATGATAAATAAAATATTACATTCGCTCTTCTAAAAGTTACTTTATCCATAAAAAATGGTGGGATGACAACTAAATTACTCATGAAGATTATGAATTAGACACCTTTGTGGATACCTTGAATGGTTTCATAAAAGTTTCAAATAAATATTTACCTTGTTGGAAACTATAATATTCACTACACCAAGTTCTCATAGTTGCACCAAGGCCATGATCAACACTTTGAAGAATACACAAATATCTTTAATACTTTCATTTAAAAATTAAATGTTTAGGAATCTAATAAAAATATGATTTTGAAGTATAGGGTAGGATTGAAACCATGTATCCAATCTAATATGGATTTCCTCAAAATCTCCTCTATTAGAGAGGCCTATTGATTTGCTTTCAATTTTGAAGCAAAATATCAACATAAGAATAATAAAGAAAATTCCAAGTCTCAGAGCAAAGCCTATTCTATGGATTCCATGGCTAGAATCAAGAAGAATCCTAAACAAGGGAACAACTATTCATGTGATTTTAAAAATAAAAATCCACCATCAAATGACCGTAAAAAATAGTCCAAGACTGGAAAGTGGTGCTCAATTCATAGCTCTAGCATAAATTCCAATGAAGAGTGTCACATTAGGAAAAATAAACTTTCACAACTTGAGGCAGTGGGTACTAACACTTATTATAAAAATGTCAGTAGATCATGGATTCTAAACTTAGTGTTATGTTAGGTACCACAAACATCATTTTTCCTCCAGCATAAATTTAGTGGAAGTAAAAATATTATTTTTATTCTTAAAATGTGGATCAATGGTCAAACAATACACTTCATAGTTGACAATGGAAGTAAGAATAAATTAATTTATCATCAATAATTTTATAGTTTAAACTTTTTAATGATGCCTAACCCATAACCATGCTCTATTGGATGGTTCAATGCAGGATTTGAGAAATAAATCACTCAATAATGTCACTTAATGCTAAAAATTAGGGCTTTTCAAGATGTAGTCATTTGAGATGTTGAACCATTAGATGCATGTGATATTTTACTTAGGAAACCATATATTTACCATCAATATGTGGTCTAAAAATAAAATCCTAGGAATATTGTCATAGATGTTCATGATATGAGATACCGTATACTAGAAGTAGTTTCTAAGCTTTCAATAATTAGTTCCAAGTATTGTAAAATTCTAGGAAGTGATAGTAAGAAGTTTATAATTTTTATGGTAAGATATGAATTTAATAAAATATTTATGGCATAACTTTATACTTCAATCCCTTCAATAGAAATATACACACAACAATTGAACAATGTGTTGGGGTAGTATAAGGATACATTTCAGTCACCTAAAGAAGTGCACACACACTATATGGTAAAACACACTATTGATTTGATACTGAGATTAACTCTAACTAATGCTTATTTATATTTTAGATCATTTCTTTAGAGTGGAGAGATCAAGTAGTAAATCCATGAACTAGTGGATAAATGACACATTAGGCCCAAACTCAATTCCTTGCAGTAACCTAGTTATACTTGTACCAAAGAAGGATGGCACATGGATATTGTGCATCGATTAAAAATATCTCAATAAGATCACATTGAATAACTGATACTCTCTTTCAAGAATAAATAACCTACTAGACTAGCTCTATAGTGAAAAATTATTCACCAAAATTAATCTTAAGTCTGGGAATCACCAAAATTTTATTAAACAATAGACATCCACAAGACAACCTTAAAAGCAAAGGAAGGTTTGTTTGATTGGTTGGTTATTCCCTTTGACTTAACTAATACACTTGTGACATTCATGTAGATGATGAATGACATCCTCAATCTTTTCACCACTTTATTTGTTATAGTCTACCTTGATGACATCCTTATATACAAAAAACATGGGGCGAACATCTGTGCCATATTGATCAAGTGTTTCACACTTTATAAAAACATAATTTGTATGCTAACATGGAGAAATGTTCATTTTACATGTGTGATATGAAATATATAGGATACATCATAGGCATACAAGGAGTTCATGTGAACCTAACCAAGATTCATGTCATTCAATAAAGGCCTATCTTTATAGCTTTTTGGGATCAAAAAAATCTTCTAAGAGATTTATACTTGGTTTTTATCATGTGACTTGACCTTTGAACTAAATTACCAAAGGTGGTGCCTATATGCATGGAAAGTGATGGATTTTTCTTGTACACTCAAATTTTTTAGGTTGGGTGAAGACAAGTGATAGAACGATGGTAAGATGTTAACTATTGACCTGAATGATTGTTTTGAGCTCATTGAATAGGATGAGTTGGGTGGTTTGGTTGAACTTATCTATCACGATTATGGGTTACTTGTCTCAAGGGTTGAGCCTATCTATACCAATGTAATTCAACTAATTTGTAATGCTCATTTAATGAGGAAAACTAAGGATGAATGAGATATAAAGAGTAGCTTGATTATACAAGAATCAAATAACACAATTTTTAGTTTGTGTTTCTCTCCTTGAATGGGTTAAAGTTGGGCTGAATCACTCACAATATTTGACCAATTCTACCATGATATGTTTGATAAAAAAATGTCATCCACAAAGTGAAAAAAGTGGACAAGGTTAGACCTAGGGATGAATAATTTAATCATATTTAAAGGTTTCTAACTTGGCAAGTAAAAATTTAAATTTTCCTGGTTAATTGGCCTTCAAATAGCCTTTTTTATTCATCTAAGGCAATCATTTTTCTAATGATGAACTTGGGAAAAAATGTTGAGTGAAATAATTACAACCAAAGCTCAGAGTTTATATCGATTTAAATGTTTTGTGCTAAGATGGGAGTTGTTACTTGTGGAAATGATCATAGTCTATGTAGATGTGCATGTTCAAGGAGCGTCATCCTGGGGAATGGATACATTTGGTTGATGTTTGTTATTTGTTCTAATTGCTATTTTTGATTTTTTGAAAGTTGTATGGCTATTTTTATTTTATTTTTATAAATTTAGTGTTTACTGATTTTGTTGACTAATGTGCTCAGATGACTCATGTTTCATTAGGTAAAAAGGTTTTTGTTTGTTTGTAAGCTAATGTTTTGCAAGCAATTAAATAAACTATAAGTATACTGAAAAGAATGATGTTGAAAATAAAGATGATGAACTTTGTGTTAGAACAATTATATTTGTTGGGTTACATTGTGGCCCACATTGTTCCATAAAATAAATAAATAATATATTTATTATTTACACACAACCATACATTTAAAAATTGGTTGTATGAGTAGTAAATTATAATATTTAATTTAAAGGGGTGGATTAGTTGGTTGCAACTATACACAACCCTTATAAACATGTTTTAACCTTTGGTGAAATATTAATTTTGATTATTATAACATCGTGATTTATAAGAGTGGTGGTCTTTGAATTTTATGTAAAGAACTATGAAAAAGTGAGGTGAAAAACAAATTTACTAGGTCTGTAAATGTTTCTCAAATAATGGAATAAGTTTTGTGGTTTTTTTACCTCATTAAAGTTTTTCCACATTAAAACTATGTAATGTGCCTTCTCTTTTGTTTCTTGAATTATTTCACTATTATTTTTTTTGATAGATACTGGTTTTGGTGGGATCCTTACCCTATTCACTTTTGACCAATGCTCCAACCAGTTTGGGACACAATCGGGGACCGAGATCCCCAAGCGATCATCTATCACAAGTACCAAAATTACCAACACTAGCCATTATTAACCCAAGAATACCAATGAATGGTCATAACTGGTTTGAGAATACTATTAACAATCACAACTGGGCCATAAATATTAATGATTGGCCACAACTGACCTCTGATACCAAACTAAGATTTTAAACTGGGTGGTGCTTTAAGCAACCATGTCACTTTACCAACTCACCCACATCTCATCAATGAATTATTTCACTATTATTACAAGTTATGTAATTAATTAATTAATTAATTTTCCTTTCATTCATATTAAAAAATATTAGATTATTTTTGATGGTTATTCTAACATAGTACGAGAGCCACACTTTGGTTAACTTGTTTGTAGGTAGTCTAAATTATTCTTAGAAATTATTGCAAGAAGGTTGTATGAAATAAAGATTGTTATTTTTTAGAATTGTTTTATTGGACATCTTGTGATGGAATTTGTAATTGTAAATATGTGAATTATAAATATATTTAAAAAAATATAGTTATACTAAAAATATAATAATAAAAAATATTATATAAACATATATATATATATATATATATATATATATATATATATATATATATGTATGTATGTATGTATGTATGTATGTATGTATGTATGTATGTATGTATGTATGTATGTATGTATGTATGTATAATATTTTTTATTATTATATTTTTAGTATAACTATATTTTTTTAAATATATAAATGAGGGTTTGTGGGTCCCTTTCCCCTTTATTAATTAGAAAATGAAAATATAACAAACGTAAAGAACAAAACCACAAGACCATAAAACAACCCAAATAACCCAAAGAAACACCCTATGAAGGGCGAGCCAACTAAAAAACAAACCCCGCAGGCCACCATAAGACACCTGAGAAACCAACCCCAAAAACCAACCAAAAGACTAAAAATCCAAGCAACCACCAAAACATAAAAGATCACCAATGCATGTGGACCACAACATAACCAACCAACTACCTACGAACCACCCACCACCATCAACCATTAGAGAGCCACCACGAATCTTGGTACTATGACCCTTAACCATCTCCTAACTAGTGCTTAATGCCTCTCCCCTTAACCCCCCTTGTCACTCAACTAGCCCACCTCTACTACCAGTCTCCCCCTCTACCAAGCCACCTTCAACCACTGCTTCCATTTTCCACCTACATAGGCAAGGTCTTCCCACCTGTTTCATCTTGAATGCACCTCCCAACCCTAAATCTACAATAATGGTTTTTAGGTGAGCCCTCATGTTGATCAAAGCCACTTTCCACTTTGTGAGAGGACCCTCCCCCCAACACCTAAAGAGAGGGCTGCAAAATGGGAGTATGAACACCACAAAATGTGCCACCAAATTGATCACTGAAGCCAAATTGAATGACTTCCCAACACTCAATATAGCCACCATTGATGCCATTGGTTCCCTCATAACATTCAAATAAATTGTTAATAACACTCTACCCATTAGTCCATGGTTTTTGAGATAACAATAAATAGATTTGATATGACCTAATGGTTAAATTTTTTATCTTATAGGTCCTTGAAAATATGTAGAGGAACCAACCTTGACCCTCCCATTTAAATAAAATCAAATAACATTGTTTACCCAATGAAAATCCTTCAGCTACAATCACTAGTCTTACTCTAAACCTCAGGTGGATAACCCTACTTGAAATTGCTAGTTATCTCCTTATCCTTCGATGCCATGAGAAAATTTCCCATAAATGCCAAAGCTATCAAGGAATACACCTTCAATTTATAGTTGGTCTCCAAGAAAAATAACCCTATGATCTCTTTAATTGCATATAAGATGTTCAATGATTGAAGAATAAACACCCTCTTCAAATGACCTTTAGATACCTTCCCCTCAAACACCATTTCCATTTTATCCAATTTGACATGTAGAAGAGGTTCACTCAACACCACTTGAAACATTCGATCCATGCTTGCAGCCTCTTCTACCCACCCACCATCATAATCTCTTCCCAATGTGAGTGATGAAGACCCCCAGTGTAAGTGAAAATAAATGCACCACCATCCATGATATACCTAATGAGAGTGTGATGAAATTACATTCCTAGTGTGTGAGTAGAAGCCAACCTTTCCAATGATGGTTTCCTTCCATAACTTTCCATCATGTATTCAACCCTCACATCCAAATCTTGACTATGCAATTTTTTTTGTCCCATCATACATTCAAACCCCACAATTATTATCAATAATGACATCATTAACCTGTAATATACCCCTATGTATAAGGCTTTCTACTATCAAATTTACTTTTCAAAGTCAATGATTGGCTTCCCATATGTTAAACTCATCTAAAATTCCATAAACCTGCTTAAGGATGTTCTTAACATTCCAAGAATAAGCCTTCCTATTCCATAGAGATTTGAATAACTACCATCAAATCACCCTCAATCACTACATGATCAATACCACATTACACTAGGAGATCACACCCAAAAACTAGCACTTCTACTTCCACCTCATTATTGGTGCCATCCATGAGGTTCATTGAGGCTACTTGAATTAACAAACCAACACAATCATGTATTACACATCCTACCCCTAAGGCTCTTAGATTTCCCCTAGTGGCCCCATCAAAGTTCAATTTTAACATCCCTAGAGAGGGAGGCAACCGATCTATTTTATCAACACATCTCATTGCCTTTGAATACATAAATGACCCATTAATGGATATATATATATATATATATATATATAATAATATATATATATATATATATATATATATATATATATATATATATATATATATATATATATATATATATATATATATATAATATTAAAACATTATTTAAAATAAATAAATTAATTTTGTTATTCCTTTTTTAATTAAAAAAAGGAAAATAAAAAATAAAAAATAGTACCTCTAAGTTTGTTGTGAAAATTATTAAGCCTTCATTTACTTTTATAAACACTCGTCTCATAACCCTAAATATTTATTATAGTAATTTTATTTTATTATGTTAAGATAATTTAAAGTTAAAAAGCAAATATTTTTTATAATAATTTTTTCATCTTAAATACATGTTATAGTAATTTTATTTTACTATGTTAAGATAAGTTAAAGTTGAAGAACAAATATTCTTTATAGTTAATTTTTCTTACCCTAAATATTTATTATAGTAACTTCTTTTACTATGTTAACATAAGTTAAAGTTACATAACTATTCTTTCCTTTTATTTATTTTTATTTAAAATATTTATTATATTTAATATTATTTTTTATGTTACTATAAGTTATTTTTTTTAGTATTTTTTCTATGTTATGTTAAAGGCTTGCACAGGTTTTTTTAATTAGCTTTAAAATATTTTATTATAGTATTTTTTTTACTATGATATGGTAAATGTTTTTACAAATAATTTTATAGTGAATAACAAAAGGCTTAATTTTTTTTAATATATAGATTCCTTAATTTTTATATATAAATATTATAGCTATACCATAATATTCAAATAATGGCATAATTTCATAATTCAAATAATGAGTTATTATTATGATAATTTTTTAATATGAGTTTTGTGTTTCAAAACATATATGTTTAGTTAAGTGAAAATTTAAAGAATTTAAGTATTAATGAGAGTGTCAATCCTTAAATGTTAAAATTTTGTATTAAATAGAAATTATAATTTTATTTTTCAAAGAACTATCCTTCTACAAATTTTGAATTGATATGTTCAGCAAAATTTAAATTTTAGTTATGACCAAGAAAGAAATTTAGTTTTTCATTATTGATTCTCAAAGAAGGAAATCGTGTCAAATTTTTTACTAGCGCTCTCCCCTCTTAAAGTTCACAACATGTGCAGTTGAAATCAATTTGTTATTTATAAATAATAGCGGATGTTTGATCAAAGATGAAGTATTCATGCTAGCATGCTTAATCAAGAAGTCTACTTATAAATACAAGTAAAATTTTTCTCATCTCTGATAAATATTTATTTATCATGGAATTAAACTTATGTTTATTCTATTGTATAGGCATAAATATATGCATTGACCATTCAATCACTATTGATTGGACATAAAAAGTTTATGTATATTTTTTTATATTGAAAATTTGTTGTAAAGTGTTATAGTCGTAAAAAAATGGCCTCCCAAAGATTTAATATGGATAAGTCACAAATGTTAAATGGGACTAACTATAAAATTTGGAAGATCCATATTAAAGCTGAATTTATGGTTAGAAAATTATGGAGTGTTATTAATGGGATTAAAAAACTTTCATTTGGGAGACATGTGACAACCAAAAATATAAATGTTTATCAACATAAATCTCAAGAAGCTATGTCGATCATCCTAAAGAGTGTTAAAGATGAATTCTCACTCCATGTCAACAATCAAAAATCTCCTAGAAAAGCTTATAATTTTTTTGAATCAATACATAAAGATACACAACTTTCTAAAATTATTAAACTTATTCTTGAGCTCATGATAACCCCGATGAAAGATGATAAAAAAATTGTTAATTTTATTGTTAAAATTAAAAATAGTAAATCTTAATTAGATAGATGTAATTATAATTTAATTCAAGATCAACTTAACTATTTTATTAATCAGTTAAATATATATGAAATCTATTAAAATTTTATTTTTATTCTTAACTCTAAATATCAAATAGAGCAAAATAACCTTGACCTCACTACCCATTCATATATTATTTCAAGAAAAATAAGTAATGACTAGTCTTAATTTTAAAGAGAATGCCACACATGTACTTTTCACTCAAAATAATGTTTAAAAAATGATAAAAATCAGAAATTTAAATCAAAATTCAAATAAAAATCCCCTAGTGTCAATAATAAGGATGGGAATAATAAACCTGTAAATGGTAAGGATAAAGTCAAATATAATAAAAAAATTAAATTTTGTCATAAAATTGGTCATAAAAGGGAATATTATTATTAAAATGGGACTAAATTATAAAACCTTAAAAATAATAAAGGGAATAAATTTTCCAACTAAAATCAACATAAAAATCAAAACTAGAATCAAAATAGCAATCAAAATCAAAATTCTAATACTGTTTCTCTTTATGTTGCTTTGTTTATTTCTAATGAAAAAAAATAGACTTTAAATAGTGGTGTTTCAAATCACATGACATGCTTATCTGATATTTTGTCTAATACTAAAAATATATGTGAAAGGATATATTTAGATGATAATTCATTTTTAGAAGCAACTAAACTAGGTAAAGCAAAATCTATAAATGGATTTTTAAATGATGTTTTTTATGTTTTTAAACTTAAGAAAAATAATTTATCTTATTCTTAGCTTCATTATAACACTTCTTAAGGATAAATGGTTCATTAAAGATTAATTTGGTTCTCTAATTGCTGAAGGTATTCAAAATAATGGTCTTTATATTTTTACTAATTTCTTTTCTATGTTTTATCTTTCCTCTCAAATTAGAAATGAATCTCAAGTATGGCATGAAAAGATTGGACATGTTAATTTTAGGAATATTTTTGATATGTTGAGACATGATATTGTAATTAGATTACCTAAAATTAAAGTGTATCATAAAATGTGTGTAGATAATTTATGCGGTAAACAACACACTCAACCTTTTCACAAATAACATGATGAAAACTCCTCTCATCTTTTAGAACTTATTCAAAATGATTTTACATGACTGCTTGAAGAACTGCATATATTAATGAATCTTTACATGTTTTAAATTTTATTGATGATCACATTAGAATGTTTTGAATTGACTTTATAAATTAAAAAACCTAAAGTGTTGTCTAAATTTAAATAATTTAAATTTTTTATGAAAAATCTTCTAACCTAAAAATTAAGAAATTAAGAACTGATAATGATGGTGAATACATTAATAAATATTTAAATTCATTTTAAATTTCATGTGGTATTCAAAGAGAGTGAACAACTTATATTCTCCAAAAAAAAAAATGAAATTGCTTAAAGGAAAATATGACTATCCTAAAAATAGATAGAACTATGTTACATTCAACAAGTGTTCCTAAGTTTATTTGGGCCAAGTCCATGAACATTATTGTACATTTTCTTAAAAGAGTTCATACTAAAGCTTTATGTCTTTTTACTCCTCTATAAAAAATGCTCCAATGAAAAACTAAGTGTTGCTCACATTACGATATTTAGAAGTCCTACTTCTATTTTTATTCTTAAAGTCAAAATAAAGAAGCTTGATCCTAACTTATACTCTTTTATTTTTGTAGGTTATGAGGAAAAACTAAAGATTAAAGTGTGTATCATACATCTAAGTGACAAATCATTGAAAAAAAGAATGTTTAAATTCTTGAAAAATATTTCTAGGAGCCTTTTGTATAACCCTCTTAAATTTCTTCTTATGAAGACCCAAAAAATTATGTTCCTCCTTATGAATAAACACATGCCTTAGAGGAATATGATGTAAATTTGAATAATTCTGAGTTTGAGGGGGAGGTTTCTCCATTTTTTATTCAATATAAAATACTTAAATAGACTAAATCCTTAGTTCAATCTTCTAATCTTTAAAATCTTAATAAAATGATTAGAACTCAATATACTTTAATAAATCTTTATGAATGTGAACCCCAATCTTTCGAGAAAGCCATTCAAGATGATAGATGGAAATATGCTACACAATCTGAATATAAATCCTTAATTAAAAACCAGACTTGAGATCTTGTCCCTCCTTCTCAAAGAAATATTATTGGTTATAAATGGATATACAGAAATAAACATAACTGAATTAAAAAAATTGACAAATTTAAAGCTAGGTTAATTTCTTAAGGCTTTACTCAAAAACCTAGTATTGAATATGTTAAAACCTTTGCTCCTATGAAAAAAATGAGTACTATTAGATTATGTATTACATTTGCAAGTCAAAATGGTTTGTAAATATACTAAATGGATGTTAAAAATGGTTTTTTGAATGGTGACTTATAAGAAGAAATATTTATGACTCAACCAAAAGGTTTTGAAGAACCTTACAAAGTATATTATGTAAGTTTACAAAAAAATTTGTATGGTTTAAAACAAGCCCCTCTTATTGTTATATGATTAGATTTTTTTAATTGTTACAATAATAATGATCTCTTTGTACAAAATTAAAATAGTTACATTATCTTAATTGTGTTATATTTAAATGATCTTCCCATTATTGGCAGTCAAACTTATTTGCTTCTTAAATGTAAATCTAAACTAAATCAATATTTTGAGATGAATGATCTAGGTACACTCTATTATTTTATAGGCATAATCATATTTTAGGATAAAAACTCTATGTTAGTATATCAATCTCAATATGCACATAACCTTCTCGTTAAATTTAATATGATTGATTGTAAGTCTATTTCTACATTGATTAAAGTTGGTGTTAAGTTTGATCCAAAATCTTGACAAAGCTAATTCTAATTTATCCAAATAATTAATTGGAAGTTTGATATATCTTACTATTACTAGACCAAATATTTCATATGTTATAGGTTTTACTTCCAAATTCATGCAAGATCCATATCTAGATAATTCAAAATTAGCAAAAAAGAATAATTTGGTATATCAAAGGAACTGTTAATTTTGATTTATATTATTCTTCCATTTATAATGCTAATTTATATGGTTATTGTGGTGCTGACCATGCTAGTGATGTTATATATCATAAATCTACTTTTGGATGTGTTTAAGTTTGGTGCAGATGCTATTACTTGGAGCAACAAAAAATAACCTACTATTTCTATCTCTTTTACAGAAGCAGAGTACAAAAGTACTATGTAAGCTACTAAAAAAGTAATGTGGCTATGAAGGTTGTTATAATAACTTGATATGGGTGTCTCTTATAGTATAATTCTTCTTTGTGACAGTCAAAGTTGTATAGTACTGACGATAAATCTAATTCAACACCAAATAACAAATCATAAAGTTCATGTGCACTTTATTCAAGAAAAATTCCTTAATAGTGATATTAATCTACATTATTTTCTTACTAATAATCAAGTGACCAATATATTCACAAAACCACTCTGTACTATAAAATTTTATAAATTGAAAACAATGTTAGGCCTCTGAAAAATGCTATTGAAGGGGAGTGTGTATGACAATGTCACCTCCTAATGACCATGTGTTCTTTTTCATCTCTATAATTCTTATCTCTTGTAAAATACTTATAAAAAGTCATCCTATGTATTTTTGTGTAAACTTCACCCTATATGAGTTTAAAGTATACCCAATAATCAATCATCTTTTTTAATAGAGGTTTTTATGTTATAAAAGGCTCCAAATATTTGTAAGCTTGTCTATAAGAAACTGTGTGATGTAGTCCCAAAGTTAATAGATTCTAATTATTTTTGTATAAAAAGGTAATATTGGTATGATGAAGGCATTTAGATATTTAAGTGTTACATGCCAGCCTAAACTCATCATAGATGGTAATTCTTTTTTATAAAAATATGACTATGGCATGTATCCCAACTAAACATTAAGGGGGAGTGTTGGAATGATAATATTTGTGGGGTTACATTGTGGCTTACATTGTTCCATAAAATAAATAAATAATATATTTATTATTTACACACAATCAAATATTTATAAATTGGTTGTACAAGTAATAAATTATTATGGTTAATTTAAAGGGGTGGATCGGTTGGTTGCAAGTGTACACAACCCTTATAAAGGTATTTTAACTTTTGGTGAAATATCAATTTTGATTATTAAAACATCATGATTCATAGGAGTGGTGGTCTCTAAATTTTATGTAAAGAATTGTAAATAAGTGAGGCAAAGAAAGAATTTATTGGGTTTGTAAATATTTATCAAATAATGGAATAAACTTTGAGAGTTTTTTTCCCTCATTAATATTTTTCTACGTTAAAATTGTGTACAGTGCCTTATATTTTATTTTTTGAATTATTTCATTGTTATTACAAGTTATATAATTCATTCATTAATTTATTTACCTATCATTTAGATTAAAAAATATTAGATTCCTTCCATTGGTTATTCTAACATTTCATTTTATAACTTTATAAAGGGTACTATGCAAACAAATTTAAATGTTGAAATTTATCATTTGAATGCCAATTTTTTGGATTTTGTTAATTCAAAAAATTTACTTGTATGATTCAAAATGTACATTTGATTTATATTTTGAATTGAATGCAAACTAATGACAAATAAGTGATCTAAATTGTAAATGTATAGATAAATGTTAAATTATGATTTTCAAATTATATGCATGTAACTAATTATGTCTAAATATTAAAAATTATGGCTAAATGCAAGCTTTCTATTTTTTTTTAAAATTTACCTTTATCTAATCTAACATGAAATACCCTAATATTGATGTTTTTATGGTTTGAGTTTCAAAATGTATGTAAAAATTAAATATAATATTGTTGATGCAATCTTTTCTTTATGATTTTTCATTACTGTTATATGAATGAAGGTGAAATGTTTGATGTTTTTTGTTTTTTTTGTTTTTGGGTGTGTGTGTTTTATGAGATTTTGACTAGAATAAAATGGATTAGTATAAATAAAATATATTTTTCTTTTGAATTCTAAAAGCTAACATGCAAAGCTATATGTTGTTGGGTTTTCTATGTGCAAGTAAAATTCTAAGAAAACTAAGTGATTTACAATACAAGAATGTGAAAAAATATCTTTTGTATTTATTTATTTTTAAAATAGGCAATAAAACTAATTAGAAAAAATATAATCTAATGAATACACAAAAGAAAACAAGAAAGAAGAAAATAAAAATACCCCAATCTAACAAAAGAAGAGGATAGATTGGAATATGAAATTAGTGAAATTATCTAAACAAAGTGAAGAAAAATAGTAGCTAAACTATGGCTCGTTTTCATGAACAAAAAAGTACTATAATATAAATTTTTGAGTCTCCAATTTTTAATGGTCAAATTTTTTTGCTATAAATCTTTCAATGATTCCTTAAGAAAAATATAAAAGACATGAAGTTAACTAAAATTGGCTTGACAACAAACTTTAGTGAACTGAAATATTGATGCAATAATTATATAAAGATATGCAGGAAGATGAAAAATGTGTGAAAATATATATTTTGAGAGTGAAAATAAAAATTAATGTTATGATATTAAAAATACAACTATATGCAAGTGGTAGTTGTGCAATCTCCATAACAGTTATTAAAAATGCCAGGATGATTGTGTAATGGCCACAATAGTTTTACTATGCACTTTAGAAATCCCAAGTTTGGAAGGATAAAATAGAAATCTTGTAAGCTTTTAAATTAGGGAAGATATGGAAAGAAGAAAAAGGAGAAATAAAGATAAGACCAGGTCTGAGCATATTATTATTTATGGATGTCCTTACATCATCATCAGAAATCATAGAAATATTGCATTATGAAAAATTTGGGTGTGTACATATTTCCCTAGAAGGAGGTGACTTGCCATGAGTTGGCTAGAGAATTTTTCCTAAGAAGTGGCACACTTAAAAGGAAAATGAGGGTTATATAACTTACATCACTTACCTGTACGGTGAAGCAAAAGCAACCAAGATGCCCTTGTAACTTGAAAATAAAGAGTAGGAATCAAGTGTAATATTATGACAAGAGATAAAAAATGTACAAGTTAATTTGGGGATATGAATACTACCTGACCCATCCCATTGAGGGACCAAGCTCGATGCTATGTGCAATGGTGTCAACCTACAAAAGGTGAAAAACAAGACCAAAACATAATAGGGACACACTTGTAATGAAATTACAAAAAATAAAAACATTTTTATTTTACTGTATAGGTTGTCTCACATCATTTTAGACCTAAAATACTTTAAAGTTCATCAAATTACTTGAAAAAATGAATCTTGTAAGAGTAAATTTTCTAAAAAAATAAAATTTCAATAAAAATAATATAAAATAAATCATAATAAATAGTAAAACGACCC